>CM077151.1:21328765-21818712 GCA_039583875.1 Platanthera guangdongensis
TAACCCCCCGCTTTCAGCACTCTCTCTACAATATAAGGTCCCTCCCAATTTGGATTGAGCTTTCCCACCGGGGCGGACCTCCCTGCCGCATCAACCTTTTTTAGCACTAGGTCTCCCTCCGCGAATTGCTTTATCCTGATATGTTTGTCGAAGTGCCTTGCCATTCGACGCTTGATCTCCTCTTGTTTGATGGCTGCTACGTCTCGCAGCTCCTCTGTAAGGTCTAGTGAGAGGCACAGACCTTCTTCGTTTTCCGTCCTCCACGCCTCGTCCCCATCACCTGCAGCCGCGACCCGTGGGGATCTGACCTCGAACTCCACCGGTAGTACCGCCTCACAACCATGAGAAAGCTTGAAAGGGGTCTCGCCAGTGGCCGTGTTCGGGGTTGTTCTCAGAGCCCATAGGACCGAGGGGAGCTGCTCCACCCAATTCCCTCTCAGATTCTCTACCTTCTTCTTTAGCAAGTTAACGATAATCTTGTTTGCCGCCTCCACCTGACCGTTGCTCCTGGGGTGGTGGACGGAGGCAAACCTGAGGTCGATGCCCAGCTGAGTGCAGAAGCTGATGAACTCTTCGCTAGCAAACTGGGGGCCGTTATCCGTGACTATGGCTTGAGGTAGCCCGTGCCTGCAGATGATCTCCCCCCAAACGAAGTTCCTGATGACTTGGGAGGTCACCTTTGCTAGCGCCTTGACATCCAGCCACTTGGAGAAGTAATCTATCATAACCAGGAGAAATCTTCTTTGTCCACTAGCTGGAGGGAAAGGCCCAACTAGATCCATTCCCCAAATGGCGAAAGGTCATGGTGCTGTGATGCTTCGGAGCCTTTGAGCCGGCAAAAGCTGGAGGGGGGCGTAGAGCTGGCACTTCCGACACTTCCTCGCAAACTCTGTCGCGTCCTTCCTCAGGGTGGGCCAGAAGTACCCTTATCTGACCACCCTTGCTTCCAATGTCCTCCCTCCGGAATGACTACCACATTCCCCGGAGTGCACCTCTTCCAGAATGTGCCTGGTCTCTTCTTCCGTCACGCATCGAGCCAGGAGACCCGAAAGCATCCTCCGGTGTAATCCTCCTTTATGCATGAGATAGTGGGCCACCTTATGGCGGAAGTTTCTCGCCTCCTTGACCCCTTCAGGGAGGGTTCCTGTCAGAAAGAAGGTAACGAAAGGATCTACCCATGAGGGTTGCCGATCCACCTCCATTAGTTCCCCCTCTTCAATCGCTGGATGGAATAAATCAGTCTGGGCACCCCCTTCCCACGGTCCGAACTTGGCCAATTGATCGGCAGCAGTGTTCTCTTTTCTGGGACATGTTGGATGGAGAACGTCTGGAACCCCCCGATGATCGTCCTAACCTTGGACAAATATTTTACCAAGGTGGGCTCCCGAGCCTCGAACTCTCCACGTATCTGAGACGCCACCACCAATGAGTCCGTGAAAACCTCCACGTCCTTGATCTCGAGCTCCTTAGCCAAGCGAAGGCCGGCTATCACTGCCTTGTATTCTGCTTGGTTGTTGGTTGTGGGGAAATGCAAGGCGACTGCTTGTTTTGTGATCACTCCCTGAGGACTTGTCAATATCACCCCTGCTCCAATGGAGTGCCTTCCCGAGGCCCCGTCGACCATTATCCTCCATGCTTCTGGCTGCTGCGGCTCCTCGCCCCCGACCTCCGCGACATAGTCTGCCAAGAAGTCGGCCACCACCTGTGCCTTAATGGAGAGCCTTGGTACGAACGAAATGTTGAATTCGCTCAACTCGATAGACCACTTGGCCAGCCTACCCGAGTGCTCTACTCCTTCAAAAATCTTTCGAAGGGGATGGTCCGTCACCACTCTAATCGAATGTGCTTGGAAATATGGCCAGAGCTTCCTGGCTGAAACTACTAAGGCGTATGCCAGCTTTTCTAGGATAGGGTAACGAAGTTCCGTCTTCCTTAGGATCCTGCTAACATAATAAATGGGCAGCTGTTTCTTTCCCTCTTCTCTGACCAGGACGGAGCTCACTGCCTCTGCTCCCACTCCTAGGTACAAGGTCAGATCTTCCCCCTCTTTAGGGCTTTGAAGTAGAGGGGCTCGGGAGAGTTGCTCCTTCAGCTTTTGGAAAGCTTCTTCGCACTCCGCTGTCCATTCAAATCTCTGATTCCCTCGTAGCACTTTAAAGAAAGGTGAGCACTTCTCTCCTGACCTAGAGAGGAATCTGCTAAGGCCGGCCAGCTTTCCTGTCAAGCGCTGCACCTCCTTAGCGTTTCGCGGTGATTCCAGCTCCAGAATGGCCTTTACTTTATCAGGATTAGGTTCTACCCCTGCCGGGGTCAGAAGGTGCCCAAGGAATTTCCCACGACTGGCCCCAAAAACACACTTCAAGGGGTTCAACCTCATTTTGTACTTTCTCAAGGTGGCAAACGTCTCCTCCAGATCCTGGAGATGCGAGTTTACCCCCTTGCTCTTTACCATAAGATCATCAACGTAGACTTCTAGGTTTCGACCCCTCTGGCCCTGGAAAACTCGATCCATCATCCGTTGGTATGTCGCTCCCGCGTTCTTTAACCCGAAGGGCATCATGTTATAACTAAAGCACCCTTCCCTGGTGATGAAGGAGACGTCCTTGACGTCAGGAGGGTGCATCCGGATCTGATGGTAACCTGAAAAAGCATCCAGAAAACTCATAACAGAAAAACCAACGGCTGAATCAACCAGCGCGTCGATTCGAGGCAGGGGGTAGCAATCCTTGGGGCACGATTTATTCAATAATGAAAAGTCAATACACATCCTCCATTCCCCCCCCCCCTTTCTTCACCATTACAACATTGGAGATCCAGCCTGGGTACTGGATCTCTGAGATGAAGCCCGCCTCTAGGAGCTTCTTGACCTCCTCTCGAATGGGCTCCTCCAGCTTGGTGGCGATGGCCCTCATTTTCTGGCGTATGGGGCGCGTCCGAGGGTCCAGATTTAGGCGATGGCAGGCCACGTCCGCATCAATGCCTGGCATGTCCGCCGCGCTCCAAGCGAAGACGTCGACGTTGCCTTGAATGCAGGCCCGCATCTGCTCCTGGTCTTCGGGACTCAAGCCCCCGCTGATTCGTACTCTTCGTATCTGCCCCTGGCTGGTGCAGACCTCCACCTCTACCACTTCCTCGGCCACTTCCAGCCGCGACTGCTCCCAGCCGTCCCCTGCTTCTTCTTCCATCTCTTCCTCCCCTCCTGCTCCCTCGACCTCTATCACCTCGTCCTGCTGCTGCTCAATTTCCATCTCCCTTCGGGCTTCCTCCTCAGCCTCTTCTTCTCTCTCTTTCTCCTGCATTCTTTCCTGTGGCTCCAACTCCCCGCTACTCCGTACTTCCTGCACATCTCCCCTCCGCTCCTCAATCTCCATTGCCCCATCCGGGCCCTCCTGTTGCTGCTCGACCTCAACTTCCCCCTGAGCCTCCTGCACACCTCCTTCTTGCTGCTTCTCGGTCTCCTCTCCCCCGACTTCCTCTCCGGTTCCTTCTCTTGCTTCCTTTGGGCTCACCTCCTTTTCCCCGACAGCTTCTTCTTGCGCCGCCATCTTCTTCTCCAACTCCTCCGCCTCTGCCATCCAAGATATGGTGTTAACCGCTGTGACGTAACACTGCCTCGCCACTTTTGGATCCCCCCTGACCCTGAACTGCACCCCTCCGTTGTTAAACTTGAGACATTGATGGAATGAGGAGGGGACGCAGCGAAAGGCGCTGATGAGGGGTCGCCCAAAGATGGCGATGTAGCTGCTCGGGGCATCTACAATCACGAACCGGTAGTTCCGTGATACGCCCCCCAACCTCACGTGCAGCCCTACTCCCCCTTCCACTTCTTTCCTCTCCCCGGAGAACCCGAACAACGGTCCATCCGAGGCCAAAACCCTCTTGGCTTCCACCTGCATTTCATCGAAGGCCTTCTTAAAAATCACATTTACGGAGCTCCCGTTATCCACCAGGATCTTGGAGACCGTAAAGTTTTCCACCGCCGTCTGGATTACCAAGGCGTCGCAGAATGGGTCCTCGTACTCCGGCATATCTTTTGAAGAGAAGGTAATTTTTTCTAGTGGGGGTGGGGTCTGGGAGGTTGAGGCTACCCCCTTTCGGAACATGGTCTGGAAGCTCCCCTTCCGGGTGGCCTCGATCCCAATCCCCCCATGGATGACCCCGATTCCTCCCCGGGTTCCTACATCCACCCGGTCCTCGCACCTGTCTTCCGCCCCCCCTTGCTGCATTTCCTCGATCCTCACCGGCGGATCCTGTCTCCTCAAACCTCTGGCCTCTCTCATCTCCAAGAATTCTGGGCACGTGGCTGTAGCGTGACCTCTCTCCTGATGAAAGTCACAGAAAGGTAACGCCACCCACCCCTTCTCCCTTCTCCTCTTCCTCTTCTTCCTCCTCCTCGAGCTCCTCTTCCTCGTCCGATCCCCATTGCCTCCTGCTGATGCTGAAAACGATCCCTCGCCCCCTGTCTCCATGCTGGTTGATCGAACCTCCTTGGCTCCCGGAAGTTATCTCTTCCTCGGAAGCCTCCTCCTAACTCCTGGGGGTGACCCTCCTGAGGCCTCCAACCTATCCGGTTGTTCGGCTCTCGGGCCCCCCGATGGTTCTGCCCCTGGTGCCCCTGGCCTCGGGGTTCCTCCCTCCTTTCTTCTCTCTGCCCCCTCTACTCCTTCTGCTTCCCTGCTCCTGGCTCCTTTGCGTCATCCTCTGCCAATCTGGCTAACCTCCTTGCAAACGCCGGATTGGCCCTCTCGAAATCCGTCTCCTTTGCCGCCCTCTCCATAAGCTCCTCAAAAGAGAGGGGGGGCACCCTTTTCAACTCCATGCTGAAGAAGCCTGGCCTCAGTCCCAGGGTGAATGCAAGCATCAGCGTATACCCAGGGACCTCCTGGACCTGGAGGATCTCCTCCTGAAACCGATCCACGTAGTGCCCCAACGTTTCATCCGGGCTCTGCCTTACCGAGAACAAGCACTCTGCCTCCTTCTTACGCTTCTTCGATGTTGAAAACCTCAATAAGAAACCCCTCCGCAGATCCTCGAAACAATAAATCGATCTTGCCGGTAACTGATGGAACTAGTCTCGCGCCTTCTCCTTCAAGGTGATGGCAAACAGACGACACTTAAACGCATCCGTCATCTGTCTGATCGAAACCACATCCTCAAACCATTGTACGTGCTGTACCGGATCATCCTTCCCCGAGTAGTAGGACATGTCGGGCTCCCGGAACCCCTCCGGCACCGGAGCCGAGATGACAAGTTCACTAAACGGGCTCTCGCCGACTGCTTGCCGAGAGGGCACGTCTCGCGGCCTCGGCTGGCTGGCCCGATCTGCGAGACCGTGCCCGGGGAAGAGTTCTCGTACAGCTGCCTCCTTCTCGCCGTCTTCTGCTGGGATCTCCTTCCCAGGACGATGGTCTGGGAAGAGCTCTCGCGCCGCTACGTCCCTCTCGCCAGCCTCTGTGGGGACCTCCTTCCCAGGGCGCTGACCAGGGGCGTTCTCTCCTAAGAGCGGGACCACCTCGATCGGGACCTGAGGCGTCGCCCACTCGCTCCTTGCCGAGAAGGCCAAGCTTATGGTTTGCATGACCTCTCGCCTGAAGTCCTCCAGCATTTTCCTCGTCGCCTCTTCTACCTGGGAGGGGGAACCTCCAGAACCAGATCCTTCTCCTTCACCTCCTGCCATAGGACCAGACTCAGACTTTTCTTGAACCGGCTACTTACACGCTCACCGCACCAGAACTGTTGAAGCCAAAATTTGACTCTGATGAGTGTTCACAAAGTTGGGGTGTAGCCGACGCCTACTTGGTCCAAGCTCGACCTCCGACTGGTCGTGAAGGACTAAGGAAAACTGGCCCAAAGCCGCAGCAGGGAGGTCCCACCGCTTACCCGGAAGGTCACAGAGAGCTTCCCCTCCAAAGCCAAAAGCTGGGCTTGGAGTTCCTCGGAAGACTGTACCAAATGGATCCTCTTAAGAGTCTGAAAAGGGTCCCCTTCTGAAGAACCCCTATGAGCTTATTTATAGATTTCAGAAACTGAACTGCCAATAACAAAACTGCACCGGCCTGAAATTACCGGGGTACCCTTGGCTGGGTCTGCCAACAGCCGAACTCCGCTGTTCTGAGGAGCTATACGCAGTCCACCAAGGGTAAGAGGGTAAAAATACCCGGTGCAGAAGAGTAAAAAACCCCTGTTTTGATAGGAAAAGCCTTCTCTCCCTCTGGCGAGAGGAAAGGCACCCGCCGGCGAGAAGGACCCACCGCCCGTCTCGCCGGAGCCTCTCGCCCTTGGAGGTCATCTCGCTTCTAGAGGCCCTCTCGCCTCTGGGTGGGGCCATTTTGCCCCTTGAAGAGCCCATCATCTCGCCGCTTGCGAGTGGGCCCTCCTAGTCCCCTTTGCCTATCTCGCTCTGTTTGCTTCTTGAGGGCTCTTTGCGAGCCCGAGGTTGTACAGTTGCCTTTCATGTGTTGTCGGCCTGCGTGCCGATATATGCAAATCATTTTATTTAGTTAAACGCTATTGATGTAACGCCTCAAGGACAAATATGTGGATGTTGTTATTTCATTCCTAATGTGATTAGTGGATATTCGCCTTTAATCGTGTTTTTTGTATAACTTCTTTTATTCTTCCGCTAGAATGCAAATTTGTGTTAGGATGCGTTTTCAAAACGTTAAGGATTTATGGTTTCATTTATTAACTCTTCCGTCTATCCGTTTCATATGATGTGGGGCCCCAGACGGATCTTCTATTATATTATTCGTGACGGATGTGAGGTGTCACAAGACATGTCCGACGAGTGGGAGCAGCGAATGAGAAAGATGGCCTGCAGTGGACACTGGAAGATAATTTGCAAATGGAGGTGGTTGAACTGTAAAGGAAATAATAAAGCCGTTAAAAACTGGTTTGAGTAGGGAAATTTTGTAGAAGGGCATATTGGTAATTTAGATTGAAATCTATTTTCGCTCTGGGCGAATTATTTTACTTCTAATACAAAGGCAGACTCCACAAAGAACTGTTGTGAGGCAGGGACCGAGCTTGGGGTTAGGGCGACAGATTGAGCTATATGACGAAGGCGATGGCGGCTGCGCGGGCAGGATTCCGTCGGTTCTTCTCTATCTCCGCGTTCACTCCTCCTCCTCCGGCCAACGTCCCTCCGCCAGCCGAGCCCTCGCCGAACCTCTTCGTCTCCGGCAAGCCTTTTCTTTCTTTTGATCCCCACTCCTTTTATTCTTGTTAGAATCTATTTCTTTATGTGTATGCCTGTTCTTATGACTGCTAGAAGTTATTTTAAGCTTGACTGAGTCGCTCAGATAACATTTCATTGAAAATCTCGGTCTTTTTGTGGACGTTATGGTTTGATATAATAAATAGAAAAAAAAAACAAATAGTCAATCTGTATTTCAGGACATTTTAAATGCAAGTCTTGTGCTTTTAAGAAACAAGCAGTGTAAATTTTTTTTACCACATTATATATGCCATGTTCTGAATCAAACACTCACCTCCAGCGGCTGATGGGTAAGTGTAATTGGAGATGGTTTCCATTCATCGTTATAGAACTCTAAACCACAAATATAATCTACGGAGGAATTGGAGCTGAATGATATCAAATCCACAATTTCTCTCCAAGAGCAACTATATAATCTAATAATCCAATCCATATCTACCGGTAAACCTTATAGTCTGAACTTACATAGAACAATCCCATCATAAAAATTTCCATGCAATAATCTAAGTACATTTCTAGACATGAATTTGAATAAAACGCATAAATGATGTTAACGTCACTTTCATTTCTTTGGGCAAAGCTTTGCATGAATCTACTTTCAGAACTTATAAAAACTTTACAACATTGGGTGGACCACAAGGCTCGCAAACGCAACTTCAGATCCAATCCAGGCTTTGATGGGGTTTTTTTTGTAACGGAGGAATGTTTAATCAGGCTTCAGGGATGAAGGGGATGGATGTTCTGTGAGGTGAAAAACTGAAAAAGACTTGGTGTTACAATGATAACAAAAACAAACACACCGATGACAAGATGCATCTTTGGATCACAAGCCAGCTCAACAATCCTTGTAAATATCCAACGGCTCATAATAGCCACACTTACTTAGGTTATGAAATACAAACAGTCATTGTACCGTAGAGTACCTGTATAAATATACTACTACAATCACAGAGTATATGGAGCAGGGCAAAGACAGAGTATATGAAGCTTAAATTTAGCAGTACAAGAAGGATAGATGACTTCGTTATTAAGTTGGGTGATCAAGATATTTCCCGTAGTGAGTGTTTTAAATTATCTTGGATCGATAGTTCAAAGAGATGGAGGTATTGATAAAGATGTGACACATAGAATCCAAACGGGTTGGTTGAAGTGGAGAGGCGCGTCAGGAATCTTATGTGATCGTAAAGTACCACTAAAATTTAAGGGCAAGTTTTACCGTACTGCAGTTAGAGAGGTGCGTCAGAGATCTTATGTGATCGTAAAGTACTATTAAAAATTAAAGAGAAGTTTTGTCGTACTACAATTAGACCAGGGATGCTCTATAGTTCTGAGTGTTGGGAAGTGAATTGTGTACATGAGCAAAAAATGGGAGTTGCGGAGATGAGAATGCTTAGGTTGATGTGTGGACACACGAGATTGGATAAAATTAGGAATGAAAGTATCAGGGATAAGACATGAGTAGTACCAATTTCAGAGAAGATGCGAGAAGCTCGTCTAAGATGGTTTGGACACGTACAAATGAGACCATTTGAGGCACCTGATAGGCGTTGCGAGAGTTTACTCACTAGGCATGTTAGACAAGGGAGGGGTAGACCAAAAAAGACTTGGAATGAAACTATAAAGAAAGACATGTTGTACTTAGGCATTAGTGAGATTATGACAAAAGATAAGGCACAATAGAGACAAATTATCCATATAGACGACCCCACTATAGTGGAATAAAGGCTTGAATGTTGTTGTTGTAATCACTATAATGAACATGAATATCAATAATATTAGTTCCAGTTCTTTTATTTTTGTATTATGTAGTTATTCAATCAAACTCTCTGGTAGCATCTCCGGTATCCTTTCTGATGGTTACATTGGTTCTCTTGTTGAGACGATTACAATCTCCAAGAAGATGACCAACAACGACCCCCCATCCACCCACCTGAAGGCTTTGGTCACATGACAACAAGGCTCCTTTCGTTTGGCAGTAAATGAGATGCAGGAATTGGAATTGACCCAATTTCGATTCCCGCAGGAATTGGAATTGAAGTCAATTATAATTCTACTGTTCGGTTGAATGCAAAAATTCTGTCACTGGAATTGGAATTAGTAATTCTGTTGTTTGGATGAATGTTTAAATTTAGTGGATGGAATTAAAATTTTGTTCGACTAGATATATTTCATAAATCTTTGACACACATTGAGCTCAAATAAAGTTAGTTACTGTACAATAGTTTTTAGTGGTCATTGATGCTTTTTCAATCCCCCATCTTTATAAAGAGCAAATTTCACTTAAGCAAGCATCCATATATCAAATAGTCTGCAACCCAGTGTAAGAAGTTGCAAGTTGCAAGGAGTTTCCTAACCTTGAGTCTTGAAAACATGAAGCATAAAAGAGGGAAATGTAAAATACCATATAGCATAAGAAATCAGCAAAAAAAAACCTTACTACAAACTGAAAGGAGTTCCCAAAGCAGAAATACGACACATGAGAAAATTCCTGAAACCTAAAGCAAGATGCCATGACTTGTTCTAGCAGGAATACAACAAAGATTCTGAAATACCGATAGTTTCCTAGCCAGAGAACAACACAACAACCTAAATGAGGTGGAGGAGAGGTGGAGGATGGACGAGCTCGTGGGATAAGAGTCGAAGTCGCTCGTTGTCGAGGTCGCTCACGGGAGAAGAGTCAAAGTCGAGGTCGCGGGTGGGAGAAGAGTCAAAGTCGTTGTAGATCGACGAAGGTCGAAGTTGCTGGATCGTCGGAGGTCGTCGAGGTCGAAGTTTCTCGCGGGAGAAGAAGCTGCGCGATATTGCTTGCGGGATACGAGTCGGGGGCGCGCTCGGTAGAGAAGGAATCGAGAATTCTGACCTCGTGACGTCGGAATTTAGGGGGGGGGGGGCGTTTTCCTCTATAATCAATTCCAATAGAAATTGAATTGAATACTGATTCCTAAAAAATTTTAGGGCCGCCAAACGCTGGAATTGGAATTGTCAACTGAATTCCAGTTCCAGCGCTCCAATTCCTACTTAACAAACAGACCCCAAGTATTTTGGAAAGAATTGAATTCTAGTCATGAACAACAAATGACACTGAACCATAATTTTTGTCAAGAAACAAGCGAGAATATTTCCAGGCCAGAAGCAGAGATCAAACTTTCCCATGCCATTATGCGATCTTCCGATCAATCAACTCAAGAACTCAAGGAATTCGGAACAAAAGTCGGAAATTTATTCTAGAGCAGACATACTAGACCTCAAGAAACTGGGCAATTTTGCAGCAGGCCACAAGAAGATGACATTGTTCAATCCACCTCATCAATGTCCAGTGTTATCGGACCACCATCAAATTTCTTGCCATCCGGTTCGAATTCACCCTTGCCAGCCCACACTTTTCCATCTTCTCAAGGATATTTTCTAGCTTCGGGCAACCAATTTGTTACGGATCGGTTTCGGATCCTTCGTCATCGAGTTTGTATTAGAATCGAGTCTTATTATATTAGGGTATTTTATTATGCATTTTCATGTATTTACGGGTGTGCCACCCGAGGGTTCTATAAATGGACCCTTAGAGTCTTGTATGAGATCAATGAAATGAAGTTCCAGTTTCTTGTCCCTTGTAGGGAGATAAGTGGTGGCTCTCTCCTCCAACAAGCAACCCCACCTAGGCAGCCGCGGTTTCGGCTCCACGTTATCTCCGCCATCGTCATCTCCACCTCCGGCCATCATTCCGACGAGTACCACCGTTACGGGAGTAGGCCCGTAACAACTTGGTAACAGAGGGAGCGATCCTTTTCGGCACGCCTTTCCTCTGTCTTCACCATCCCGAGCTCCAGCGCACGCCCCTCCCGCACTGTGCTTCAGCCCCATCGCCGGACCACGCTCCTCCACCCCGCGTTCCTGCTGGAACGCCGCCTCTGCTCCCCTACACAATCCGGCATCTTCGTCCAGCCTCGCCGCCGCTTTTTCCGCCTGGATCGACAGCCGCCCGGTTCTTTTCGCTGTCCACGCCACCGTTTCCGCCTGGTTCCCTTCGTCATCAAAGCCACCGCCGCGTTCCCCTGCATTCCATCACCGACACGCAACCGCCTCTCCATCGAGCCGAGAGCCATCTCCGGCGACCTCGTCAGCACGCTGCTAGAAGTTATTTTAAGCTTGACTGAGTCGCTCAGATAACATTTCATTGAAAATCTCGGTCTTTTTGTGGACGTTATGGTTTGATATAATAAATAGAAAAAAAAACAAATAGTCAATCTGTATTTCAGGACATTTTAAATGCAAGTCTTGTGCTTTTAAGAAACAAGCAGTGTAAATTTTTTTTACCACATTATATATGCCATGTTCTGAATCAAACACTCACCTCCAGCGGCTGATGGGTAAGTGTAATTGGAGATGGTTTCCATTCATCGTTATAGAACTCTAAACCACAAATATAATCTACGGAGGAATTGGAGCTGAATGATATCAAATCCACAATTTCTCTCCAAGAGCAACTATATAATCTAATAATTCAATCCATATCTACCGGTAAACCTTATAGTCTGAACTTACATAGAACAATCCCATCATAAAAATTTCCATGCAATAATCTAAGTACATTTCTAGACATGAATTTGAATAAAACGCATAAATGATGTTAACGTCACTTTCATTTCTTTGGGCAAAGCTTTGCATGAATCTACTTTCAGAACTTATAAAAACTTTACAACATTGGGTGGACCACAAGGCTCGCAAACGCAACTTCAGATGCAATCCAGGCTTTGATGGGGTTTTTTTTGTAACGAAGGAATGTTTAATCAGGCTTCAGGGATGAAGGGGATGGATGTTCTGTGAGGTGAAAAACTGAAAAAGACTTGGTGTTACAATGATAACAAAAACAAACACACCGATGACAAGATGCATCTTTGGATCACAAGCCAGCTCAACAATCCTTGTAAATATCCAACGGCTCATAATAGCCACACTTACTTAGGTTATGAAATACAAACAGTCATTGTACCGTAGAGTACCTGTATAAATATACTACTACAATCACAGAGTATATGGAGCAGGGCAAAGACAGAGTATATGAAGCTTAAATTTAGCAGTACAAGAAGGATAGATGACTTCGTTATTAAGTTGGGTGATCAAGATATTTCCCGTAGTGAGTGTTTTAAATTATCTTGGATCGATAGTTCAAAGAGATGGAGGTATTGATAAAGATGTGACACATAGAATCCAAACGGGTTGGTTGAAGTGGAGAGGCGCGTCAGGAATCTTATGTGATCGTAAAGTACCACTAAAATTTAAGGGCAAGTTTTACCGTACTGCAGTTAGAGAGGTGCGTTAGAGATCTTATGTGATCGTAAAGTACTATTAAAAATTAAAGAGAAGTTTTATCGTACTACAATTAGACCAGGGATGCTCTATAGTTCTGAGTGTTGGGAAGTGAATTGTGTACATGAGCAAAAAATGGGAGTTGCGGAGATGAGAATGCTTAGGTGGATGTGTGGACACACGAGATTGGATAAAATTAGTAATGAAAGTATCAGGGATAAGACATAAGTAGTACCAATTTCAGAGAAGGTGCGAGAAGCTCGTCTAAGATGGTTTGGACACGTACAAATGAGACCATTTGAGGCACCTGATAGGCGTTGTGAGAGTTTACTCACTAGGCATGTTAGACAAGGGAGGGGTAGACCAAAAAAGACTTGGAATGAAACTATAAAGAAAGACATGTTGTACTTAGGCATTAGTGAGATTATGACAAAAGATAGGGCACAATAGAGACAAATTATCCATATAGACGACCCCACTATAGTGGAATAAAGGCTTGAATGTTGTTGTTGTAATCACTATAATGAACATGAATATCAATAATATTAGTTCCAGTTCTTTTATTTTTGTATTATGTAGTTATTCAATCAAACTCTCTGGTAGCATCTCCGGTATCCTTTCTGATGGTTACATTGGTTCTCTTGTTGAGACGATTACAATCTCCAAGAAGATGACCAACAACGACCCCCCATCCACCCACCTGAAGGCTTTGGTCACATGACAACAAGGCTCCTTTCGTTTGGCAGTAAATGAGATGCAGGAATTGGAATTGACCCAATTTCGATTCCCGCAGGAATTAGAATTGAAGTCAATTATAATTCTGCTGTTCGGTTGAATGCAAAAATTCTGTCACTGGAATTGGAATTAGTAATTCTGTTGTTTGGATGAATGTTTAAATTTAGTGGATGGAATTAAAATTTTGTTCGACTAGATATATTTCATAAATCTTTGACACACATTGAGCTCAAATAAAGTTAGTTACTGTACAATAGTTTTTAGTGGTCATTGATGCTTTTTCAATCCCCCATCTTTATAAAGAGCAAATTTCACTTAAGCAAGCATCCATATATCAAATAGTCTGCAACCCAGTGTAAGAAGTTGCAAGTTGCAAGGAGTTTCCTAACCTTGAGTCTTGAAAACATGAAGCATAAAAGAGGGAAATGTAAAATACCATATAGCATAAGAAATCAGCAAAAAAAAAACCTTACTACAAACTGAAAGGAGTTCCCAAAGCAGAAATACGGCACATGAGAAAATTCCTGAAACCTAAAGCAAGATGCCATGACTTGTTCTAGCAGGAATACAACAAAGATTCTGAAATACCGATAGTTTCCTAGCCAGAGAACAACACAACAACCTAAATGAGGTGGAGGAGAGGTGGAGGATGGAGGAGCTCGTGGGATAAGAGTCGAAGTCGCTCGTTGTCGAGGTCGCTCACGGGAGAAGAGTCAAAGTCGAGGTCGCGGGTGGGAGAAGAGTCAAAGTCGTTGTAGATCGACGAAGGTCGAAGTTGCTGGATCGTCGGAGGTCGAAGCCGCTGGATCGTCGGAGGTCGTCGAGGTCGAAGTTTCTCGCGGGAGAAGAAGCTGCGCGATATTGCTTGCGGGATACGAGTCGGGGGCGCGCTCGGTAGAGAAGGAATCAAGAATTCTGACCTCGTGACGTCGGAATTTAGGGGGGGGAGCGTTTTCCTCTATAATCAATTCCAATAGAAATTGAATTGAATACTGATTCCTAAAAAATTTTAGGGCCGCCAAACGCTGGAATTGGAATTGTCAACTGAATTCCAGTTCCAGCGCTCCAATTCCTACTTAACAAACAGACAACAAGTATTTTGGAAAGAATTGAATTCTAGTCATGAACAACAAATGACACTGAACCATAATTTTTGTCAAGAAACAAGCGAGAATATTTCCAGGCCAGAAGCAGAGATCAAACTTTCCCATGCCATTATGCGATCTTCCGATCAATCAACTCAAGAACTCAAGGAATTCGGAACAAAAGTCGGAAATTTATTCTAGAGCAGACATACTAGACCTCAAGAAACTGGGCAATTTTGCAGCAGGCCACAAGAAGATGACATTGTTCAATCCACCTCATCAATGTCCAGTGTTATCGGACCACCATCAAATTTCTTGCCATCCGGTTCGAATTCACCCTTGCCAGCCCACACTTTTCCATCTTCTCAAGGATATTTTCTAGCTTCGGGCAACCAATTTGTTACAGATCGGTTTCGGATCCTTCGTCATCGAGTTTGTATTAGAATCGAGTCTTATTATATTAGGGTATTTTATTATGCATTTTCATGTATTTACGGGTGTGCCACCCGAGGGTTCTATAAATGGACCCTTAGAGTCTTGTATGAGATCAATGAAATGAAGTTCCAGTTTCTTGTCCCTTGTAGGGAGATAAGTGGTGGCTCTCTCCTCCAACAAGCAACCCCACCTAGGCAGCCGCGGTTTCGGCTCCACGTTATCTCCGCCATCGTCATCTCCACCTCCGGCCATCATTCCGACGAGTACCACCGTTACGGGAGTAGGCCCGTAACAACTTGGTAACAGAGGGAGCGATCCTTTTCGGCACGCCTTTCCTCTGTCTTCACCATCCCGAGCTCCAACGCACGCCCCTCCCGCACTGTGCTTCAGCCCCATCGCCGGACCACGCTCCTCCACCCCGCGTTCCTGCTGGAACGCCGCCTCTGCTCCCCTACACAATCCGGCATCTTCGTCCAGCCTCGCCGCCGCTTTTTCCGCCTGGATCGACAGCCGCCCGGTTCTTTTCGCTGTCCACGCCACCGTTTCCGCCTGGTTCCCTTCGTCATCAAAGCCACCGCCGCGTTCCCCTGCATTCCATCACCGACACGCAGCCGCCTCTCCATCGAGCCGAGAGCCATCTCCGGCGACCTCGTCAGCACGCTGCTAGAAGTTATTTTATGCTTGACTGAGTCGCTCAGATAACATTTCATTGAAAATCTCGGTCTTTTTGGGGACGTTATGGTTTGATATAATAAATAGAAAAAAAAAACAAATAGTCAATCTGTATTTCAGGACATTTTAAATGCAAGTCTTGTGCTTTTAAGAAACAAGCAGTGTAAATTTATTTTACCACATTATATATGCCATGTTCTGAATCAAACACTCACCTCCAGCGGCTGATGGGTAAGTGTAATTGGAGATGGTTTCCATTCATCGTTATAGAACTCTAAACCACAAATATAATCTACGGAGGAATTGGAGCTGAATGATATCAAATCCACAATTTCTCTCCAAGAGCAACTATATAATCTAATAATCCAATCCATATCTACCGGTAAACCTTATAGTCTGAACTTACATAGAACAATCCCATCATAAAAATTTCCATGCAATAATCTAAGTACATTTCTAGACATGAATTTGAATAAAACGCATAAATGATGTTAACGTCACTTTCATTTCTTTGGGCAAAGCTTTGCATGAATCTACTTTCAGAACTTATAAAAACTTTACAACATTGGGTGGACCACAAGGCTCGCAAACGCAACTTCAGATCCAATCCAGGCTTTGATGGGGTTTTTTTTGTAACGGAGGAATGTTTAATCAGGCTTCAGGGATGAAGGGGATGGATGTTCTGTGAGGTGAAAAACTGAAAAAGACTTGGTGTTACAATGATCACAAAAACAAACACACCGATGACAAGATGCATCTTTGGATCACAAGCCAGCTCAACAATCCTTGTAAATATCCAACGGCTCATAATAACCACACTTACTTAGGTTATGAAATACAAACAGTCATTGTACCGTAGAGTACCTGTATAAATATACTACTACAATCACAAAGTATATGGAGCAGGGCAAAGACAGAGTATATGAAGCTTAAATTTAGCAGTACAAGAAGGATAGATGACTTCGTTATTAAGTTGGGTGATCAAGATATTTCCCGTAGTGAGTGTTTTAAATTATCTTGGATCGATAGTTCAAAGAGATGGAGGTATTGATAAAGATGTGACACATAGAATCCAAACGGGTTGGTTAAAGTGGAGAGGCGCGTCAGGAATCTTATGTGATCGTAAAGTACCACTAAAATTTAAGGGCAAGTTTTACCGTACTGCAGTTAGAGAGGTGCGTCAGAGATCTTATGTGATCGTAAAGTACTATTAAAAATTAAAGAGAAGTTTTATCGTACTACAATTAGACCAGGGATGCTCTATAGTTCTGAGTGTTGGGAAGTGAATTGTGTACATGAGCAAAAAATGGGAGTTGCGGAGATGAGAATGCTTAGGTGGATGTGTGGACACACGAGATTGGATAAAATTAGGAATGAAAGTATCAGGGATAAGACATGAGTAGTACCAATTTCAGAGAAGATGCGAGAAGCTCGTCTAAGATGGTTTGGACACGTACAAATGAGACCATTTGAGGCACCTGATAGGCGTTGTGAGAGTTTACTCACTAGGCATGTTAGACAAGGGAGGGGTAGACCAAAAAAGACTTGGAATGAAACTATAAAGAAAGACATGTTGTACTTAGGCATTAGTGAGATTATGACAAAAGATAGGGCACAATAGAGACAAATTATCCATATAGACGACCCCACTATAGTGGAATAAAGGCTTGAATGTTGTTGTTGTAATCACTATAATGAACATGAATATCAATAATATTAGTTCCAGTTCTTTTATTTTTGTATTATGTAGTTATTCAATCAAACTCTCTGGTAGCATCTCCGGTATCCTTTCTGATGGTTACATTGGTTCTCTTGTTGAGACGATTACAATCTCCAAGAAGATGACCAACAACGACCCCCCATCCACCCACCTGAAGGCTTTGGTCACATGACAACAAGGCTCCTTTCGTTTGGCAGTAAATGAGATGCAGGAATTGGAATTGACCCAATTTCGATTCCCGCAGGAATTGGAATTGAAGTCAATTATAATTCTGCTGTTCGGTTGAATGCAAAAATTCTGTCACTGGAATTGGAATTAGTAATTCTGTTGTTTGGATGAATGTTTAAATTTAGTGGATGGAATTAAAATTTTGTTCGACTAGATATATTTCATAAATCTTTGACACACATTGAGCTCAAATAAAGTTAGTTACTGTACAATAGTTTTTAGTGGTCATTGATGCTTTTTCAATCCCCCATCTTTATAAAGAGCAAATTTCACTTAAGCAAGCATCCATATATCAAATAGTCTGCAACCCAGTGTAAGAAGTTGCAAGTTGCAAGGAGTTTCCTAACCTTGAGTCTTGAAAACATGAAGCATAAAAGAGGGAAATGTAAAATACCATATAGCATAAGAAATCAGCAAAAAAAAAAACCTTACTACAAACTGAAAGGAGTTCCCAAAGCAGAAATACGACACATGAGAAAATTCCTGAAACCTAAAGCAAGATGCCATGACTTGTTCTAGCAGGAATACAACAAAGATTCTGAAATACCGATAGTTTCCTAGCCAAAGAACAACACAACAACCTAAATGAGGTGGAGGAGAGGTGGAGGATGGAGGAGCTCGTGGGATAAGAGTCGAAGTCGCTCGTTGTCGAGGTCGCTCACGGGAGAAGAGTCAAAGTCGAGGTCGCGGGTGGGAGAAGAGTCAAAGTCGTTGTAGATCGACGAAGGTCGAAGTTGCTGGATCGTCGGAGGTCGAAGCCGCTGGATCGTCGGAGGTCGTCGAGGTCGAAGTTTCTCGCGGGAGAAGAAGCTGCGCGATATTGCTTGCGGGATACGAGTCGGGGGCGCGCTCGGTAGAGAAGGAATCGAGAATTCTGACCTCGTGACGTCGGAATTTAGGGGGGGGGGGAGCGTTTTCCTCTATAATCAATTCCAATAGAAATTGAATTGAATACTGATTCCTAAAAAATTTTAGGGCCGCCAAACGCTGGAATTGGAATTGTCAACTGAATTCCAGTTCCAGCGCTCCAATTCCTACTTAACAAACAGACCCCAAGTATTTGGAAAGAATTGAATTCTAGTCATGAACAACAAATGACACTGAACCATAAATTTTGTCAAGAAACAAGCGAGAATATTTCCAGGCCAGAAGCAGAGATCAAACTTTCCCATGCCATTATGCGATCTTCCGATCAATCAACTCAAGAACTCAAGGAATTCGGAACAAAAGTCGGAAATTTATTCTAGAGCAGACATACTAGACCTCAAGAAACTGGGCAATTTTGCAGCAGGCCACAAGAAGATGACATTGTTCAATCCACCTCATCAATGTCCAGTGTTATCGGACCACCATCAAATTTCTTGCCATCCGGTTCGAATTCACCCTTGCCAGCCCACACTTTTCCATCTTCTCAAGGATATTTTCTAGCTTCGGGCAACCAATTTGTTACGGATCGGTTTCGGATCCTTCGTCATCGAGTTTGTATTAGAATCGAGTCTTATTATATTAGGGTATTTTATTATGCATTTTCATGTATTTACGGGTGTGCCCCCCGAGGGTTCTATAAATGGACCCTTAGAGTCTTGTATGAGATCAATGAAATGAAGTTCCAGTTTCTTGTCCCTTGTAGGGAGATAAGTGGTGGCTCTCTCCTCCAACAAGCAACCCCACCTAGGCAGCCGCGGTTTCGGCTCCACGTTATCTCCGCCATCGTCATCTCCACCTCCGGCCATCATTCCGACGAGTACCACCGTTACGGGAGTAGGCCCGTAACAACTTGGTAACAGAGGGAGCGATCCTTTTCGGCACGCCTTTCCTCTGTCTTCACCATCCCGAGCTCCAGCGCACGCCCCTCCCGCACTGTGCTTCAGCCCCATCGCCGGACCACGCTCCTCCACCCCGCGTTCCTGCTGGAACGCCGCCTCTGCTCCCCTACACAATCCGGCATCTTCGTCCAGCCTCGCCGCCGCTTTTTCCGCCTGGATCGACAGCCGCCCGGTTCTTTTCGCTGTCCACGCCACCGTTTCCGCCTGGTTCCCTTCGTCATCAAAGCCACCGCCGCGTTCCCCTGCATTCCATCACCGACACGCAACCGCCTCTCCATCGAGCCGAGAGCCATCTCCGGCGACCTCGTCAGCACGCTGCTAGAAGTTATTTTAAGCTTGACTGAGTCGCTCAGATAACATTTCATTGAAAATCTCGGTCTTTTTGGGGACGTTATGGTTTGATATAATAAATAGAAAAAAAAACAAATAGTCAATCTGTATTTCAGGACATTTTAAATGCAAGTCTTGTGCTTTTAAGAAACAAGCAGTGTAAATTTATTTTACCACATTATATATGCCATGTTCTAAATCAAACACTCACCTCCAGCGGCTGATGGGTAAGTGTAATTGGAGATGGTTTCCATTCATCGTTATAGAACTCTAAACCACAAATATAATCTACGGAGGAATTGGAGCTGAATGATATCAAATCCACAATTTCTCTCCAAGAGCAACTATATAATCTAATAATCCAATCCATATCTACCGGTAAACCTTATAGTCTGAACTTACATAGAACAATCCCATCATAAAAATTTCCATGCAATAATCTAAGTACATTTCTAGACATGAATTTGAATAAAACGCATAAATGATGTTAACGTCACTTTCATTTCTTTGGGCAAAGCTTTGCATGAATCTACTTTCAGAACTTATAAAAACTTTACAACATTGGGTGGACCACAAGGCTCGCAAACGCAACTTCAGATCCAATCCAGGCTTTGATGGGGTTTTTTTTGTAACGGAGGAATGTTTAATCAGGCTTCAGGGATGAAGGGGATGGATGTTCTGTGAGGTGAAAAACTGAAAAAGACTTGGTGTTACAATGATCACAAAAACAAACACACCGATGACAAGATGCATCTTTGGATCACAAGCCAGCTCAACAATCCTTGTAAATATCCAACGGCTCATAATAGCCACACTTACTTAGGTTATGAAATACAAACAGTCATTGTACCGTAGAGTACCTGTATAAATATACTACTACAATCACAGAGTATATGGAGCATGGCAAAGACAGAGTATATGAAGCTTAAATTTAGCAGTACAAGAAGGATAGATGACTTCGTTATTAAGTTGGGTGATCAAGATATTTCCCGTAGTGAGTGTTTTAAATTATCTTGGATCGATAGTTCAAAGAGATGGAGGTATTGATAAAGATGTGACACATAGAATCCAAACGGGTTGGTTAAAGTGGAGAGGCGCGTCAGGAATCTTATGTGATCGTAAAGTACCACTAAAATTTAAGGGCAAGTTTTACCGTACTGCAGTTAGAGAGGTGCGTCAGAGATCTTATGTGATCGTAAAGTACTATTAAAAATTAAAGAGAAGTTTTATCGTACTACAATTAGACCAGGGATGCTCTATAGTTCTGAGTGTTGGGAAGTGAATTGTGTACATGAGCAAAAAATGGGAGTTGCGGAGATGAGAATGCTTAGGTGGATGTGTGGACACACGAGATTGGATAAAATTAGGAATGAAAGTATCAGGGATAAGACATGAGTAGTACCAATTTCAGAGAAGATGCGAGAAGCTCGTCTAAGATGGTTTGGACACGTACAAATGAGACCATTTGAGGCACCTGATAGGCGTTGTGAGAGTTTACTCACTAGGCATGTTAGACAAGGGAGGGGTAGACCAAAAAAGACTTGGAATGAAACTATAAAGAAAGACATGTTGTACTTAGGCATTAGTGAGATTATGACAAAAGATAGGGCACAATAGAGACAAATTATCCATATAGACGACCCCACTATAGTGGAATAAAGGCTTGAATGTTGTTGTTGTAATCACTATAATGAACATGAATATCAATAATATTAGTTCCAGTTCTTTTATTTTTGTATTATGTAGTTATTCAATCAAACTCTCTGGTAGCATCTCCGGTATCCTTTCTGATGGTTACATTGGTTCTCTTGTTGAGACGATTACAATCTCCAAGAAGATACGCGTCAACACTGCCATCACCTTGAGTCAACCGTTGGAATTCATTTTCCATGGCTATCCGTTGCGCCACAGGAAGGTGCTTCGCTAGGAAGAGCCGAGAGAATTCTTCCATCAACACTTGGGTTAACGGACAACCCGCCAAATGATGCAACTCCATCTCATCCCACCATAAACGCGCTTCTCCTTCAAGCAAGAAGGTGGCTAAGGTAACTTTCTGATGTTCCGCCGTGCCTATCGCCGTCATCACTCGCTTGACGCACGATAACCAATCCTCAGCCTGCGTCGGGGTTCTCGCTCCCGAGAACGTAGGCGGATGGAAACTCATAAACCGTGTTAGCTGCTTCTCAGCCGCTCGAGGAGCCACACCCACGACAGGTTCAGGCCTTGCCACCACCTGTTCTGGCCTTACAGCCGCTTGCTCCTGCCTAAGTGGCTGGCCTTGGATCATAGTAAATAAGGCCTCCGCAACTAAACGGACATGTTCCGCGGACGGTGGAGGTGTCGGCACCGCGGCTGGTGCCGTACTTTCATCAGAACGCTGGGGCTCAGACGGCCCAGCTCCACTTCGTGTCACCTAAAGGTGGACAAGACACATACATTAGCGGTCGTACCCAAGCAAACAACACAAAATAGGAACACGCAGGTTCCTCAAACAGCTTGAAGATGACTTGTACACGAGTCCTTGTCCGGGGGCGATCTTGAGATATCGAAGGATGCGCTCGACAGCTTGAAGATGAGATGTCCGAGGAGCGTGCATGAAACGGCTCACAACTCCCACAGCAAATGAGATGTCTGGTCGAGTCACCGTAAGGTAGATCATCTTCCCGACCAAGCGTCTGTAATATTCCGGATTTGTAAGCAGCTTGTCAGAGTCAGAGCTATGGGCCGAGAGCTTGTGATTTGCGTCCATAGGAGTCTCCGCAGGTTTGCACCCAGAATAACCTGCATCATGAAGGAGGTCCATACAGTACTTCCTTTGAGATAACACAAGACCATCAGGGCGTCGTGCGACCTCGAGCCCAAGAAAGTACCGAAGGTTGCCCAGATCTTTTGTCTGAAAGGCGGAATTCAACTGTTCCTTGATCTGTTGTATTTCTACCTTGTCGTCGCCAGTAATCAGGATATCGTCAACGTAGACCAGAAGAATCACAGTCCCGATTGACCGGTGTCGGGTGAAGAGAGAAAAATCAGCCGAGCTCCGAGTGAAGCCACTAGCACAGACCACCTTACTGAACTTTTCAAACCACGCACGCGGGGACTGTTTGAGACCATAAATGGATTTTCGAAGGTGACATACCAAAGACTCCCCCGTTGTCTCAAATCCGGGAGGCTGCTGCATATAAACTGTCTCCTGTAGATCACCGTTGAGGAAGACATTCTTAATGTCTAGCTGATAAAGAGGCCAGTGACGATGAACAGCCAAGGAGAGGAGAACGCGGACCGTGTTCAATTTGGCCACGGGAGAGAATGTCTCGTAATCAAGACCAGGTTGCTGAGTAAAGCCCCATGCCACGAGACGAGCCTTCAGACGGTCGATAGTGCCATCCGCCGCATGTTTAATGACATAGACCCATTTGCAGCTAACAGAGGTGTGGTCAGCAGGAAGAGGAACCAAATCCCAGGTCTGGTTAGCCCAGAGAGCCCGCATTTCATCGTTCATAGCAGCCCTCAACCCTGGGTGTTGAAGCGCCTCCTGCACATTGTTAGGTATAGAAATAGAGGAGAGAGAGGTGACAAACGCGTAGAGAGGCAGCGTGATCCGATGTAGAGAGACGTAGTTGGCCAAGGGATGAGCGGTAGAGACGGGAGCGTGATCTGCCGTAGCCAAGGTATCGCTAGTTGCGGGGAGCTGTGTCACAGGATCATCCTTGGATAGACGACGAGAGTAGACAAGGATAAGTGGTGGAGGAACCCGAGGAGGAACATGGGGAGAGGAAGAAGAAGACGGCACAGATGTCGTGATCGGTACAGCAGGCCGGGGAATAAAGGGAGCAGAAGACGAGGTGGTGCTGGGTAAGTGGAAGGGCTGGTCTTCGCAGAAGGTGACATCCGCAGAAACGACCAGCTTGCCGTCAGTAGGAGAGTAGCAGACGTACCCCTTTTGAGTGCGGGAGTAGCCAACAAACATATACTTGGCGGCCCGAGGATCAAGTTTGTCGGAAGGAGGGCCAAGAAGGTGGACATAGCAAACACACCCGAAGATCCGCGGTGTGAGAGAGGTGAGGTTGGTGGAGGGATAGAGGAGTTGGATGGGTGAGGCAAAATCAAGAACAGAGGAGGGAAGACGGTTGATGAGATGACAGGCGGTGGATACAACAAAGTTCCAATATTCGATTGGAACGTGCATTTGGAACATAAGAGAGCGCGCAATATCGAGAAGATGACGATTTTTGCGTTCTGCCACCCCGTTTTGCTGAGGGGTATACGCACATGAAGTTTTATGGATGACACCAAATTCAGTGCAGAGATTGGAGAAGGCACGACCCGTATACTCCCGAGCATTATCAGTGCGAATTACTTTGAGGGAGGTAGCGAACTGCGTACGCATCTCAAGTAAAAAGGTGCGAAATACAGATGTAAGTTCAGTTCGATCATGTAGTAAATAGAGCCACGTGGTACGAGAGTAATCGTCAATGAACGTGACAAAATAGCAAAAGCCAAAAATACTAAGGATTTTATAAGCACCCAAGACATCAGAATGAACTAAAGATAAGCGAGTACTACTCCTGGTACAGGCAGGGGGGAAAGAAGAACGATGTTGTTTGCCGTAGATACAAGATTCACAAGAGAACTCCTGTAAAAGTATATCAGGAAGAGCCCGCTTGAGAATCGGAAGGGGAGCATGTGCAAGGCGGCGATGCCAATCAACAGTAGATATGACGGAGAGAAGAGGTGGTGGGATATCCAAGATGTACAACCCATTCACCAGCTGCCCCTTATTATTGGTACTCCGAGTGCGGCGATCCTGCATAAGAAAAGAAGAAGGTGAAAAGGTAATGCAACAATCAAGGTCGTGTGTGAGACGACTAACATATAATAAATTAAAAGGAGACCCCGGAACGTGAAGAACCGAGGAAAGAGAAAGGGTCGGCGTTAGCTGAAGAGCAGCGGAGCCAGAGACTGGTAGGGTGTCACCGTTGGCCACAGTGATGCGAGCAGGATGGGGCGTCTGTAGATACGCTGTGGGTTTCTGGGACGTGATATGGTGAGTAGCGCCGGAATCAACGATCCAACAAGGATTATGAGAGAGACATGTGATACTTTCCGCAGAGAAGGACGCAACAGAGGTGGCAACGGAATCATCAGACGCCATGCGGTTAGCAGAAGGAAAGACCGGGCGGCTAGCAGAGAGGAGGCCGGGCGGCTAGCAGAAAGGAGGCCGGGCGGCTAGCAGAGAGGAGGCCGGGCGGCGAGCAGAGAGGAGTCCGGGCGGCTAACAGAGAGGAGGCCGGGCGACTAGCAAAGAGGAGGCCGGGCGGCTAGCATAAGGAGGCCGGGCGGCTAGAGGGAAGCCGAATAGAGAAGAGCAGGTGCGGTAGAGGCAGAAGCCGCACGGTCTCGATGGACACACCAGCGACAAGAAGAGTCGCGACCAGGATGCGGCTGGCAGCAAAAGAAGAGACCGCTAATCGACAAGACAAGTCGCAGCGGCTAGCCTAAGGAGAGAAAGCAGGCTGCGCGGATATGGAGGAAGACCGCGCGGATAGATACAAGATGAGGTGAGACCCGCGTGAGAGTTTATAAAAGAGAGAGAGGAGGAGGAGAAGGAGGAGGAGAAGTGGAAGCCACGAGGAAAGAGAGCGGTTAAAAGGGGGCAGACCTCACGGTATGGCGGCTAGGAGGGAGAAGAAAAACACCGGGCGATTTCCAGGAGAACAGGCCGGACAAGCAAGGCCGGGCGGACTGAACCTGTAGACCGCAAGCAGTAGACCGAATACAAGGTGGAGATCGATGACTCTGATACCATGTAAAGAGAGAACCAAAACCTTGTATATATATCTTGAATAAATAGTTACAAGTATACACACACTTATATAAGAGAAGAAAGAAGAGAGAAATTCTAATACATGATGTGAGACTAATACAAGGAGAGAGAAAGAAGAAAACATGGGCCCTTAATTGGGCTTTTCTAACAAGATCAATGAAATGAAGTTCTAGTTTCTTGTCCCTTGTA
This sequence comes from Platanthera guangdongensis, assembly GCA_039583875.1. Lineage (NCBI taxonomy): Eukaryota > Viridiplantae > Streptophyta > Magnoliopsida > Asparagales > Orchidaceae > Platanthera > Platanthera guangdongensis. The sequence continues at coordinate 21,354,330 of CM077151.1, forward strand.
GTGAGATAACTGGTGGCTCTCTCCTCCAACGAGCAACCCCGCTTTGGCAGCCGCAGTTCCGGCTCCACGGTATCTCCGCCATCGTCATCTCCACCTCCGGCCATCATTCCGACGAGTACCACCGTTACGGGAGTAGGCCCGTAACACAATTCAATAACATTAATTCACGGCTATGTAGCAGCCCACAATTTCTCCAAAACCTCAATACCATTTGATGATCGGACGACTACCAGGGGCCCCAGGATTTTACCCACCAATAGCTCTACTAGTCGCACAAGATACTCAAAACAATGCAATTTCCAAAACCTACATTGGTGTCTACAACATTCACAAGAACTGATAGCAGCGGGGATAATTACTCCACACAACAACCATTTATACGTAAACCAAGCAAGGTAAAATTTCTTTTCCTTCGTTTTTCAAATGATGATTCCACAAATTGGATCAATAAGACAAAAGCTTATTTTAGATTTTATTATGTTAATTATCAAGATTATATGCCAATAATTTCAATGCACATGGATCTTCCAGCTTCACGATAGCACCAATCATGAATACAAAATAGTTCTTACTCAAACTGGGTGGAATTTAAGGTTGCCCTTTTTAACCGTTTCGGACCGACGGACCATCTGCATTTGAGGATCCTATGAACAAACTCACCCATGTTTCCACTGTTTTAGCTTATATGGATAGTTTCGAAGACTTATCACGCAAAATCGCCGGCTTAAACTCAGATTTATTGGAAGTTGCATTAATTTTGGGCTTAAACCAAGGATTAAAAGATCAGTAATTGCAGACCTTTTCCTATCGATGAAGTTTTTTATTTAGCCAAACTTTTTGAAGAACAATGACAAGATAATAATATACTTTATAAACCACCATTTGCCACATCAAATACTAGTGCACCGCTGTGTTGCCTCTGCAAACAACACAAAATTCAGGCTATAAACATTTATCACCCGCATAACTTAAGGCTAAACGTAATAAGGGACTTTGCTACACTTGCAATAATGTTATTTGTCAGGTCACCGATGTAAAAACAAAGTATCTTATTTATATTTTGATGACCATCTAGAGGATTCCATAGAAAACATAGAAGAAAATGAACCAACAGTAGTAGCCTTCACCATTCCCCAGACTCTAAAATTAATTCGAATGCTCTCATGGGAGATATTACCAGTAAATCCATTGGAAAGTAGTTCAACAACAACAACACTCAAGCCTTTATCGCTCCATAGTTGGGTTGGCTATATGGATCCTTTGTCGCCATTGTGTCATATCTTTAGTCATAATCTCCCTAATGCCTAAGTGCATCATGTCTTTCCTTATAGTTTCATTACAAGTCTTTTTTTGTTTACCCCTTGATGTAGGGCAACGCGTATGGTTTGTGATACTACTCTACTAGTTCCCAGAGCCGCACACAGGCTTCCACGACATATTTTGGTCCCCGAGCAGATCCTGGACGACGAGATAGTGACCACCACTAATGGAGATTTACAGAGGTACTTAGTTTGTTGGCATGGTAAACTAGAGACCGAGAGCAACTTGGTCTTGGTCGAGGGGTTACAACGTATGAATACTGATCTTCTACAACACTACCGATCAGAGCACTCACCAAAGATGAGTGATTTCGAGTGGGGTAGAGTTGGTGGAGACAATTTTTTTAAATTGATGCAGGACAGCGCGTAGGGTTTGCGCGTTCGTCGGCTTTTCTTAGAAAACCCTAATGCATGTGATATTTAATGAAGTTTGCAAAAAAGATTTTTGAGCGGGTTTTGCTTACTTTTTTTTAAACTATTTTAATAATTTTTTTAAAAATGGTTTATGCGACACTCGCTCCAAAATCTTTTTTGCAAACTCCATTAATCATCGCATGCATTAGGATTTTCTAGGAAAAACTGACAAGCGCGAAAACCCTAAGTGTCGTCTTGCATCAATTTGATATCAAAGATAAGTTCCGAAATTTTTCTAAATTCTAGAATCCGCCCTATGTAGAATAAGAACCACGCATATCATTTATTTTTTTTCTTTCTTTAAATTTTGTAATCACTTTTCCGCATATTAGACAATGTAATCATACATTCATATTTATTGCTTATCTTGCATATTTTAGGGTTTCCTAGGAAAAGTCGATAATCGCGCAAACCCTACGCCCCGTCTTGCATCAATGATGTTGCATAATTTTTTTTTTAAAAAGGTTTTTGCAAAACCCTCTCAAAAATCTTTTTTGCAAACTCCATTAGTTATCACATGCATTAGGGTTTCCTAAGAAAAACCGACAAGCGTGCAAACCCTACACGCCGTCCTGCATCAATTTGGTATCATCGCATGCATCTACGACTATTGGTTGGTAAACATGAGTTCACTCATCATAAACCTCCCCCGGAACACCCTCAAGAGGTAAATTCAGGGATGCGATGAATTAAACGGGGTCAAACGAGTCGAGCGAGTGAAGGGAATGAACCACCCCCATGATTTTTACCTTTTGTCCACCAAATGACGACGTTAAACGAAAGTATACAACATGTGCGAGAAGGGTTCGACAACCTTAGTGTTAGGGTGAATGGTCTTGAAGTACCCCCTCGTGCTTCATTGCCACCTCAACTCCGAGATGAGCATTCCATTCGACTAATTCAACCCCATCACGAAGTTCCTCATCACTATTTAGAGGGACCCACATTTAGGAGGAATCCTCTTTTTAAGGATGAAGCTAGGATTCCCCTAGACAGATTTGAATTTGAACAAGATTGGGGTAGGAATTCTCCAAGGCATTTTCCTGATCCCCAACGGGAACCTTTCTTGGGCACGCGCGGTAATTATCAGGAGAGGCCCTATTATGACATAGATAGAGAAGAGCGGCCTCAAGACCATTGTCGGCCTATACCGGTCATACATCGTGAAGATCGTCATAGAGATTGACATCAAAAACCACCTCCACGACATCGAGACAATCGTGATCCTTATGATAACAATTATGACTATCCTCCCCGGGATATGCGTCCTGATCTCATACGAGTAGTGAAACCGGACCTACCCCTTTATGATGGTTCTATGAATCCCAAGGTCTTCTCTGACTGAGTTATAGACATAGAAACCTATTTTCAGTGGTATCGTATGACAGATGATCAAAATGTTCAGTTTGCTAAAATGGGACTGATCGGGCTAACAAAAATGTTTTGGATCGGAGAAGAGCAAAGTCTAGAGAGGAATGACTGCCCTTCCATTACCCATTGGCCTCACATGAAAGCCATATTGGAGGAGCAGTATATTCCACAGTACCATCAGACCCGTCTACGTGATGACCTGACATCTCTACGTCAAGAATCCAAAACAATATTTGATTATCTCACTGAAATGAAGGATCTAATGAATCATTGCAATGTAGTAGAACACCCACAAGATACTCCGTCTCTATCTAAGTTTAGGTTGGATTGCGACCTGAGATTCGAGATGAGTTGATTAGATATGACCACTACTCCCTAGCCGGGACCATATCAATCATCATTGATATTGAGAAACATCAAAAGAGGGACCTCCTAGTTCAAATCTCAAACCAAAACCAATCCCCCCATCAGAAAAGAAGATCCTAAGGATAAGGATAATGGAATGAAGCCTGCAGTGACTCCCGCAAGATATCAGAAAGGGAAGTCACCTATGTGGACCATGACCCCTTCACAGATCCGATTTTATGAGTGCCAACAGATGAGCCACATGTATCTAGGAATTGTCCTAAAAGGAAGGGTACACTAGTTAGTCATGATGTGACTGAGGAGAACGAGCCTGAATAAGAGACTATAATCGAGGACTCTCGCGTCTTGAATGACGAAGTGTATGATACCCCTAGTGATGAAAAAACAAATCCCGACATTTTAGTGGTAAGATGCATGTTATCTACACCATAAGAATCGGTAGATTATTAGCAGACGAACATCTTCCAGACATACTTTATGGCTGAGGAGAAAGTGTGTCGATTAGTGGTGGATAGCGGAAGTTGTATGAACGTGATAGCAAAACAACCTTAACCTGCATGAGACTCATTGCTGAGCCACACCCATCCCCGTTTCAGGTAGCTTGGATCATGAAGACCACATTATCAATGACCAAGAGATGTTTAGTGCCCATCAATATTGGTACATACTCCGACATGATCTGGTGCGACATAATGCCAATGGATGTGTGTCACGTGTTACTTGGGCGACCTTGGTTATATGACTGAAATGTCACCATACATGACAAATTCAACACTTATTCCTTTTTACTGGATGGAAAGAGAGCAGTGTTGACTCCGGTACGACCCAAAGCACTGACATCCCGTGTGAACAATAGTGCAAAAAGAGTCTCTTCCTCCCACCGAAAGGAAGAAGACTCTTAGTATCATACAAGACACATAGTTTCATCGAGAGAGTATAGTGGATTATTATACGCATTAGTGGTCTTATAGGCGTCCGATCTATTAGAGTGGTATGAGTCTATTCCTATACCTGCTAGAAGAATCTTAAAGGAGTTTCAGGATATATGCCTTGATGAGCTTACGGCTGAATTACCTCCCACGAGGTCAATTCAACACACGATAGATCTTGCTCTCGGAGCCTCCTTCCCTCATCTTCCGCATTACCTATTAAATCTTGTTGCCCACAAGGAGCTGCAGAAACAGATCAAAGAACTATTAGATAAAGGCTTTATTTTACATAGCCTTAGCCCATGTACGTGCCTGCACTTCTTACCCCGAAGAAGGATGGTACTTGGCGGATGTGCGTTGATAGACGCGCAATCAACAAGATCACAGTGAAATATTGTTTCCCGATACCCCGACTAGATGATATGTTAGATATGTTGACTGGAGAGCAACGATCTTTTCAAAGATCGATGTTCGTAGTGGATACCATCAAATTTGGATCCGCGAAAGAGACGAATGGAAGACTGCTTTCAAATCGAAGGACGGATTTTATGAGTGGCTTGTGCTGTTCTTTGGATTATCGAATTCCCTAGTACTTTCGCTCAGATGATGACTCATATTTTCAGGCCTTATATATGAAAATTTGTAATAGTATACTTCGACGACATCTTAATATATAGTCGGACTGATAGTGAGCACTTGACTCACCTACGTACTATCTTCATGCTCCTGCGAGCCGAGCCATTATACGTCAACTTAAAGAAATGTATATTTATGACTGTGTCTGTGATCTTTCTTGGCTATATAGTGAGCTCCGCAAGTATCACTATGGATCCCGAGAAAGTTCAAGCGATTCGTGAGTGGTCTACACCCCAGAACATCCGCGATCTCCGTAGTTTTCATGGGCTAGCCACTTTTTATCGTCGATTCAAAAACTTCAGTGATATTACGGTGCTAGTCACCGAGTGTCCACAACCGCCAGAGCCTTCAAAGTCATCAAGGATAAGATGTCCACTGCACCTGTTTTGAGACTCCCTGATTTTGGTTTAGTGTTCGAGGTATCCCTTGATGCCTCTGGGGTTGGGATAGGAGGTGTGCTTACTCAAGAAGGTCACCCCGTTAGATTTTTCAGTGAAAAACTTTCAGGCCCAAAGTTGAATTATTCCAATTACGAGCGTAAATTCTATGCGATTGTGTAAACTTTGCATCACTGGAGGCATGATTTGTTGCCCAAAGAGTTTGTCCTCTACCCCGATCATCAAGTGTTACGTTACATCAATTCGCAACAAAAGTTGAATCTACGACAGACTAAGTGGGTATCATTTCTATAGGAGTATTCCTTCATTCTCAAGCACTGCAAAGGAACAAAGAATAGGGTTGCTGATTCCCTTAGTCGAGTCACCCCTGTGCTATCTCAGTTGAGTACCCATGTGATATGATTTGAGCATTTCCAAGGTGACTATCCCAGTTGTCCTGATTTTCGTGGTATTGACGATGTGATACATTCAGATCCCTTTCACGATGAGATTGATTATGTGATTAAAAATAGATATTTATTTCGTGGAATCTGTTTATGCATTCCCCGCAGCTCGTTGCAAAAGTTTATTGTATGGGAACTACATGACAGAGGTTTAGGTGGACATTTTGGACGAGAGAAAATGATAGACTTAGTAGAGGAGCGATTCTATTGGCCTGAGATGAAACGGGTTATCGCACAAATTGTCAGTAGCTGTCGCACCTGCAGGTAGCGAAGGGCAATAAACAATCTGCTGAATTATATACACCTTTATCAGTATCTAGTATCCCTTGGCAAGATGTTAGCATGAATATTGTGTTTAGGTTGCTGCTCACTTTTAGGAAGCACGATTCCATTCTCGTGGTGGTCGATCAATTTTCTAAAATGACGTATTTCATCTCCTGCAACAAAATCGATGACGCCTTTCACACTGCTCATATTTATTATAAAGAGGTTGTCGCGCATCGAGAGATATCTAAGACTATCGTTACCGATTGGGATTTCAAGTTCACCAGTTATTTTTGGAAGTCACTCTAGAACTATGTTGTTAAAGGCGTGCCTCAGGCACGCCTAAGGCTCCTGGCTCAACAGGCTCAGAGGCTTGCGCCTTCGTGCGCCTTGGAGCATAAAAGACGCGCCTATTTGTGATTTCTGTTGCAATTTTTTTTTCAAAAGAAAGAAAGAAATAATGTAATAATCCAATAATTTTTGCATGATTTAGTATTTGTGAAATATAAGCGAGTATTAAGACTTAGATATGATGCAAGTGTTTAAATTAATTCTATTTTTAAGAGATATAAATAATAGTAATGAATGATTAATAAGTATAATAGATGAAAAATATGACCAAGGAGATGATTTGTTGTTTAATGCTATTTTTTTAAAATTAATGTGGTTGCGTCTTGCCTTCGTTAGGCGCGCGCCTGCGCCTTGCGCCTAAGCTCTTGTTGCGTCTTCGTGCGTCTTGCACCTTTGATAACTACTATTAGATACTGTTAGAAAAGCTCATTTAATCTAGGCCCATTATGTAACATTTATTGTTTTTCTCTCCCCTCTTTAGTTCCACATCATGTATAGGACCTTCTTCTCTCTTTCTCTCATCTATATATTTGTACTCATTCTTTGTATTTGATACAAGTGAACATATATAGAAGGTTGGCTTTTTCCTTCTCTACATGGTATCAGAGCCACCGATTCTCCTTGAGCGGCTTCCCCTTTCTTACCCGCGCGGTCTGTCTTCTGTCCGCTACCCGCTCGGCTTCTTGCAGCCTGCCTTCCTGTCCGCTCCGCTCCTCTTCTTCCGCTGCCTCTTCTTCTCCGTGGTTACACCTCTCCCCTCAGGCATTTTATAGCCTTCCTCTTCTCTCTCTCTCTCGTCGGGTCCACCTTCCCTCTCTCTCCTCCAGACCGCTGTCTCTTGCGGCCTGTTCTCTCTCTGCGCCCTGTTCTCTCTCTGCGGCCTGTCTCCCTTACGGTCTGGAACAGCTCGCTGCGGCCTGCTGCTCTATCTGCCTCTCTCGCGACCTGCTCCGGTTCGCCGCGGCCTGCTATACCTCGCTGCGGCCTACCTCTCTCCCGGCCTACTTCAACTCGCTGCGGCTTGCCCTAGCTCGCTGCGGCCTGATCCTCCTCGCTGCGGACTTCCTCTCTTGCAGCCTGCTCTTGCTCGCAGCGGCCTGCCTCTTCTGCGGCCTGCCTCTGCTGCGGGTTGGTCCTGGTCGTTGCGGTCTCTTATCTCTTTCCGCTTGAGTCTTCCCTACTCACGGTCTCTTCTCTCTGACCGCCGCCGGCCTCCTGATTCTCGGACCGCTGCTGTACTCAGCCAGACCGTGCGGCCTCTTGCCTTCCCGCATTTTGGTCGCGGTCTTCTCCTCTTTCCTTTCCTCGCGGCTTCTCTCTGTCCGCTGCGGCCTGCTCTCTCTACCGGCCTCCGCCTTTGGTCGCAGATTCCTCTCGCTGTTGGTGTCTTCCCATCGTGACTGGGCGGTCTCTGCTCTGGTCACGCGGCCTTATTTGTTGCCCGGTCTGTTCTCCTATCCGCCTCTCTTCTCCATGACCTCCTCTGCTGATTCGGTTGGCACGGCGGTTCCTCCTGCTGACCGCCCGGTCTCTCTCCAGGAAATCCGCGATGAGTTCGTATTACTACAATCTCTCTGACCGGCAAGAAAAATTTTGTGGAATGAGCACACTCTGTTCGTCGTGTACTGCAATCCAGGGGGTTCCTTCATCACTTGACTCAGGCCGTTACCGGTACTCATACTGATGATTGGTTACGCAATGATGGGCGGGTGCAGACTTGGCTTCTTAATTCTCTTGATGGCGAATCTTATCGCTTGACCATGTACCATGAGACGACCAAAGGCATGTGGGACGAGCTCCACACCGTTTACTCTGGCAAGGATAGTCTCCACCATCTGTATGACATTATCACTGCTCTCCAGGCCCTTGATAGCAGTGGCGCGACCGATCTGACGTCCTTTGTTGCTCAGGCTCGGTCTCTGGTCAAGGATTGGATCCACCATCAGCTTCCTACTCTGGATCTTACTGCCCAACGTGCCCAAAAGGAAGCTGTGGGTATAGCCATGATGATGGCCCGGGTCCCGCATCATCTTCACAGTGTACGGGCTCACATCCTCTCCTCTACTGTTACCCCATCTTTCTCCGATGTGTGCTCGATGATTCTCAAAGTCTCCCCGCCTCCGGATGTGCCCGGGCCCCTTCTCCGGCTCTTGTTCAGCAGTCCCCGGCTCCCTTATTGCCTCTTCCATCTTCTGCTCGTGGCGGCCGCTCTGATTCTCCCGGCCGGGGTCAGGGTGGCCGGCCTCGGCCTAAGTGCTCGTTCTGCGGCAAAGATGGGCATCTTGAAGCCACGTGCTATCGCAAACATGGTCGTCCTCCTCGTCCACAGGCCTCTGTTGCTGCCACCGACTCCTCTTCCACTCGTACTGACCTCGACGAGGTTCGTCTTCAGCTCCAGCACCTTCATGGACTGCTTAGCCGCCCACCTGCCTCGGTTGCCTCCGCTGCCTCCATCTCCAATGAAGGTATCGCCTGCCTCTCCTCTGGCCCGCAATGGATCCTCGATTCTGGTGCCACTCATCACATCACCTCTGTTCGGCCGCCTCAGTACTTGTCTTCACCTCACCCTAAGTACATTACTGTGGCCAATGAGGCATCTGTTCCTGTCTCTGGATGTGCTAATATTCCCCTCACCTCTTCTCTCCTTTTGCGCTCTGCTCTTCACGTTCCGAGCTCTCCTTTCAATTTACTTTCTGTGGGTCGGCTTACTACTGATTATAATTATTCCGTGACATTTACTTCCTCTTCTTTTCTCATACAGGATCAGCAGACGCAAGCTATCATTGGTAGGGGGCGGCTGCAGAATGGGCTCTACCTTCTTGACGACTCTCCTACTATCCTCGCATCTATCTCCTCTTCAGATTGGCATCGCCGTCTGGGTCATGCTCCTCTTCCCGTCCTCCAGAAGGCTCTTCCAGATGTTTCTCTCCCTGCCTTTCAGTGTGACACATGTATTTTGGGCAAACAGCCCCGTTCATCTTTTCCTTCTCATTGTACTCGGAGCTCCGCTCCTTTTATTTTGATACACTCCGATATATGAGTTCCGTACAAAATCACTAGTATTTCTGGCTACCGATATTTTCTTACTTTTATTGATGATTACTCTCGCATGACGTGGTTGTATCTCCTCCGGGATCGCTCTGAGCTTCCCCGCGTCTTCCGGGCCTTCATACTTGAGACTCACACTCAATTCTCTGCACCAATTCGTAACATTCGTACTGACAATGTGCGTGAGTACACCAGTCATACCTTCGCGACTCTCTGCTCTGAGTTCGACATTCTTCACCAAACCTCGTGTCCGTATACTCCACAACAGAATGGTATCGCCGAGAGCAAGAATCGTCACCTTCTTGATGTCGCTCGTTCCCTTATGCTTCAAATGCGGGTTCCCAAACCGTTTTGGAGTTACGCGCTCTCCACGACTTGTTTTCTCATCAACCGTCTCCCTTCTTCCATCCTCCAGTATGCTACTCCCTTCAGCCTCCTCTTTCCCTCCACTCCACCTTTTCCCATTCCTCCCCAGATTTTTGGGTGTACCTGCTACGTTCACCAACTTGGTCCCTCCACCGACAAGTTGGATCCCCGTGCCGCCAAACATATCTTTGTGGGCTACTCGCGCACTCAAAAGGGTTATGTGTGCTATTCGCCTGCTACCCGCAAGGTTACTGTCTCTGCGAATGTCACTTTCCGTGAGGATCTTCCCTTCTTCTCTGATCTGGATATCGCTCCTGATCCAGACCCCGTCGTTCGTCCCGTCATCCCTGCTCCCCGCTCCTCATCTACTCCTCATGCCCTACCTCCGGTCCGTCCACCACCACCAGTTATCCGAGTCTATTCTCGTCGCTCTCCTCATCCCGTTGCCCCTCTGCAGTCGGCTTCGACCTCTGGTGCTCCGCTACCTGCTGCTCCGGCTACCGCATCCACCGCTCATCCGATGGCGAATTACGTCTCTCTCCATCGCCTTTCTCCACCTCTTCTTCACTTTGCCACCTCATTATCCTTTGTTTCTGTCCCTAACTCTTTGCAGGAGGCACTTCAACATCCAGGCTGGCGGGCTGCCATGGACGAAGAAATGACGGCCCTTTGGGCCAACCAGACCCAGGTCCTGGTTCCCTTACCTCCAGGTCAGCACCCTGTTGGGTGTAAATGGGTTTTCGTCATCAAACATGCTCCGGATGACACTATTGCCCGCCTGAAGGCCTGTGGCTTCACGCAACAGGAGGGCCTCGACTATGAAGAAACCTTCTCTCCGGTGGCTAAGCTCAACACCGTCCGTGTTCTTCTCTCCGTGGCGGTGCACCGACACTGGCTCCTTCATCAGCTCGATATCAAGAACGCCTTTTTGAATGACGACCTTCAGGAAACCGTCTACATGCGCCAACCGCCCGGGTTTGAGACCACGCGGGAGTCTCGGGTGTGTCTTCTCAAGAAATCCATCTATGGTCTCAAACAGTCCCCTCGGGCGTGGTTTGACAAGTTCAACAAGGTGGTTCGGGACATGGGGTTCACTCAGAGTTCTGCAGATTTCTCCCTATTCACCCGACACCGGGCCACTGGAACTGTCCTTCTGTTGGTTTATATTGATGACATACTACTCACTGGGGATGACTCAAAGGGGATTCAAGAGGTCAAACAACATCTGAGCACTGTGTTTCAGACTAAAGACCTGGGGCATCTTCGCTACTTCCTTGGTCTCGAGATCGCACGACGGACGGACGGGCTGGTCCTCTCCCAACGGAAGTACTGTCTCGATCTTCTCAAAGACGCTGGTCAGTCTGGTTGCAAGCCAGCTTGTACCCCGATGGAGGCAAATCACAAACTGTGTGCTCATGCTTCTGATGACGATTTGCTTCTTCAGAACCCGAAATACTATCGACGCCTTGTGGGAAAGTTGATCTAACAGTCACGAGGCTGTATATATCGTTTGTCGTTGGGGTTGTCAGTCGGTTCATGCATGCCCCTCAGGTTTCTCATCTCCAGGCGGTTGAACGGATTCTCCGATACCTTAAGGGAGCTCCGGGTCAAGGGCTGGTTTACAAAACGTCCGACTCGGCTCCCGCATTGGTCGCTTATTCTGATGCCGATTATGTCGGTTCCCTGGACGATCAAAGGTCAACAAGTGAGTTCTGTACTTATTTTGTTGGTCATCTCATTACATGGAAAAGTAAGAAACAAGCCGTGGTCGCTCGTTCCTCTGCGGAAGCTGAATACCGATCGATGGCCTCGGTTGTCTCAGAACTCACATGGCTTGAAAGTCTCCTTACTGACCTGGGAGTAAAACTCTCCTCATCTACTGTTCTATTCTGTGATAGTCAAGCCGCCATACACATAACAAAGAATTCGGTGTTTCACGAGCGCACAAAACATATCGAAGTCGACTGTCACTTTATTCGAGAGAAAGTTCAATTGAAGAAACTTGAATTAAAGCATGTTCCGGGCACTGATCAAGTTGCTGACATTCTCACAAAGGCTTTATCAAGTACCCTGTTCTACCAGTGTTTGTCCAAGCTGGGTGCATATGACCTATACGCTCCAGCTTGCGGGGGAGTGTTAGAAAAGCCCATTTAATCTAGGCCCATTATGTAACATTTATTGTTTTTCTCTCCCCTCTTTAGTCCCACATCATGTATAAGACCTTCTTCTCTCTTTCTCTCATCTATATATTTGTACTTATTTTTTGTATTTGATACAAGTGAACATATATACAAGGTTGACTTTTTTCTTCTCTACAAATACTAAACTTCTATTTTCGACTGCCTATCATCCGCATCCCGACGGCCAGACTGAGGTTGTAAATAAGAGTTTAAAAAATTACCTCGTTGTTTAGTAAGAGATCATCCGGGGAATTGTGATCTAGTTCTTCTGCACGCTCAGTTGGCCTATAATAATTTGAAGAATATATCTACGAGTTTATCTCCAAATGAGGTTGTTCACGGTCACAATGCACGAGTGCCGCTAGATTTAGCACCACTATCACCCACTTTTAGGACTAGCCAGTTTGCACATGACTATGCATTGCATTTGCATGATTTGTATAAGGAAATTGAGCGGAAATTGCATAGTACTTATGATTTATATGTAACTAAAGCAAATAAGCATAAAAAAGGTACAAGTTTCAATGTGGATGACTTGGTGATGATTCAGCTAAATCTGGAATGGTTACCTTCTGGTACTGTAAAAAATTAGCCGACCGTAGGACTGGATCCTTTCGAATGGTAAAACGGATTGGGCAAAATACATATGAATTTGAGACGCCTTCCGTTTGGGGAGCAAATGCAGTTTTTAACGTAGCCGATCTGACTTTATTCCACGAATATCCACATGAGTCTTTAGATCTTCCCTTGGATTCTCCTCCGTTTGATTCTTCTGGGTTGGTGAGTGATAGTGAGGTGCCACATTCAGGACATACCAACACTCATTCAGCTGCTGATACGTCATCTGCGGTTCTTCCTTTTCCCACTGACACTTTTCAGGCCAAGCATGTGACACCAGGTGATACTACTCTACTAGTTCCCAGAGTCGCAAATAGGTTTCCGCGATATATTTTGGTCCCCGAGCAGATCCTGGACGACGAGATAGTGATCACCACTGATGGAGGTTTCCAAAGGTACTTAGTTCGTTGGCATGGTAGACCAGAGACCGAGACCAACTTGGTCTTGGTCGAGGAGTTACAACGTATGAATACTGATCTTCTACAACACTACCGATCGGAGCACTCACCAAAGATGAGTGATTTTGAGTGTGGTAGAGTTGGTGGAGATCATTTTTTTAAATTGATGCAGGACGGCGCATAGAATTTGCGCCCTCGTCGGCTTTTCCTAGGAAACCCTAATGCATGTGATATTTAATGGAGTTTGCAAAAAAGATTTTTGAGCGGGTGTTGCATAAACCTTTTTTTAAAGCAACTTTTAATAATGTTTTTTAAAAAAAGGTTTATGCAACATCCGCTCGAAAATCTTTTTTGCAAACTCCATTAATCATCGCATGCATTAGGATTTTTTAGGAAAAGCTGACAAGCACGCAAACCCTACGTGTCGTCCCGCATCAATTTGGTATCAGAGCTAGGTTCCGAAATTTTTCTAAGTTTCGGAATCTGCCCTAGGTAGAAAGAAACCCCGCATTGCATTTGTTTATTTTTCTTCTTTAAAAAAATTATCACTTTTCCGCATATTATACAGCGTAATCATGCATTCATATTTATTGCTCGTCTTGCATGCATTAGGGTTTCCTAGGAAAAATTGACAAGCGCGCAAACCATACGTGTCGTCCTGCATCATCCCTCCTCCGTTTAACATGCCTTGTGGCTAAACTCTCACAACGCCTAATAGATGTTTCTTAATGGTTTCCTTTGTACGTGTCCAAACCATCTCAATCGAGCTTCTCGCATCTTCTCTACAATTTGTGTCACCTCTCGTCTTATCCCTAATACACAAATTCCTAATTTTATCTAGTCTTGTGTGTCCACACATTAGAAATGGATGTATAAAATTAGACAGGATGCGCGAGGCTGGATAAAATTAGAAATGAATGTATCAAGGATAAGATTGGAGTGGCACCAATTGCAGAGAAGATGCGAGAAGCTCGACTAAGATGGTTTGGACACGTACAATGGAGACCATTAAAGGCACCTGTTAGGCGTTGTGAGAGTCTAGTCACTAGGCATATTAAACGAATGAGGGATAGACCAAAAAAGACTTGGAATGAAATTATAAGGAAAGACATGATGTACTTAGGCATTAGTGAGATTATGACAAAAGATAGGGAACAATGACAAGAAAGGATTCATATAGCCGGCCCCACTATAGTGGGAAAAAGGCTTGAGTGTTGTTGTTGTTTGTGTCCACACATCACCTAAGCATTCTTATCTCTGCAACTCCTATTTTTTGCTCATGTACACAATTCACTACCCAACACTCAACACCGTAGATAGGCAGGATGATTGGAAAGAAAAAAATGCTTCCAAAATACAATGTTAGTGTACAATTCCAATGTTTTCAAAAGAAAAGCAAAATAATATATTTGTTTGCATGTCTTAAGACAAATTTCTCAAGAATCTCAAGTACCCTGTGTTGGGTTGTTGTCAATGTAATTTTGATCTAATCTGTGTTTGGCGTGAAAAAATGTTGGCTCAAATTAGGTTGAGCTTGTATAGGTTTAATCTGATTTTGAACTAGTTCAAAATACATCGACTTTGGGTCAGCTCAAAATCACAACATAAGGACAACAAATTATGAAGTGGCTACCAAACCAAGTGCTCATGTGGCTGTATCACACATTAGAATTCAGGCATATGGCTAACCCTCAAATCAAGTAAGAACTCAAATCATAAACATTAATAGAATAATTTCATAAAGCAAGTTAGAATCACACTCAGAAAGTAACAATCACAAGCAGAGATACAATCACAACTCACAGCCTCATACTCAAGCGCATTATTACCTTGCATGGAGTTATGCTACTAGCTGATGGGGATCTCGGAACGAGGGCGGGACATCACTTCTCGGAGCTCATACGAGTCTACAAACGTAGAAAGCGGAGATAGGAATAGATAATCTGAGTTGGTAATCGCGTTTAGAGTGACGATGACATATTTTATGAAATTTTTTTTTTTTTTATTTCATGTAAATTAGTGAATTTATGTTCCGTACAATCTTGGACATTCGTAGTGGATTCTGAGCCTATAAATAGAGGTCTACGAGCTAATTTTCAGGGATCACAAATTTTGGATAGAAATTCCGGGTTCTCGCGGCCGCCTCTCGGTGTTGAATCAATGGATCCTTGGTACTGAAATCAAGGTAACTACCTTGTTTGGAGGCAGGGTTTTGAAGGAGAGGAAAGAGGAGAGGGAAGAAGGAAGTTGAGGCAAATAAGAGACATACATGGTCTTATATAATACCTAGTTCCAAAACACGCAAGGGCGGTAAGTAACCCACGGTTCGAAATGCACGTGCGATAATAAAATATAAAGTTGCGGGTGCGCTATGCCCGTGCGTACTACTGGCGAACGTTCATCGTCTTGTTGAGACACGTGTACTCGTCGCCTCGGTCCAGTCTTCATCACATGCATCATGTGCTCGTCTCCTCGTCCCTCGCCCTCTTCCGTATTCGTAACAATTTTATCTTCCATGTAACTATCCATCTCCACTCATAACTGCTCAAAACAACCACTTTCGCTACTACTTTATTCTTGTAATCACATAAAACTTCCCTTAAGCGACCACCATTCCTGTAACTACCCGTAGAAAGAAAAAAAAACAATTTGATTTTTCATTCCCCTGTGGTTTCCTGCATGGATGTGAATTCCAATTTGATGGTCTGCCACATACACCCTCTCCTGAGTGCAAATTTTCTCTACCTGTCAGCCGACTCCATTCCCTCAATGTAAACCAAGTTTTGACCTATACCCTGCATCCAGCCTCTTTTTCCCACTCCCTGGCAGCAGCCGATAAACCTCTACAACCGATTCTAGCTGCTGTACGACCTAAGAGACCACTCCACGGCATTCTCCGCAGCTCCACTTGCTTTCCCATTTAAAACAAGTCCCTTAGGAAACCCAAAACAGCGCAGAATTTCTGTCCAGGAAGCCCAAAACAGTGCAGAATTTCTGTCCAGGAAACCTAAAACTGTGCAGAATATTAACCAATTTGCTGTCCAGCCTCGCAAATCAACTCTCTTACTATTTCATTGAACTCCGGTTACTTGTGCAAGTTCTAATATGAAGTTTAGATTGCTTATTGTTTCTTATTTGATGAAGAAACATTATTTGTGATCTAAATTTGTAAAAGTTGGCTTAATTTTTATTCTACATGAAAGTTTCATCTTCCAGATAGTAATCAAAACACTCTCTCTTTAATTTTTATTAGATCTTGCTTGCGTTTCTAAAATCTAATCTTTATTGTGCATGTTTATGAATTCTTCTAGTAATTTCCAAATGTATTGCAATTAAATGTTCAATTATTGCATGTGCATCGCACTATTTGCAATCCTGTCGACACCACACCAACATGAAGTCCCTAGAGTTCTTATCAGGGTTACCATTCACTCGTTACATCCTTCTTGCATCACTAGATCATAAAGTTATATTAAATAATTAATACCAAATATAACAGAATAAAGCAAGATGGTAAGATATTTGAGAATAAAGAGAAATTACAAGATAAATAGGCAATTCACAGAGCCTCCTTGTTTAAAGAATATAACTAGTAACTCACAATTCACAGGAGACTTCCTTGTGTAAAGAATATAACAAGTAACTCACAATTCACAAGAGAGCTTCATTGAATGAAAAAAAGTCCCTTTAATTTTTCCAAGAAAGCTACTTATCTTAAGTTGCATGAAACAACTGGGCTTGTTGAATTAATCAGACAAGGGTTGCTGACGAATCTCATCCTACTTGATGACGTAGGGTAGGCTGTGAGGTGGTTGTGCTGACTCTAATGCAAGCGTATGTGAGTGCTGCAAGACGGACTCAAATGACCCCAAGTTAAATGATACAACAACACTCAACTCTTTATCCCACTATAGTGGGGTCAGCTATATGGATCTTTTGTCGCCATTGTGCCCTATCTTTTGTCATAATCTCACGAATGCCTAAGTACATCATGTCTTTCCTTATAGTTTCATTCCAAGTCTTTATTGGTCTACCCCTTCCTCGTTTAACATGCCTAGTGACTAGACTCTCACAACGCCTAGCAGGAGCATCTAATGGTCTCCTTTCTACGTGTCCAAACCATCTAAGTCGGGCTTCTCGCATCTTCTCTGCAATTGGTGCTACTCCTGTCTTATCCCTGATACATTCATTCCTAATTTTATCCAGTCTCGTGTGTCCACACTCCCCACATCCACCTAAGTATTCTCATCTCCGCAACTCCCTTTTTTTGCTCATGTACACAATTCACTGACCCCACGTTAAATGATGCATTGAAAATTTTAATTTAATCCGGAAGTGAAATCTTAGCATGATAATTATATAAACTAAGCAAATTAATCACAATGTAAATTTGAACGTCAAATACTTGAGCAAAATCACAATCACTTTCACTAAGAGTGCTTTCAACTACAATTTTCACAAATGGAGTCTTATAAGAATTAAGAAAGTACAATAATATCGCAACAAGTTCAATTATGAAGCAAATATAACATCCTCATCCAATAATCAAAAAGGAAAAAAGCGGAACACACTACCAAGATATACTCACAAGCGGGGTCCCGTAATGTCGAGTGGAGACGAGTAACTGGAAGGAACACAATAGTAATTGGATTCAACGGACGTGGGCATGGGCTGGAAAACTTCAACCTTTGGCTGGGAAGGTAGGGGGTGCTGAATAAAGCCCTGAACAGCTCTGAGCATGATGTTTGAGTCAGGAAAGGCCAATTCCCGCACTGATTTGGCTGCAGGAGTTTAGAGCTTGCTGCTGGAGTGGAGGAATTGTGGGGTTGCCGGAACGTGAAGAACAAGCTCGGCAAGGCTGGGCGGTGGCTGGACAGGCAGAAAACTGCTGTTCGGCGACTCCAGCTTTCAGAAAACAGAGTGGGAAGTGATAGCTGTTGAA
Source organism: Platanthera guangdongensis (assembly GCA_039583875.1). Classification (NCBI taxonomy): domain Eukaryota; kingdom Viridiplantae; phylum Streptophyta; class Magnoliopsida; order Asparagales; family Orchidaceae; genus Platanthera; species Platanthera guangdongensis. Next base: position 21,372,373 of record CM077151.1, read on the forward strand.
TGGGAGGTGGCGGCACTGGTGGGGAAATGGGGAGAGTGCAGCTGGAGGGGGGTGGAGGGGGCCGGGCAGTCAACTGAAGGTGGGAGTGAAGTGGATAGGCTGGCGGCTGGCAAGGGAGAGGGGCTGGCGGTTGATTTGGCCAGGGATGAGGGCTGCAGATTCAGGGGGTGAATTTCACAGAGGGGCAGTGGTAGTTGACTGAGTCGGGTGTGCGACAAAAACAGGTATCGGTCGCGCCTCTCGTGAAGTGAAGGGGTCGTGTCTGAGGTGGAATCGAGTGGGGAGGGCTTTGGCGTGTGCGGCTGGGGAGGGGGAAGGAGATGGGAGGCGCTCGCGTTGGATTTGAAGGGAACCTGCAGGATTCCTGTGGGGAAAATGATCAGGTAGAAAGGTCGTCGATTGCTTATGGGAGGGGACGCAGTGTTTGTGGTTTGAGGTGGTTTCACGACTAGGTTTACGGGAGCTCATGATATTAATGTTCAAAAGAGGAGATCACAAACCGATGTTGTAGGAAGCATTTATAGAATTGCCCGTGGCAATAAGGATGATGGATGGTTGTAAGTCAGTTGCACACAAATGGCTGATGAAAAATCACAAGTTTTTTGGGATTTATGCAACTCCAGTAACCTTTTATTTTGCACTTTATGTTATAAGGTGCTATATGAAATGACATACATAGGAATACAATTTTTGTGCGTAGTGACTATATCCTTAGTTGTGCCATTTGTTTAAGCATTTTATGTCGAAAGGCACTTACATGTGTTCCTGCAGTTGCTGATAACAATTTCTGAGGGTAAATCTTTTGTGGGATTAGGTTTGGTAATTATTTGTTGATACCATCTACCGTCGCATCAAAGTGACTAGGGGGTGTAAGTTGGCATTTGTCCTTTTAACTCTTTCAGCGAGTATTGCCAGGTTATATCGCAAGCCTTTGCTGTTCAATATTTCTCTTTTTCTTCTTCTTTGAAACATGTCAATTGTATAAATTTTCAATTGATCCAGCTTTTGTATTGCTCACTACATAGAAAAATCATGTCACCTTAAAAGCATTTTTAATAGATAGATCTAGCTTTATGGATCAATATAAGTTTCAATGTATTTAATTTTTACCATTCTTTAAAAGCATTTTTTGGACATCATCACTCCAACACCATGTCACCTTATCAATAAATGATATATTCTAGACCCTCTTAAAAATATTTATGACTATCTTATCCCATATAAGATTTGGCTCCACCGTGCATTCTTTGATAATCAATCTTTAAAGATTAATTATTCTTCATCTTCTAATTCTATCATTTAATCCTAAGCACGTTATTTGACGCAGGACGGGGCTGTGTGAAAATGAATGTCGGTGCCGACACGCTAATGTAATGCTACATGCATGTGCGGAATGAATGCGAACAAGTTGAACCTAAATGTTGCATGCATATTTTCAATTACTTTTCCGGAATTAAATTATAGCAACGATAATTATATAATTTTAGCAAAATCTACACAAAGTGAACCTATAATTTCAAATGCACGAACAATATCACAGCTTTCTCCGCACGGAGGTTTTTCAACAATAGCTTGCACGAATAAACTTTATAGGAAAATAAAAACTTGAAATCAATTATGCAAACAAACCAATATCTCCACCAAATATGTGACACATCCAATTTTCAATAAAAAATGAAGAACACAATACAAGATACAAACAATCGGAATCCTGTGGCGGCGATGGAATGCAGCTGGAATGGAATGCGACAACGGGATGTACTGTAATGATGGATTATAAAGCTGCTGGTGGAGTTTCTGAAGGGGAAAAGAGAGCTGGGTGGTAGCGACGTGAGGAAAGGGGAGGCACTGTAGTGGTGTAGGCTGGATGGGTAAGGGGGAAAATGATTGGAGAAGTTTGCAGTGGAGGAGATCTACGACTGGAAGTGAGAAGTTGAGCGGGAGGAAGAAGAACAATAGAATCACGGGATGGGGACTGCTGCTATGTCTGGAGTTCGATACCCCAGGAGGAAAGAAACAGTAAAATGATGATTTGCTGTTGCTGGAAGCCCACGACAGGGATGAAAACTTGCATGGGGAAGAGGAAAACATGGAGAGTTTGTTGGAGAGGGACTCGCGTAGGTGGTAGGAAGTGATGAGGTCTAAACATGAGAGACGTCAGTGTTTTGCAGGAAGGAGAGGCGGCCCGTGCGGTTACTTGTCACTGGGGATGATGATGACAATGGCAATTCGAGCGGAGCGGCTGAGCAGGCAGGAAAGAACGTGAGCGGCGGAGCAGGGAGGTGGAATCGTGCGAGAGGGATGAGGAACAGTGCCTGGGGGAGGTTTTCCCCTTTGTGATGAAGATAACCGGCGATGATCGTGGGTTTAGAGGGGAGTTATGACGGTTTTCTTCAAGCAGGAAGTGGATTGTGGGTTGGTTCACGGGAATAAGGGGAGAGGAACAGTGAATTGAAAAGGAATAACTAAAATAATAATCCGAAGCTTGACACCCCGGGCTCGCGGCGTCGCGCCACGAATGATTGACAAAATCTGGAATCTCTTTCAAAACTCAGCAATGCCTCTGAATTGCAGCGCGCCCCCTATTTATAACAAGAGGGGGCGATTGAGCACCCGACGTGAACGAGATTGTCCGTTACGCCCGGTGTCCTAAAGCGCTAAATACACACCAGAAAAATAAAATACATATAACATGAAAAGCGATGCTCCGGACGCGCTCGCGGTCTCGGATCGCCGATCCGATCAACACATCTCCAACAAATCTGCAAAAAATGTGTCCCGCCAAGTGGTGACCTGATCTCCTCCGATCACAAACACATGGTCGATCCCCGTCACTATTTCTTTGTCTTCTTCTTTATAATCTTAACTTTGCATTCACATAACATTTTGTTATGTTGCGTGGCCAAACTCTTCTAAAATCATTGTCATCTTACAATATCAAAGAGAATTTTATCTGTGATATGATGACTTCATTTTATTCAATAACTGAATGCTCTTCTCAGTTCTTGAAGTAAGTTTTTGCTATTGTAAGATCATAAACTACCATGAATCCTCTCATAGCTTTTACTTTTATAACCTATATACTCATTTAGTCATTTCAAAAAAAAAACTAATAATTATCCTTTTTTCTTCTGTATATATTTTAGTAAATCGTCGATCTGTTACTTTAATTTTTGATTAAGAGCATAATCATTAAACATATTTATAATATCCTCACTGATATTTATTTCGACAGCAATCTATCATTGAGCTTATTAAAAGCAATTACTATCTCTTTTAATTCTTTATCTACCATTATCCCGATCTTATTTGTAGTATTAATTGTTGCAGTACACAATAACTTCTAAGAAATCTCAATGATTTTGAATTTTTCTTCTTCCCATTTATTTTATTGGAAACAAGCCATTTTATTCATCTTCTAAGCATTTTGTCAACCAATCCTCTTGCCTTTTTCATTTAAATTTTCTAAGTTCCGTATATCAAATCTAATCGTAATATTGAACATTGAAGACCCTTTCTTATCTTTTGCTACAATTTGGTTAGTTTATGGCGTGCCACTTAGAGGTTATGATGCATAATTTATAGTAAACACAACGATACTAGCAAAATATATCACTTTGTAGTCTATTTTAGCATAATTATTCATAAGCTCACACTCGAGTACAATACACTAAGAACCAGGGCTTAGAACTTTGTCCACACTGCTATTATGACAATTACTCTATTTTCTGCCTTGTCACATGACCATCAATCGCTATTGACAACATTCTGTAGCTTTTTGAAAAATGAGAGGCCTCTTGATTCAATATAAAAGGCATTGGTCAATCCGTCAATAGCATTACAATACACTAAGAACCGGTGCTTAGAACTTTGTTCACACTGCTTTTATTACAATTACTCTGTATTTTCTGCCCATGACCATCAATCGCTATTGACAACATTCTGTAGCTTTTTGAAAAATGAGGGGCCTTTTGATTCGAACCAACTATAAAAAGCATTGGTCAATAGCATTACTCAAGTCTCTATTAGGCATAGTGCACCAACCACATGGTACTAGTGCTCTAAAAGACCTGGCATATGATGGCCCACTCCACCTAGTTGTGCATGTCATATGAGAGCTCATGTCATATGGGAGGTCATGGTTTGAAACAATCTTTACGATTTTGATATCCAATAATAAGAAGAAAAGTTGAGATTGGTTGGTGGGCCCTGTGATAGTGGACTATTTAGCTTGGTTCAAAGAGCATTTGTTCGGTGAAAGGCTTGTTCTTTTAGCAAATCTTACAGCTTTATGTTTAATTATTGACCCTACATGTTTGGCTGGGTGTTCATTCTGAAGTGTTGACCAACTGCACTCATAGATCCATAAGTGCAACAGGACAATTTTTATTGAAGGAATCAACAAAAAATGGTGTTTAGATGATGCGGAACGCATCACATTAGCATGAGGATTTCTCCATTGCATATATCTTTATTTTTGTTGTCAGATTATTTTTATTGGTCATACTATATTTATTGCCGTAATTTTTTTTATGTGCCTCATCTTATTGGAGCGACCAACCAAGACAATTTTATATAATTAGGTCCAGTAAATACACACACACACATATATATAAGTGTATTAAGGCAAGTCATTAATTTGCATATTAAAAATAAAACATACTTCGGCAAGTATTAAGTCCCTGTGGATTCTCTAAGGTCCTTCTGAAAGAAAGAATATAGTAGAAACCTTATTAAGGAAATACAATGATACATAAAACATGACTCACGGTGTGGGACTAAACTCACTCACATACTAATAGACCAATATTAATTATCTCAACACTCCCCCTCAAGCTCGAGGGGAAACCTCAAGCTTGACAACATCAATGAAAAGGGTAAATGTGGCAGGCAAATGCGGGCTAGACGGGTGATCGGGGATACTCCCACACACGGTACACCCACAAGAAAAAAACCACACGAATCCACGAGACCGCGGGGATAACACCACACACGCACGGATCTACGAGACCGCTGGGATAACACTACACACACGAATCTACGAGACTGCGGGGATAACACCTCACACGCAGATCTACGTAACCGCGAGGATAAGAGAGAAAGGGGAAAAACAGCCACCAAAGGCCATACCATCTACTAATCATCAAGGAAAAACTTGGGGAGACACAAACAACACACGACATAAGCCTAGAGGTCGTGTGGGACTACAACAAACAACGGGAAAGATCACGCGGGCCGCCCTCATCCCAAACACTCCCCCTCACGCGAAACCCACATGCATATAGGCATAACACGACGATAAGAAGCAACTACTAACAACAGAATATTAAAAGACCACATAAAACGATCGGTAAACAACACAACTTCAGCATCGACGAGATATCAGCACCCTCGGAAGCTGCTGCAGTGGCTGGAGCATCATCGATGAGCAGCGGAAAGAAGCTATGCAGAGATATCAGCATAAGAAGCTACGCAGAACAATGACACAACAACAACAACGACATAGAAACATTAGCGGCAGTAGAGGATCAAACAGAGACGACAAAAGAAGCAACAATCAATGCATCGATGAAGAAGCCGTTCGGAACAGGCGTCGAAGAGAGCAGGGATCCTCCAGGAGCAGCACCAGCTGCTGTCGACGGAGAAGAGGAAGCACGGCCAGCGGCGGGATCTGCGTCCTGGAACAGAGACGCAGTCTCCGGCGTCGATGGAAGCAACAGACGTCTGCGTGGATGGGAGAAGCGGGCGTCGACGTCAGCGTCAGAGTCGATGAAAGAGCAGATGCCGTCGACGACGGGAACGAGCGTAGCAGCACACGGGATGTAACACCCCTTCCCAATTTTTCAATAATCAGCCATCCGGCCGGGTCAACGATATAAAGAGAACTAGAAAACAATATTAAAACTAGTACACAACTGTTATAAAGTAGAAGCTACTAAAAATTTATAACTAGCAACGGAAGCTAAGTAAGTAAACTAAGGGTATTCACATACCTGAAATCTGAAATCACAGAGCCACTACACAGGAATAGAACTGAAATAACTGAAAATCTGTACTATCATAATATGTCTGATACAAGATATATAAAATACTAACAAGTTACACTGTCCACAACTACAAGTATACGCTGAAAGTAAAGGAAAACTGAATGGGAAGAAAACACTACAAACTGACGCCACCAACGCTCATCCTAGGCGTAGTTTCCCACCTGGATCACCTGTAAAAACATTTCCCACGAGGGGTCAGAGTAAAGAAAAATAATTCCTCCTAGTGACACAAAAAATATTTTCTTGAATGATAAATGCATGGCTTTTGAAAATAGTTTTATGCATTAAAACATTTATGCTATATGTTATGCATGCCTTCAGAACAATACATGATCTATTTTTGCGACTTTCAGTTCACTAAGCCAAGTCTCGGCGTTCACTAACTGACGTACTGTCTCACGTCAGGTCTATACTTGAGTTCTAGGTGACCTCTAGCTTGCACCTCTACTAGGAAGACTCTATGCAGAGTAGCTCCTAACGCGCAACTGAAATTGATGACCCGAGACCATCTGACAAACTCAATTGTTCTAGTGCCACGCGGACACGGTCTCGAATCTACTAACTGTCTCAAAGGGAGTCAACTCCCAAGACACTGCTACTCATAGGATATCATATGCCCTATGAGAAAGGTAGTGCGCCTCTACCAAGCACAAAAAGACTGAAGTGTGCTTACTGACCTTTTGATCAAATGCTACTCTGCTTGGGACATCTCTTTTGGTGTACTACTGAGCGACCCTTAACTTTCTCATGGTCGGCTAGAGGAGACTTCCACGCCCTAACTTAGATAAATTCTCACACTTGCGTAAACGTGTAAAAATTCGCACCTAACGCTAGCATATGAGATCTGGCTATTAGGGTCTTGGAAAAAGTTTCACCCTACAACTAATTCCGCGACATTTTCCCTACTGCAACACCTTTATATGCTTGACTAGGATGCTCGTACGAAGTTTACACGTGTGTGCATAAAATAATTTCTTGATATGTCTAACTAAAAAGAATTAAAATTTCTTACAGTGGTGCTGCGACGTTCGTACACTCGGCGCGGCGGCATTTTCTCTTCCGAAGGCAATTCTACTGCTAGGGACCTTCAGAAAGCTGTCCCGACCCCACCAAAGTCCTGCAAAATCAGAGCAGTCCAAATTTCAAATTTCCCCTTTACGATTTTCCGTGGAAAATTTATATACAACTAGGGTTACAAAATTTCACGTACTAAACTTCAGATATTACCTTTACGTGAAGTGAATGAGACTCTCAAAACATCCAACCCAAATTCCGTGGAGGGTCACGAACTCCAAAACCTATTTAGGGCATTAGGAACAAAATTTTAGTTTAGCCTAATCTTCAAATCGAAGGATCTCCAAGAGGGAAAATAGATAAGGGAGGTAACAACTCACCGGAAACAAAAACGTTTCCACAACCACCGGCTAGGGTTGAATCCGACACTTCCACGACCAAGGAAGGAAAAAGAATGTCCACCGACGCTTGCAGAGGAGGGAGGAGGAGTCGGAAATGGTTTCTGGAGAGGGATCGGCCGGCGGAAAAGCTTGCGGGATGCGCCGGGTTCGACGGCTGCGGAAGAAGAAAACGTCGCGGGGGGGGGGGGGCCTGCTTGCGGAACGGGAAAAGACGGGAGTCGGCTGCGATTTTGCTTATTAACTGATAGAAAGAGGGGGTGCAGGATTTTAATCCATAGTGGGATGCGGTTTTGATAACCGTATCAAGTGAGAGGGGAAAAATTGCTATTGGCACCCCAATCTAATTCCCTTGAAAATTAACTCATTCTCACCGCGCGCGTCACTAAAATAAAATGCTTCACGCACCATAATTAACGCACTTAACGAACTAACGGTCACTATCATAAGGAAGAGTAACGTTATACCTTGACGACGCGCTGCCTCGATCAAAATCCGTCGCGACATGCCCCTACAAATTTAAATAAATTTCTGTGTCAATTAACAGATGTTACAAATCTCCCCTCCTAACAAAAATTTTCGTCCTCGAAAATTGTAACCATACCTGAATCGAAGAGAAAAGAATAGTCTGCATTGTTCTTAAGCTCATCCTCTCGCTCCCAAGTATACTCTGGACGACCACAATTCATCCAAAGGACTTTGACCATGCGAATCTCTCTATTTCTGAGCTTTTGTATCCTTGAATCCACTATTCTGACTGGCCTAACTCCAATAATAAGATCTGTCTCAATTGGTGCTTCCTCGGTACTGATGATCTGACTGGAATCTCTGACTGCTCTCCTCAGATAGGAGACGTGGAATACATCATGTACACCACTCATTTCCTCAGGTAAGGCCAACCTGTAAGCAACCTCACCAATTCTTTCCAGCACCTCAAAAGGACCAACGAATCTGGAGCTTAGCTTTTTCATCCGCTTTATTCTAGAAACTCCTCTGACTGGTCTGACCTTCAGATAAACATAGTCTCCAACACTGAACTCTACTGACATGTGCTTCTGATCATGATACTTGGCCTGACGATCCTGAGTTGTCTTCATACGCTCCTGAATGAGCTTGATCCTGTCAGTGGTCTTATCAATCCATGACTCCTTGATGGTAGATCTCTCTTCACTTTCAGCCCAACATAACGGTGTCCGACAACGTCTATCATAGAGGGCCTCGAACGGTGTCATCCCAATACTCTTCTGAAAACTGTTGTTGTAGGAGAACTCCACAAGAGTGACATATTTCTCCCACTTTCCTCCAAAGTCCAAAATGCACATCTGTAGCAGATCCTCTAAAGTTCTATTTATGCGCTCAGTCTGTCCATCTGTCTGGGGATGGAATGCGGTGCTGAAATGTAATTTGGTACCCAACCGCTCCTGAACGTATCGCCACTCTCTGGAGGTGAATCTGCTATCTCGGTCTGAAACTATAGTCCTGGGAATACCGTGAAGTCGAACTATCTCGTTTATATATAACTGTGCTAATCTGGGACCTTGATCTGTCTTCTTAAGAGGAAAGAAATGGGCAACCTTAGAAAGACGATCTACTATAACTCATAAGGAATCGTTCCCACTCTGCGATCTCGGCAGACCATGGATGAAATCCATGGATATATCCTCGAATGTCCACTCGGGAATGGGAAGTGGCTGCAACTTGCTTCCAGGCCTTTGACACTCGGCCTTAACTAACTTGCACGTCTCGCACTTCCCTACGTAATCTGCAACATCACTCTTCAAGCCTGGCCACCAGACTACCTTCTTGAGATCTGCATACATCTTCGTGCTACCCGGATGAATAGATTATCTGGAATTGTGTGCCTCAAATAAAATATCCTCGCGAAGGTGAGTAACATCGGGGATACACACCCTGCCATCAAACAATAGTAAATCATCCTGAATAGAGAATCTCTCCTTCTGACCTGTCTGCACTGAGCTCCAAACCTCTGCCATCTTTGGATCCAATGGTAGAACTGTCCTGATTTGATCCTTAATGTCGCAGTTGATCTCCATCCAATTCAACCTTGCAGAACCAAAACTACAGCGTGACACAACGGTGATGTCCAGTCTCTCCAGTTCTCGCACTAACTCCTCCTGCTGAGTGAGAAGGAAGAAACACGAACCTCTACGGCTAAGGGCATCAGCTACAACATTCGCCTTTCCTGGATGGTACTGAATGTCTACGTCATAGTCTGATAGAAACTCTAACCATCTGCGCTGCCTCAAATTGAGCTCTCGCTGATCAAAGATATACTTGAGGCTCTTATGATCAGTGAAGATCTCACAACGAACACCATAGAGATAGTGCCTCCAAATCTTCAGTGCATGTATGACTGCTGCAAGCTCCAAGTCATGCACTGGATAGTTGCTCTCATGAACTTTTAACTGTCTCGAGGCATAGGCTACGACCTTTCCATGCTGCATGAGAACACATCCCAAACCCTGACCTGAAGCATCGCTATAAATCTGAAACCCGTCAGGCCCTGAAGGTAAACTCAAGATCGGTGCGGTCATCAATCGGCCCTTCAAGTCCTCAAATGCCAATTCACACTCAACAGTCCAATCCAAGCCCTTAAACTTCCTGGTGAGGGAAGTCAGTGGTAAGACTATCTTTGAGAAATCTCTGATGAATCTCCTGTAGTAACCAGGAAAACCCAAAAAGCTGCGAACCTCTGAAACTGTCGTCGGGCTTGGCTAATTCTTAATGACCTCTATCTTCTTCGGATCGACACTAACCCCTTGCTGACTGATGACGTGGCCTAAGAATGCAATCTCTGAAAGCCAGAACTCACACTTTGAAAACTTGGCATACAACTGATTCTTCCTGAGGGTGCTCAAAACAATCCTGAGGTGTGCGACATGATCTTCTGCACTCTTAGAGAATACCAAGATGTCATCTATGAAGACGATGATAAAACGATCCAAGTACTCCCGAAATATCATGTTCATCAGATTCATAAATACTGAAGGAGCATTGGTCAGCCCAAACGACAAGACCACGAACTCGAAGTGACCATATCTTGTACTGAAAGCCGTCTTCTGAACATCAACGTCCCGAATCTTCAACTGATGGTAGCCCGACCTCAAATCTAACTTGGAAAAGGTGCACGGGCCCACCAACTGGTCGAACAAATCATCAATCCTGGGAATCGGGTATTTGTTCTTTACTGTCAGCTTGTTCAACTCACGGTACTCTATGCACAGTCTCAGACTACCATCCTTCTTCACGAAAAGTACTGGAGCACTCCAAGGAGAAGTACTGGGACGTATAAAACCTAAATCAAGCAGCTCCTGCAACTGGCTCTTCAACTCCGCTAGTTCCCTAGGAGCCATCCGATAGGGGGATTTGGCTACTGGTGTAGCCCCGGGCTGTAAATCTATCGGGAACTCTATCTCTCTATCTGGAGGGGCACCAGGGGGCTCTTCCGGAAAAACATCGGGGAACTCATGCACCACTGGTACCTCTGACAAGTCAGCCTTAGTCTCTGCATTCATCAGTACTACGAAGGTTTCACAACCCTTACTGATGCACCTTGTAGCTTGGACTGCGTAGATAATCATCTTCACAACTCCCTTCAAACCCTGAAAAGAAAACGCAGTCTGATTAGGGCCCTCAAACTGTATCTGCTTCGCCCTACAGTCAATCCTGACGTTGACTGCCGAAAGCCAGTCCATTCCAAAGATCAGATCAAATCCTGCGATAGGTAGCTGCAAAGCTTCGACGATAATCTCGGTATCACCAAACTGCACCGGTACCCTGCACTTATCTCTGGTCTACAGAAGGGATCCATTAGACATCATGACTTCCAGTGGTACTGTCTCTGGAAAGACTTCTAACTTCAACTTACACACTAGAGATTCTGCGATAAATGAGTGCGAGGCAACCGTATCAAACAGAATCTTGGAGGGTAAATCACGAATCAAAAGGATGCCTACATGAATGATTTTCAAAAATGAAAAGAGTGTCACTACGGAGGATTAAATAAACTTGTTAAGCAAATAAAACACTTACCCGTCACTACATCCTCTTGATCCTTTGCCTCCTGCTGATCAAGACTATAAGCTCGGGGCTGCACCAAATCTCGACCCTGCTGTGGTCTTCCATCAGTAATCATCAAAGCTTTGCCCTTGTCTGCTCTACTAGGGCCACCAATCTCGAACTTCGACTGCAGGAACAAATTACATTTGTCATCTACAGTAATTTCATAAATGCACAAAATTACAACTAAATTTTGATTACCTGATTTGAACCAACTTCCTGACAGAAACGAGCTATGTGTCCAGGTTGACGACACTTGTAACACACGCCTGCGCTGACCAAACACTCACCTGGATGGCGACGCTGACACTTGGGACAAAGGGGGTAGTCCCTGCTCCTGTCACCAGATTGACCATTCTTCCTCGCATCAGACTTCTGCTTCTTGTTCCAGTTCTTCCCTTGGTCATTCCTGCTCTGCTGTGGCTGATGCGAATCCTGAGATCGCTTCGCACGGAAATTACTTTGCTTCTGAACCTTTTGCTGATCAGCCTCCAGCCTGCGAGTCGTATCCACTAAGCTCCTGTAATCAGCGTTGACCATAGTCATCAGCGGCTGCCTCAACGAGTCACGCAAACCATCCACAAAACGGCTGCACTTCTCAGCCTGATCTCCCTGCATCACGCCCGCATATCGAGCCAGATGTGTAAGCTCTCGCTCGTACTTAGCAACAGTCTTGTCCCCCTGGAAAAGCCTAAGATACTTCTCCTGGAGACTTTGTCGTGCAGAAGGAGACACGAACCAACTTGCAAGGGCTCTAGAAAATTCGTCCCACGTAAACATGTCTGGCGTACAACCTGGCCAAAAATATGGTCATACTATATAAAAAGAACGTATCACTTCCAAAAATAATAAGAAATTTCATAACCATATACCTGCGGGGTCATCTGCCCGGTACTTGTCCCACCAGACCTTTGCCTCACCTCGGATGAGAAAAACTGTCAGAGGAATCTTCTTGTTCTCTGGGCACTCCAAAACATCCAGCAGGTCTCTGGTGTTTGCCACCCAATCATCTGTGTCCATCGGGGTCTCGTCCCCACTGTAGTTCAAAGGTTGAAGCTCTCTAAAGTTCCTCAAATAACGCTCCAGGGTCATCTCCACGGGTGCTGGGGCAGGAGCTGGTGCAGGGGCTGGTACTTGTACTGGAACTGGATACCCTGCAGCCAGTCCTCTCTGAAACTCCATCAAGGCAACTGTAACCGCCTTGGCAATCTGAGATGCTATGTCAGTGCCCTCTGGAGCTGCTGGAACTGGTGGTACCTGCGGCACGGCAGCATCTCCTATAGTCGCGTTAGGAACAGGGTCCTGACGTGAAGATTCACCCGGTTCACTTACTCGTGGTGCCTGATAGAACAAAATAAAATAAATCTGGTTATTTATCAAGCATCTGCGAAAACTGGCTTAGCAATTTATTTCGTACTCTTGCGAAAACTAAGGCTTTACACAACTTAAATATTCTACTAACAAGAGTTTACTCTTACACAATCCTATGACTCTGTGAAAACCTTCTAGGGTCCAGGCATGCTAAACCTGGCTCTGATACCAATTTGTAACACTCATTCCCAGTTTTTCAATAATCAGTCATCCGGCCGGGTCAGTGATATAAAGAGAACTAGGAAACAGTATTAAAACTAATACACAGCAGGTATAACGTAGAAGCTACTAAAAATTTATAACTAGCAACAGAAGCTAAGTAAGTAAACTAAGGGTATTCACATACCTGAAATCTGGAATCACAGAGCCACTACACAGGAATAGAACTGAAATAACTGAAAATTTGTACTATCATAATATGTTTGATACAAGATATATAAAATACTAACAAGTTACACTGTCCACAACTATAAGTATACGTTGAAAGTAAAGGAAAACTGAATGGGAAAAAAATACTACAAACTGACGCCACCAACGCTCATCCTAGGTGTAGTTTCCCACCTGGGTCACCTGTAAAAACATTTCCCACGAGGGGTCAGAGTAAAAAAAAAATAACTCCTCCTAGTGACACAAAAAACATTTTCTTGAATGATGAATACATGTCTTTTGAAAATAGTTTTATGCATTAAAACATTTATGCTATATGTTATGCATGCCTTCAGAACACTACATGATCTATTTTTGCGACTTTCAGTTCACTAACCCAAGTCCCGGCGTTCACTAACTGGCGTACTGTCTCACGTCAGGTCTATACTTGAGTTCTAGGTGACCTCTAGCTTGCACCTCTACTAGGAAGGCTCTATGCAGAGTAGCTCCTAACGCACAACTGAAACTGACGATCTGAGACCATCTGACGAACTCAATTGTTCTAGTGCCACGTGGACACGGTCTCGAATCTACTAACTGTCTCAAAGGGAGTCAACTTCCAAGACACTGCTACTCATAGGATACCATATGCCCTATGAGAACGATAGTGCGCCTCTATCAAGCACGAAAAGACTGAAGTATGCTTACTGACCTTTTGGTCAAATGCTACTCTGCTTGGGACATCTATTTTGGTGTACTACTGAGTGACCCTTAACTTTCTCATGGTCGGCTAGAAGGGACTTCCACGCCCTAGCTTAGATAAATTCTCACACTTGCGTAAACGTGTAAAAATTCGCACCTAACGCTGGCATATGAGATCTGGCTATTAGGGTCTTGGAAAAGGTTTCACACTACAACTAATTCCGCGACCTTTTCCCTACTGCAACACCTTTATATGCTTGACTAGGATGCTCGTACGAATTTTACACGTGTGTGCATAAAATAATTTCTTGATATGTCTAACTAAAAATAATTAAAATTTCTTACAGTGGTGCTGCGACGTTCGTACACTCGGCGCGGCGACATTTTCTCTTCCGAAGGCAATTCTACTGCTGCGGACCTTCAGAAAGCTGTCCCGACCCCACCAAAGTCCTGCAAAATCAGAGCAGTCCAAATTTCAAATTTCCCCTTTACGCTTTTCCGTGGAAAATTTATATACAAATAAGGTTACAAAATTTCACGTACTAAACTTCAGATATTACCTTTACGTGGAGTGAATGAGGCTCTCAAAATGTCCAACCCAAATTCCGCGGAGGGTCACGAACTCCAAAACCTATTTAGGACATTAGGAACAGAATTTTAGTTTAGCATAATCTTCAAATCGAAGGATCTCCAAGAGGGAAAATAGATAAGAGAGGAAACAACTCACCGGAAACAAAAACGTTTCCACAACCACCGGCTAGGGTTGAATCCGGCACTTCCACGACCAAGGAAGAAAAAGGAATGTCCATCGACGCTTGCAGAAGAGGGAGGAGTCGGAAATGGTTTCCGGAGAGGGATCGGCTGGCGGAAAAGCTTGCGGGATGCGCCGGGTTCGACGGCTGCGAGAGAAGAAGACGTCGTGGGGGGGGGGGGGGGGCTGCTTGCGAAACGGGAAAAGACGGGAGTCGGCTGCGGTTTTGCTTATTAACCGATAGAAAGAGGGGGTGCGGGATTTTAATCCATAGTGGGATGCGGTTTTGATAACCGTATCAAGTGAGAGGGGAAAAATTGCTATTGGCACCCCAATCTAATTCCCTTTAAAATTAACCCATTCTCACCGCGCGCGTCACTAAAATAAAATGCGTCACGCACCATAATTAACGCACTTAACAAACTAACGGTCACTATCATAAGGAAGAGTAACGTTATACCTTGACGACGCGCTGCCTCGATCAAAATCCGTCGCGACATGCCCCTACAAATTTAAATAAATTTCTGTGTCAATTAACGGATGTTACACGGGAGAGGAAGCAGTTGCTGCAGCGGGAGATCGGGAAGGCTGGACCGGAGCCAGAGGAGAAGATAGCAGAAAGCGCCGGAGGAAGCTCCAGCGGCAGAGTAAAAACAGGATCGGCGCCGGGAGAAGCTCCAGCGGCAGAGATGCACGAGATCTGGACGGCACACGACGGAAGTAGGCGAGATCGGAGCCGCTCCTGTCGACGGGATCAAAGATCGACTTCATCGACAGGAGCGGGAGTGGTGGGCGTGAGCCCTAACAGCGCGCAAAAATGGAAGCACGTGTCGGGGGGAAGAGCAGTATCGGAAGCGGAATCACCGAAATTTTTTTATTTTAGGTTTCAAATCGATCCCTCTGATACCAAGTTGAATGAGAATACTTGATTTATTCTTTCACAAATGGGGGAATATATAGGAAATATAATGATACATAAAACATGACTCACGGTATCAGACTAAACTCACTCACATACTAATAGACCAATATTAATTATCTCAAAATTAAGTTTCTGATGCAACCTGTGTCGCATCCTAATTATAGTTTATTTCATGTATTTTATTTCATGTCGCACATGTATTCGCGCTCGTTATAGCCGCCTGTATCTTTTATTTCACTCGGGTTGTCGCACAATTTTTTTGGTTTTGCTTGTTGGCGCGACCGACCAACGAGACCCTGAATGAAAAGGCCCGTCAAATTAGGTAGGTGATAGTTAATGCAAGCTTTGAAATTTGGTATCAATTATATTAAGTATTATGAAGTCAAAATCATTTATGTTATTGGCAATGTCCTTTAAGCCAGCCACAACCCCCAAGTCCCTATAAACCTTGACACCACTCACCTTCTAATTAATGAGTTTTAACATTGTAATTGACCCAAAGCTCTCCCTATTTAATCCAAACACAACCCACAGAATACCCTAGGCTGAAATTAGAACTGAACCGAGAATTTTTCTCTCGGTTTGGTTCCGTCCAGCGCCACACAGCCCGAAGCCAGGTTTCCTTCACTGTTCCTGCTCGACGGAAGACCGCCGCCAGTTTCCCGCTCGCCTGCCTTCGTCGTCGATTCCAGATCCTCACTTAGTCCCCGACGACCTCCCCTGCTTCTTCCACCGTCAGAACCGGCGACTCCTCCGTCTTTTCTCGATCCCTAGCCGCTCCGCCAAGCTCTCACCACCGCTCACCGCCGTCAGTTTCTGCCAAGGCGTTTTCCTGTTCATCCAGCAGTAGCTTCCCGGCCCGACTCCTTCCTTGCTGAAGCCAGGTCTCCTCCGGGCTTGAAGACCCGCCCTGTTCGGTTGCTCCTCCGGACTCACCGCTCCTACTCGAGCCCTCTTCGGCCCGCAATTTGTTCCAGATCTACCGCCAACCCTACTTCTGGCGCGATCGTCACCTCTGACTCTTAGCATTGTCTTCCTGTTACTTGCCTGTGACGACATCAGTAGATTAGCTTGACCGTTCCTTTGGACTGAGGTATAGCCTTCTATTTTGCGCTCTCTATGGTTAGTATAATTTTATGCTAATATTTGATGACTACTAAATTCAGAGCTTGCCTAAATTATCATTTCCTGTTTGCCCTCAATTTGAAAGCTCGGTTGTGTTTGTTTGTTTTCAACGAATAACTTGTGGAATATTTATATTATATTGCGGAATTCATGCGGATGTTTAGCATTGTGAGTGTTTGCCACGCCTCGACCGTTTATTTCGTTAGAAAATAGCCCGCGAATTCCCCCCGCGCCAAATTAATTTAAAAAGTTCTCAGTTTTATTTTCGCAAACTACAGCCGTAGGTTTCGGATCACATCAGTTTGGTGTTGCTGCTGAGATATTTCACTCCTATCATGGGATAGCCGAGCGCCAGTTGTTTTCCACTTCTAGGTTTAGAATTTTTTTGGAAAAAAAATAATGAGTGATTTAGATGCGCGCATTAAAGCTTTGCAGAAAGATGTTGAGCGCGTCACTGCTGACGTCCGACAGAATCTGTGTGGGTTGTGCACCTCAGTTCACAACCTGAAGGTGACAACTCGCACGTATTATGCTGCTCTTGCATACCTCCTCACTTTATATCACATAGTGGAACCCGAGGTTAGTTGTTTCGATAGTACTCCACATCTCAGTTTCACGACGAGCACTTTAGCTCCACCCACCCCCACTGTGACGCCCACTTCAGGCGAGGAGATTCTTCCGGAGCCCCTGCTCTAGGAAGAAATGTTTTCTCCTATCTTTATCACCCCGACTAATGTCGTGACTCCACGTGTCTCCACTACAACAGTCCCTTCAGTCGAGGAGGTTCTTCCTGAGCCCCTGCTCCAGGAAGAAGAGCTTCTTCCTATTTTTATCACCCCGACTGAAGTCGTGTCTCCAACTGTCTCCGTTTTAGCACCCACTTCGATCGAGGATGTTCTTCCCGAGCCCCTGCTCCAGTAAGATGAGTTTCCCCCTTATCCCTTCCTCCGGATTGACATGGTGTGCCCACTTGGCCCCACTGACTCACATCCTTCAGCCGTCGAGTTGTTTCCCGTGGCCCCGCTCCAGGGAGGAGTTATTAGGGATTTGTCACTCACCTCGGTACCACATCATCATTCTCTCTTCTCCCAGAGGAATTGGTTAATGATGAGGCCCTCATCTTGGGTGACACATACTCATGCGTCTTATGTCCTGACTTTCTTAGCACACTACCGCCACAAATCCTTGAGCACACGGACATTGTGTTTGGTGGTCTCTCACCTGTGGATCTTGAGTCACCCCCCTATGTTGATTTTGTTTTTCGCGAGCACGCCTTTTGTTCACATCACTTCTTTATGGATATAGGACAACATGTTGCACCACCACATCACTTCCATTTGCGTGCTGGCACTTCTAGGTTTAGTAGTCTCGAGAGAGTCGAGACAATACTTAGATTTTTTACTCCTTATCGGGACACCCGCTTCAAAGGATTTTTATGGAAAATTTTACACGGTAAAATTGGGATCTTCTTGAAATTTTGTGACTCGAGTGGGACGTTGACGGGTGAAATTAGGACGGTATTCGATTCGGGTCTAGCAGACGTTCGTAGGTGTCTATCGGACGAGCGTATGTTGTGTTATGAGTTACTGATTCCACGGGCTGATTCCACGGGCTGATTCCACTTGCTTCCTGTTCTCCCCACTGCCACATGTTTTCCCCACACCCCGCCCCTGTCATCCTCTACAAGCTCTAATAATTACTGTTTATTTAAATATTTGACATGAAATTTTGACTAATGGATTGCGAGCTTTTGGGATGAGAGGTTATCTGCAGGTTTTGTGTCGCAGCCATGACATCAGCAGGACAGTATGCAACATCTCTCTGATCGACGCTTGGATTTTCTACTTGCAGGTTACATCGAGTCTCGTCGGGGTCGAGCTCTTTCAACCCTTGGAGAATTGATGCAACACGCGTCGCTTCGTTTTTTATTATTTTTATCGCGCGTCTTTTATTATTGTAGTGCACACATTTGGGCAATTTTTGTATTTTTGTGTAGCGTAGAGTTGTATTGCGCATGTTAAGAGTGCGTTGGTAGTATTTTTGTATCGTGCATGTTGTTTGCGCAATTTTGGTTTGGCTCGTTGGTGTGCCGGCCAACGTGACCCTAAATGCATAGGTCCGGTATTTTAGGAGGTAGGTTAATTAGGGCAAACAAATCTTAATTAACTATTTTATTTTGTGACGTCCCCTATGCCTATAGCCCTCCCCACTTTGAAATTCTCATTCACAAACATAACTCCTAAAAGTAAACAAAAGTGTTATGTTATTATTGTGGCTGTCAATAGCCAAAGCCCTCCAAATGTAAAACCCTTTCCCCCTTCTCTTATAAAATCTACCTCCCTCTTCCTGTTTGGGCGGCTGGGAAATAGAATCGATCGAACTTTTAGGGTTCGGTCGGTTTTTCCCCAACGCACACCTCCCGCTTGTTCTCCCTGCTCGACGGAAGCCAACGCCGCCTCCCTATCCCTTTCTCCACACCGTCCAGCACCGGTGCTGTCACTGGAGTCCTCCCCGAGGGGCGGCGAGCTCTCCTTGCCAGTCCCAGAGCCGATCGAGCTCTCCTTCCGTCCAACGACTTCACCGCTCCCGTGAAGCCTTCGTTCCTCCTGGAGTTCAGCTGGCCACCAGAGATTGACGTCGGAGCCACTCCCGTGTCCCTCTGGCGAGCTCTTTTCTTCCAGCACCGCCGACAGCTTGCAAACCATCCAACAATAGTTCCGGCCTTTCCTTCAGTCGGGTCCTGCTCCACGCCTGCTGACAGTCTTCCCCACCTCCAGTCCACACCGGCCTCTCTTCCAGTTCAGCCACCGTTCTCCAGGAATCTCTCCAGCCACTGCCTCTCCGCCTAGGGTATACCTCGCTTCTCCTAGCTCAATCCTTCAATTACATTTTATGCCTAGAAGTTTAAATGAATAGTTATTATTATGATCTTGCCCTAATTAATTCCATTTTCTGATTACCGTTATTTTTTTGTTACACGTGCATGCCACCAATTAATTCTTGTGCCTGTGGAATGAAGATTCCTGTTGTTAGTACGCGCGTGCGGTGACCTTACGATAGTTTGCGACGCTTAGATCGTTTACTTCGTTTAAAATTGCCCCCAAAATTCCCTTTGCGCCACAATTATTTTTATAGGTCGCATTTTACTTTGTAACCTAAGGTGCTCTCATACTTGATGCTCTAAATTTGATTGATCATTTAAAGATTTTGCATAAAATTATTCCTAACTGTTTGCGAGCATCATTGGAAAATTATAACTTCGCGGTTTATCCTATCACCGAGAGTTATAATTTTCCAATGAAGATTGGTTGTCTACCTCTTTCAGGAGCAGAGTTTGTCTACAAATCTTGTTTCAGCAGCATGATGGTAGCGGAGTTGTGCCGTATCGACAGTTGGACTTTCTACTTGCAGGTCACATCGAGTCTCGTCGGGGTCGAGCTTTTTCAACCCCGGGAGAATTGATCCAACTTGTATCACATCCTAATTCTAGTTTATTTCATGTCGCACATGTATTCGCGCTCGTTATGGGCGCTTATATCTTTTATTTCGCGCGGGTTGTCGCACAAATTTTTGGTTTGGCTTGTTGGCGTGACCGACCAACGAGACCCTGAATGAAAAGGTCCGTCAAATTAGGTAGGTGATATTTAATGCAAGCTTTGAAATTTAGTATCAATTATATTAAGTATTATGGAGTCAAAATCATTTATGTGATTAGCAATGTCCTTTAAGCCAGCCACAACCCCCAAGTCCCTATAAACCTTGACACCAGTCACCTTCTAATTAATGAGTTTTAACAGTGTAATTGACCCAAAGCTCTCCCTAGTTAATCCAAACCCAACACACAGAATGCCCTAGGCTGGAATTAGAATTGAACCAAGAATTTTTCTCTCTGTTTGGTTCCTTCCAGCACCGCACAGCCCGAAGCCAGTTTCCTTCACTGTTCCTGCTCGACGGAAGCCCGACACCGCCAGTTTCCCGCTCGCCTGCCTTCGCCGCCGACTCCAGATCCTCACTTAGTCCCCGACGACCTCTCCTGCTTCTTCCACCGTCAGAGCCGGCGACTCCTCCGTCGTTTCTCGATCCCTAGCCGCTCCGCCAAGCTCTCACCGCCGCTCACCGCCGTTAGTTTCTGCCAAGGCGTTTTCCTCTTCATCCAGCAGTAGCTTCCCGGCCCGACTCCTTCCTTGCTGAAGCCAGGTCTCCTCCAGGCTTGAAGACCCGCCCAATTCGGTTGCTCCTTCGGACTCGCCGCTACTACTCGAGCCTTCTTCGGCCCGCAGTTTGTTCCAGATATTCCGCCAACCCTACTTATTGTAACACCCCTTCCCAGTATTACAGAAATCAGCCGTCCGGCCGGGTCAGCGATATAAAGAAAACTAGGAAGCAGTATTAAAACTAGCAGCAGCAGATAATAAAAGCCCAAACTAAACAGATTTAATACTTACAGCAGAAGTAAAAAAATTTAAACTAAGGTTAACCACATACCTGATGTCTGGATTCACAGAGCCACTAAACAAGAATGAGACTGCATTAACTGAAAATCTGAACTATCAAAATAAGTCTGATACAAGATATATAAAATATTAATGAGTTACACTGTCCACAACTACAAGTACATGCTGAAAATGGAGTAAACTGAAAATAGTAAAAATACTACACTCGGACACCACCATGACGCTCATCCTAGACGAAGTTTCCCACCTGGGTCACCTGAAAAACATTGCCCACGAAGGGTCAGAGTAAAGAAAAACAATTCCCCTTAGTGACACTAAAAAAATAGATTTACATATGAATGCATGCATGTCTTTAAAACTAGTCTCGTGCACTGAAAACATTTCATGATATATGATATGCATGCTTTTCCTATCCTTACTGGTGAACACTATAATTCTAAACTCATGACTTTCCGTTCATTTACCCAAGTCCTGACGTTCACTAACTAGTGTACTGTCTCACGTCAAGTCTATACTTGAGTGCTAGGTGGCTTCTAGCCTACACGTTTACTGGGAAGGCTCTAGGCAGAGTAGCTCCTAACGCGCAAAATCTGAAACTGACGACCCGAGACCATCTGACGAACTCAATTGTTCTAGTGCCACACAGACACGGTCTCGAATCTGCTAACTGTCTCAAAGGGGAGTTAACTCCCAAGACTGTAACTCATAGGATACCATATGCCCTATGAGGATGGTAGTGCGCCTCTACCAAGCACGAAAAGACTGGTGTGCTACTGACCTTTTTGGTCTGACGCTACTCTGCATGGGATATCTTTTCTGGTGTACTACTGAGCGACCCTTGACTTTCTCGTGGTCGACGCGAAGGGACCTTCGCACCCTTGGTTGGACAATCTCCAAACTTACGTGTACATGTGAGGTTTCGTACTTACCTAACTGTTCACGACTTAACTAACGTGGTTATGGAAGAAGGCGTTCTCATACGTGTCTCCACGATTATTTTCCTACTGCCACACTTTTCTATGCATGATTATGATGTTAGTACGAAACCTACTCATGCGTACAAAAGGAAATTATTTGATATGTCTATCTAAAAGAAATTCGTATTTCCTTACAGTGGTGCTGCGACGTTCGTATACTCGGCGCGGCGACATATTCTTTTCCAAAAGTAAATCCTGCTGTTGGAGACCTTCAAAAGTTGCCCCGACCCCGCCAAATTCCTGAAATTTACCGTAACCCTAATTTTAGAATTTTCCCCTCTACGATAAACCCATAAAAAAATATATATATAGCTAGGGTTACAACATTTACGAGTTAAACTTCAATTTTTACCTTTAAGTAGCGATTGAGGCTCCCAACGCGTTCCACACAAAATTCGTGGGGGACTACGAACCCCAAAACCTAGGATAGGGCAAACAAAACGAGAACCTAGGTTAGATTTGTTTCCAAATCAAAGGAAAACCAAGTAGAAAGCGAGAAAAAGGAAGGAATCGAACTCACCGAAGCCAAAACGTTCACTTCCACCGGTTAGGGTTGAATCCGACACTTCCACGGCTAAGGAAGGAAAAGGAATGCCCACCGGTGCTCGTAGAGGAGGGAGGAGTGGTCGGAGATGGAAACCGGAGGAGAAACGGCCGCCGATAAGGGCTTGCGGGAGGCGCTGCTACGTCGGCGTCGAGCGTGCGGAACGGGGCGTCGGGCGGCTGCGGTTTGCGGAAATGGCTTTGCTGTGCGCGAGTTTATATTCTCCCGAGAGAAGAGATGCGGGATTTATGTCAAACCTTGCGGTTTTGATAACCGCATGAGGAGAGGGGGGGGGGGGGAATTTGCTATTGGCACCCCAACACTAATACTTTGAAGATTAATTCACTTTCACACCGCGCGTCACTAAAACGAAATGCGTCACACACTAAAATTTATGCACTTAACGAACTAATGATCGCTATCAAAAGGAAAAGTGACATTATACCTTGTCAACGCGCCGCCTCGATCAAAATTCGTCGCGACCTTTCCCTACAATTTTAAATAAAATCGCGTGTCAATTTACGGATGTTACAAATCTCCCCTCCTAACAAAGATTTTCGTTCTCGAAAATTGTAGTCATACCTGTATCGAAGAGAAAAGAGTAGTCTGCATTGCTCTGAAGTTCATCCTCTCGCTCCCAAGTATACTCTGGTTTGCCACAGT
This sequence comes from Platanthera guangdongensis, assembly GCA_039583875.1. Lineage (NCBI taxonomy): Eukaryota > Viridiplantae > Streptophyta > Magnoliopsida > Asparagales > Orchidaceae > Platanthera > Platanthera guangdongensis. Next base: position 21,395,787 of record CM077151.1, read on the forward strand.
TCATCCAAAGGACTTTGACCATGCGAATCTCTCTATTTCTGAGCTTTTGTACCCTTGAATCCACTATTCTGACTGGTCTAACCCCAATACTAAGATCTGTCTCAATTGGTGCTTCCTCGGTACTTATGATCTGACTAGGATCTCTGACTGCTCTCCTCAGATAAGAGACGTGGAAGACATCATGTACACCACTCATCTCCTCAGGTAAGGCCAATCTGTAAGCAACCTCACCAATTCTTTCCAGCACCTCAAAAGGACCAACGAATCTGGGGCTCAGCTTTTTCATCCGCTTTATTCTAGAAACTCCTCTGACTGGTCTGACCTTCAGATAAACGTAGTCTCCAACACTGAACTCTACTGACCTGTGCTTCTGATCATGATACTTGGCCTGGCGATCCTGAGCTGTCTTCATACGCTCCTGAATAAGCTTGATCCTATCAGTGGTCTTATCAATCCATGACTCCCTGATTGTGGATCTCTCTTCACTTTCAGCCCAACATAACGGTGTCCGACAACGTCTGCCATAGAGGGCCTCGAACGGTGCCATCCCAATACTTGTCTGAAAACTATTGTTGTAGGAGAACTCCAGTAGTGTAACATATTTCTCCCACTTTCCTCCAAAATCCAAAATGCACATCCGTAACAAATCCTCCAAAGTCCTATTTGTGCGCTCAGTCTGTCCATCGGTCTGGGGATGGAAAGCGGTGCTGAAGTGTAACCTGGTACCCAACCGCTCCTGTACGTATCGCCACTCCCTGGAGGTGAATCTGCCGTCTCGGTCTGAAACTATAGTCCTGGGAATACCGTGAAGCCGAACTATCTCGTCCAAATATAACTGTGCCAGCTTCGGACCTTGATCCGTCTTCCTAAGAGGGATGAAATGGGCGACCTTAGAAAGTCGATCAACTATAACCCACAATGAATCATTCTCACTCTGCGATCTCGGCAAACCATGAATAAAATCCATGGATATATCTTCGAATGTCCACTCAGGAATGGGAAGTGGCTGCAACTTGCCTCCAGGCCTTTGGCACTCGGCCTTAATCAACTTGCACGTCTCACACTTCCCTACGTAATCTGCAACATCTCTCTTCAAGCCTGGCCACCATACTAACTTCTTGAGGTCTGCATACATCTTCGTGCTACCCGGATGTATAGAATATCTGGAATTGTGTGCCTCAAATAAAATATCCTCGCGAAGGTGACTAACATCGGGGATACACAACCTGCCATCAATCAACAATAAATCATCCTGAATAATGAATCCCTCCTTTTGTCCTGACTGCACTGAGCTCCAAATCTCTGCCATCTTTGGATCCAACGGTAGAGCTGTCCTGATTCTGTCCTTGATATCGCAGGTAATCTCCATCCAACTCAACCTTGCAGAACCAAAACTACTGCGTAGCACAATGGTAATATCCAGTCTCTCCAGCTCTCGCACTAACTCCTCCTGCTGAGTGAGGAGAAAGAAACACGAACCTCTACGGCTAAGGGCATCAGCTACAACGTTCGCCTTTCCTGGATGGTACTGAATGTCTACGTCGTAGTCTGATAGAAACTCTAACCATCTGCGCTGCCTCAAATTGAGCTCTCGCTGATCAAAGATATACTTGAGGCTCTTATGATCAGTGAAGATCTCACAACGCACTCCATAGAGATAGTGCCTCCAAATCTTCAAAGCATGTATGACTGCTGCAAGCTCCAAGTCATGCACTGGATAGTTGCTCTCATGAACCTTTAATTGTCTCGAGGCATATGCTACGACCTTTCCATGCTGCATGAGAACACATCCCAAACCCTGACCTGATGCATCGCTGTAGATCTGAAACCCGTCAGGCCCTGATGGTAAACTCAAAATCGGTGCGGTCATCAACCTGCCCTTCAAGTCCTCAAAAGCCAACTCACACTCAACTGTCCAATCCAAGCCCTTACCCTTCCTGGTGAGGGAAGTCAGTGGTAAGGCTATCTTCGAAAAATCTCTGATGAATCTCCTGTAGTAACCAGCAAGACCCAAAAAGCTACGAACCTCTGAAACTGTCGTCGGCCTTGGCCAACTCTTAATGGCCTCTACCTTCTTCGGATCAACACTAACTCCTTTCTGACTGATGATGTGGCCTAAGAATGCAATCTCTGAAAGCCAAAACTCGCACTTTGAAAACTTGGCAAACAACTGATTTTTCCTGAGTGTGCTCAAAACAATCCTGAGATGTGCTGCATGATCTTCTGCACTCTTAGAGAACACTAAGATGTCATCTATAAAGACGATGACAAAGCGATCCAAGTACTCCCGAAATACCCTGTTCATCAGGTCCATAAATACTGAAGGAGCATTGGTCAGCCCAAACGGCATGACCACGAACTCGAAGTGTCCATATCTGGTGCTGAAAGTCGTCTTCTGAATATCCGAGTCACGAATCTTTAACTGGTGATAGCCTGACCTCAGATCTAACTTGGAGAAAGTGTTCGATCCCACCAACTGGTCGAACAAATCATCAATCCTGGGAATCGGGTACTTGTTCTTCACTGTTAGCTTATTCAACTCACGATAGTCTATGCACAGTCTCAGACTATCATCCTTCTTCTTCACGAAAAGCACTGGAGCACTCCATGGTGAAGTGCTGGGGCGTATAAAACCCAAATCAAGTAACTCCTGCAACTGACTCTTCAACTCTGCTAGTTCCCTTGGAGCCATCCGATAGGGAGATTTGGCTACCGGTGTAGCCCCAGACTGCAAGTCTATCGGGAACTCAATCTCTCTATCTGGAGGGGCACCAGGGAGCTCTTCCGGGAAGACATCGGGGAATTCCTGCACCACTGGTACCTCTGATAACTCAGCCTTAGTCTCTGCATTCATCAGTACTACGAAGGTTTCGCAACCCTTACTGATGTACCTTCTCGCTTGGACTGCAGATATAATCATTTTCACTACTCCCTTCAAGCCCTGAAAAGAAAACGAAGTCTGATTGGGGCCATCAAACTGTATCTGCTTCGCCCTACAGTCAATCCTGGCGTTGACTGCCGAAAGCCAGTCCATTCCAAAAATCAGGTCGAATCCTGCAATAGGTAGCTGCAAAGCTTCCACAATAATCTCAGTGTCACCAAACTGCACCGGTACCCTGCACCTATCTCTGGTCTGCAGAAGGGATCCATTCGGCATCATAACATCCAGCGCTACAGTCTCTGAGAATACTTCTAAATTCAACTTACGCACTAGAGATTCTGCGATAAACGAGTGCGAGACCCGTATCAAACAGAATCTTAGAGGGTAAATTTTGAATCATAAGGATGCCTACATGAATGAATTTTCAAAAAGAAAAGAGTGTCACTACGGAGGGTTAAGTAAACTTATCAGGCAATTTAAACACTTACCTGTCACTACATCTTCCTGCCCCTTAGCCTCCTGCTGACCAAGTCCATAAGCTCTGGGCTGCACCAAATCTCGACCCTGCTGTGGTCTTCCATCGATAATCATCAACGCTTTGCCCTTGTCTGCTCTGCTAGGGCCACCAATCTCATACTTCGACTGCAGGAACAAAATGCATTTGTCATCTACCAAAGATTTATAAATGTACAAAAATACAACAAGGTTGATTACCTGATTCGAACCACCTTCCTGACAGAAACGAGCAATGTGTCCAGGTTGACGACACTTGTAACACACGCCCGCGCTGGCCAAACACTCTCCTGGATGGCGACGCTGACACTTGGGACAAAGGGGGTAGTCTCTGCTCCTGTCACCAGATTGACCATACTTTCTCGCATCAGGCTTCTGCTTCTTGTTCCAGTTCTTCCCCTGATCATTTCTGCTCTGCTGCGACTGATGCGAATCCTGAGATCGCTTTGCACGGAAATTACTTCGCTTTTGAACCTTCTGCTGGTCAGCCTCCAGCCTGCGAGCCGTATCCACTAAGCTCCTGTAATCAGCATTGACCATGGTCATCAGCGGCTGTCTCAAAGAGTCACGTAAGCCATCCACAAAGCGGCTGCACTTCTCAGTCTGGTCTCCCTGCATTACGCCCGCATATCGAGCCAGATGGGTAAGCTCTCGCTCGTACTCAGCAACAGTCCTGTCCCCCTGGAAAAGCCTAAGGTATCTCTCCTGTAGACCTCGTCGTGCGGAAGGAGGCACGAACCAATTTGCAAGGGCTCTAGAAAATTCGCCCCACGTAAACATGTCTGGCGCACGACCTGGCCAAAAACATAATCATACTATTTAAAGAGAGAACATATCACTTCCAAACTAATTAAAGGAAATTTCATAACCATTTACCTGCGGGATCATCCGCCCGGTACTTGTCCCACCAGACCTTTGCCTCACCTCGGAGGAGGAAAACTGCCAGAGGAACCTTCTTATTCTCTGGGCACTCCAAAACATCCAGCAGGTCTCTGGTGTTTGCTAACCAATCATCTGTATCCATCGGGGTCTCATCCCCACTGTAGTTTGAAGGCTGAAGTTCTCTAAAATTCCTCAAATAACGCTCCAGGGTCATCTCCACGGGCGCTGGGGCAGGAGCTGGTGCAGGGGCTGTTACGTGTACTGGAACTGGAAACCCTGCAGCCAGTCCTCTCTGAAACTCCATCAAGGCAACAGTAACCGCCTTGGCAATCTGAGACGCTATATCAGTGCCCTCTGAAGCTGCTGAAACTGGAGGTACCTGTGGCACTGCAGCATCTCCCATAGTGGCGTTAGGAACAGGGTCCTGACGTGAAGATTCACCTGGTTCACTTACTCGAGTTGTCTGATAGAACATATAAAAGAAATCTGGTTAATTATCAGGCGTCTACTAAAACTGGTTTGACAACTATATTCGTACTCCTGCGAAAAACTAAGCCTTAAACGCAACTTAAAATACTCTACTAACAAAAGTTTACTGTTATACAGTCCTATGTCTCTGTGAAAACCTTCTAGGGTCCAGGGATCCTAAACCTGGCTCTGATACCAATTTGTAACACCCCTTCCCAGTATTACAGAAATCAGCCGTCCGGCCGGGTCAGCGATATAAAGAAAACTAGGAAGCAGTATTAAAACTAGCAGCAGCAGGTAATAAAAACCCAAACTAAACAGATTTAATACTTACAGCGGAAGTAAAAAAATTTAAACTAAGGTTAACCACATACATGATGTCTGGATTCACAGAGCCACTAAACAAGAATGAGACTGCATTAACTGAAAATCTGAACTATCAAAATAAGTCTGATACAAGATATATAAAATATTAATGAGTTACACTGTCCACAACTACAAGTACATGCTGAAAATGGAGTAAACTGAAAATAGTAAAAATACTACACTCGGACACCACCATGACGCTCATCCTAGACGAAGTTTCCCACCTGGGTCACCTGAAAAACATTGCCCACGAAGGGTCAGAGTAAAGAAAAACAATTCCCCTTAGTGACACTAAAAAAATAGATTTACATATGAATGCATGCATGTCTTTAAAACTAGTCTCGTGCACTGAAAACATTTCATGATATATGATATGCATGCTTTTCCTATCCTTACTGGTGAACACTATAATTCTAAACTCATGACTTTCCGTTCATTTACCCAAGTCCTGACGTTCACTAACTAGTGTACTGTCTCACGTCAAGTCTATACTTGAGTGCTAGGTGGCTTCTAGCCTACACGTTTACTGGGAAGGCTCTAGGCAGAGTAGCTCCTAACGCGCAAAATCTGAAACTGACGACCCGAGACCATCTGACGAACTCAATTGTTCTAGTGCCACACGGACACGGTCTCGAATCTGCTAACTGTCTCAAAGGGGAGTTAACTCCCAAGACTGTAACTCATAGGATACCATATGCCCTATGAGGATGGTAGTGCGCCTCTACCAAGCACGAAAAGACTGGTGTGCTACTGACCTTTTTGGTCTGACGCTACTCTGCATGTGATATCTTTTCTGGTGTACTACTGAGCGACCCTTGACTTTCTCGTGGTCGACGCGAAGGGACCTTCGCACCCTTGGTTGGACAATCTCCAAACTTACGTGTACATGTGAGGTTTCGTACTTACCTAACTGTTCACGACTTAACTAACGTGGTTATGGAAGAAGGCGTTCTCATACGTGTCTCCACGATTATTTTCCTACTGCCACACTTTTCTATGCATGATTATGATGTTAGTACGAAACCTACTCATGCGTATAAAAGGAAATTATTTGATATGTCTATCTAAAAGAAATTCGTATTTCCTTACAGTGGTGCTGCGACGTTCGTATACTCGGCGCGGCGACATATTCTTTTCCAAAAGTAAATCCTGCTGTTGGAGACCTTCAAAAGTTGCCCCGACCCCGCCAAATTCCTGAAATTTACCGTAACCCTAATTTTAGAATTTTTCCCTCTACGATAAACCCATAAAAAAATATATATATAGCTAGGGTTACAACATTCACGAGTTAAACTTCAATTTTTACCTTTAAGTAGCGATTGAGGCTCCCAACGCGTTCCACACAAAATTCGTGGGGGACTACGAACACCAAAACCTAGGATAGGGCAAACAAAACGAAAACCTAGGTTAGATTTGTTTCCAAATCAAAGGAAAACCAAGTAGAAAGCGAGAAAAAGGAAGGAATCGAACTCACCGAAGCCAAAACGTTCACTTCCACCGGTTAGGGTTGAATCCGACACTTCCACGACTAAGGAAGGAAAAGGAATGCCCACCGGTGCTCGTAGAGGAGGGAGGAGTGGTCGGAGATGGAAACCGGAGGAGAAACGGCCGCCGATAAGGGCTTGCGGGAGGCGCTGCTACGTCGACGTCGAGCGTGCGGAACGGGGCGTCGGGCGGCTGCGGTTTGCGGAAATGGCTTTGCTGTGCGCGAGTTTATATTCTCCCGAGAGAAGAGATGCGGGATTTATGTCAAACCTTGCGGTTTTGATAACCGCATGAGGAGGGGGGGGGGGGGAATTTGCTATTGGCACCCCAACACTAATACTTTGAAGATTAATTCACTTTCACACCGCGCGTCACTAAAACGAAATGCGTCACGCACTAAAATTTATGCACTTAACGAACTAATGATCGCTATCAAAAGGAAAAGTGACATTATACCTTGCCAACGCGCCGCCTCGATCAAAATTCGTCGCGACCTTCCCCTACAATTTTAAATAAAATCGCGTGTCAATTTACGGATGTTACACTTATGGCGCGGTCGTCACCTCCGACTCCTAGCATTGTCTTCCTGTTACTTGCCCGTGACGACATCAGTAGATTAGCTTGACCGTTCCTTTGGACTGAGGTATAGCCTTCTATTTCGGGCTCTCTCTATGGTTAGTATAATTTTATGCTAATATTTGATGACTACTAAATTCAGAGCTTGCCTAAATTATCATTTCCGGTTTGCCGTCAATTTGAAAGCTCGGCTGTGTTTGTTTGTTTTCAATGAATAGCTTGGGAAATATTTATATCATATTGCGGAATGCGCGCGGATGTTTAGCATTGTGAGTGTTTGCGACGGCTCGACCGTTTATTTCGTTAGAAAATAGCCCGTGAATTCCCCGTGCGCCAAATTAATTTAAAATGTTCTCAGTTTTATTTTCGCAAACTACAGCCCTAGGTTTCAGATCACATCAGTTTCCCATATGGGATGGGCTCCGTATGTTGGGTTGAATATGCAAGGAGAGCTTATTCTCATTTGCAAGTTGCCAACCATTTCTAAGCTTCACTTACAAACCCAATTCGTCAAGTAGTTGCGCCTATCGACAACCTCCTGCCAGCAACAGCAGGCAACGATTGTTATCACGACAACGTCCGGCAAACGATGCTTGAGCCAACACTCGAGCTAAGCAATGTTCAATCGTCGCAGCCCCATCTCATTTCCAACGGGTCATCAAACCATAAATCTCTAGTCATCAGTTTGCTCCACCAACAATCAGCTCTCAGTCATCTCCCCTCTTCCACGATGGACTGTTCACCTTGTAGTCCTCTTGTTCACTGCCTTTCCACCATGCCACTGCAAGTGCTCTAATTAATCTCGTATTTGTTCTTTGCCATTGATTCCCTGCTTGAGACATCCTATTTATACTACACCTTGTACACCAGTGGTAATTCCTATATCTTGGTCATTTTATTATTTCTTTACTTTGTTTGTTGCCCTTATGAAATTGAATTAGGATATTGTTATGTGCTTGTTTTGTTGGGATTGTGGGAGGTCGGGGAAACAAGGGCAAGCCCTGGAATGGTGGAAGAGAAGGGAAGTTAGAAGAAGGTTGGAGAAGAGGAGAGGAAACCCTAGGGGGAGAAGAGGGCTTAGAGAGAGAGGAACATTAATTTAGAGAGAGAAAGAAGTTTCATTCATTGATTGCTATTCCAAATACAAGACAAAGGTCTATTATATTGGACCCAGATGACATAGGTGTAAATACCCGATGTAACTAAAAGCATGAAATATTAAAATATTTAAAAAGACTACATGACTATTCGACTCATAAAATATTAAAATACTTAATACTCTTGACTCGATATAATAAAACTCCTACTACTAGATAACCAGTGGTGTGAGGTCCATAACACTCTATTCGTCCTTTAAATCGAACTTGACCTCAAGCTCGAACTCTAGTAGGATGATCGGCTTCTCTGGTTCCTTGATCTCGCGCCAAAATAGCGCCTCGTAGTGTGTCGCGATGGAATTGGCAGTGAGGTGTAGCGGCGGCGCCTTCGGAAGGACGAGCGGCTGAAGCAATGGGTTTGGCTGGTCCGGCGGAGCGACAAGAGGCAGAAATGGCAGGATGGCAGAGGGAACAGCGACGCGATATCGCAGCGGAAGAGGCGTGGGGAACCAGATGAACCAGATGGCGTGCGGAGATGGGTTGCTCGAGGACGAAGCAGATGGCTCGAGGACTGCACTGGGGGTCGATGAAGACCGCATGGCTCGATGATGACGAGGATGGGTGTCGAGCGGTGCTGGAAGCTTGCGGGTTGCGGGTTTAGTGGTGCGGGGAGTCACGCGGTGGTTTACTGGAGTCGATGATGGACAATTGAGCTAATGAGGAAGCTTCCCTGGATTTCGGGGGACTACTGCTTGTTGTAGCGGATCGATCTGGAGAATATGAAACAATGCTGGCTTGCGGAAACAGCGGAGGCGGTGGGTGCGGCGGGTGCGGAGCAGCGGAAGAATCGAGCCAAGGAAGAATGGCTCTGATACCAAGATATTATGGGCTTGTTTTGTTGGGATCGTGGGAAGTCGGGGATACAAGGGCAAGCCTTGGAATGGTGGAGGAGAAGGGAAGTTAGAACAAGCTTGGGGAAGAGGAAGAGAAAACCCTAGGGAGAGAAGAGGGCTTAGGCTTCATTTGTTTTAGCGGTGGCGGGTCGATCCGGCGGGTGGAAACGGAGAGTTCGAACCGGAGGGGGGAGGTGGCTACTCCAAACGGAGCTTCTTGGGGCGTTTCTCAAGGCGGGCGGGTGGAAATGGAGCAAACGCCGCCGGAGGTTCATTTGTTTACCCTCCTTCCGACGGCGTTTGCCCAAAACGGAGTTGTGAAACGCCCAAACAAATAGATCCTTAGAGAGAGAGAGGGAGAATAATTTAGAGTGAAAGAAGTTTCATTCATTGATTGCTTAATTCCCAATATAAGACAAGTGTCTATTATATAAGACCAAGATGACACGAGTGTAAATTCCCGATACAACTAAAACACGAAATATTAAAACATATAAAAAGACTACATGACGACTCGACTCATAAAATATTAAAATACTTAATACTCTTGACCTATGTTGCACCGACACCGACACGCAACACGCGACGCGACACGATGTGTGATTCCTCAATTCTAAAAAAATGTCATATTCCGACACGCTGGGACACGTATATTAAATATTTATTTTTTATAATTAGGAAAATATTAAAACATTTAACAAATAATAAAAAAGTTAACCATTAACAAATATTCAAATAAAGTAAGTCATGTTTAAATAGTACTCATCAAATATTCAGATGCAAAACTTAATAAAAGGTCAAAAAATGATAGAACATTAGCACGCTACCATTATATATCATCAGTAAAAATAATAGATTCTTAAACAAACATTTTCCTTCACTTTTAATCTTCCTTTTTCTAGAGAAAATATTCACCCACTAGTAGATCTACATTCACTACTTGAAATGTTATTAAAGGGGCAAAAACACTTTTTTAGAATCAAGACTCACTATTCTAGCATTCACCTCTTTTTCTAGTTTTTTAGGAACAAATAAATCACTCTTTGAGTCTTTTACACACTTTTCAATTCATTTTCTACCAATCATTAACAGATGTGCCCTCACTTTTGTATATGAACTTATAAAATATTTTTCACAACTATTGCACTTTCAAGACAAATTGTTTCCTGCCTCACCATGAGTAGCTAGCTTAGGGACACACATGTCTGATTGAGGGGGACACGCGAGTCACGCGTGAGCCAGCGCGTGTCGAACTTCCGACACGAGTGTCGGAGAGTCGAACGAGTGTCGGAGAGTCTGACACCGACACGTTGGACATTTTGAAGTGGCCTCCAAACTAAATTTTCTTGTGAATACTCCTAATACTAGATAACCAATGACGTAAGGTCCATAACTGATATTCATGTGAATGGGCTTGACTTAAGCCCAAAATCATTTGCTTGTCATTATTTCTGTTCATAAGTCATGTAAGAAAATTTAGGCTCTATTTGTTTGGGCGTTTCGCTTCTCCGTTTTGGGCAAACGCCGCCGGAAGGAGGGTAAACAAATGAACCTCCGGCGGTGTTTGCTCCGTTTCCACCCGCCCGCCTTGAGAAATGCCCCAAAAGTTCTGTTTGGAGCAGTCACCTCCCCCCTCTGATTCGAACACTCCGTTTCCACCCGCTGGATCGACCCGCCACCGCCGAACCAAATGAAGCCTTAGTCTGGATGCACCCATTTCATTGTTTCTGAAACCCCCTTTAAGCACATCAAATAGTTGATTCTATATTTTTGGTTAATTGCTAAAGTGAACATCTCTGATTTTATACACTGAATTTTTTGAACTGGATTCAAGTAAGATTGGTGGGGACACCTGTCCACGGGCCGGCCGACCCGTATCCGAGCTTGTATGGATTTACACTTGCAAGAGGAGGGTTTTGGGTCCCATATGGACGATCTGAGCCCGTCGTTGAACGCATTGGCTAGATATTTTCTATGTGTTGGTTTTATTTTATTTTTGTCATTTTTTGTATGTTTTTGTTTGTATTGCGACGGCCAATCACAACCGTCCGTTATGAAACTCAAGCCTATAAATATTTGTGTGGAGTTCATTGTGGGTATTGCAGAATTTTAAAATTTGGGTTGCGCCACTGGGTTACGTTCTTTAAGCGAAGAAGGTAATGCAAACCTTATATTTACTGTAGAAGAGCACATAAGCAGATTGTTATGTTGTGATGGTGATGTTGTGCATGTTTGACTTGGGAAGAATCCTATTTTCCGCCTTAACACGACTACACAAGAAAATACTACACAAATGAGTCTCAAACAGCTTGGCATCGGGTTCCTCCTCAAACATCGGACAAATGAATCAGTATGGTATGGTGTACTAAAATAGGTTTGTGATGACAACAAAATCCAATATACAAGCGGTAGCGGACTCCGGGAAGAGAAAGTAGAATGAAATTTTCTTATCAATGAAAGGGAAGCTTGTAGTTTTCTCATTTTGGCTCGACCTGTAGTTAATGCCCAAATTGACAGTCTTAACCAATGTGTACTTTTCATGGTATCCAACTTTTTTTTTCAACTTTGCTGCATCTTCTTACGGAAGATGGCAGTGTTTTCTCAAAATTATTTTTTTTGCTCTCAAAGTCCCCGAACGTCTGGAGTCTTGTTTTTGCACTAGACCAATTCGTTAACATTCCTCCATGCCATTTGTTATTTTCATAATCAGCCCGAGCTCTTATTGTTATGCATTTTTTGGTGGCAATGATTAAGGTTTTTCCCCCCACTTGGCCCATCAAAAACTATGCATAGATGTGAGGATCCATTCTAGGTATCCATTTGGAAATATCTGTTGAAGATATTAATCAGGTTGTTTAGAATTGTTTTTTTCATGTGTTTTTTACATACAAATGGGGTTAAATTATGTGAAATTCCTTATGGATAAATCTTTATCTACGGGGGCATGAAAATATAATTGTGGAGTTAACAAATGGGACATTCCTAATTCCATACTGTATCAAATTGCATATAATTCCAAATTAAAGTTATTGTAAAACTTTGTTTGAAATGATATGGTAGAAAGCAATTGTGTGATATTTTTTCTATGCATGAATAATTTTCTGCTGAGATGTAAATCTACCCTTGTAATAGACCTTTTTGCACTTTCCTTGTGTACTTAAAATTTAGAATAAATCATCTCTTTACTCCTGTCTCCCTATCTCCACTCAAAGATCAAGTCTAGAACATTATTTAACTTCAATTTCGCGACCCACGTGAAATTTTTTATTATTGTTGTGGCACGCTGAATTTTCAGGAGAGATGTAAGAAGCTCAATGCTGATAGTACCCGCTATTGAATCAAACTTGCACAGAATTAAAGGTGCAGATATAAACTCGTGAGACAAGCTCACACCTAGCTTCCGTTGGTTAGTTCCCCCTTGAAGCTCCTCTTCAAATGAGAGATAAAATCTATAGACCGTGATTATGAAAAGGCCTCATCAACTCCCTCATGTAGGCTAGAGTGAATATACCACAATATTATGGAAATGTCGTTATAGGTACATAGAAGTACATGTAGATAGGTGCCGACAGTCGTATTCGTATCAAATGCACAAAGTTTGTCTTTGAAGTGTATATTAACTTAGCTCAATTGACTTGTGATTAGATTTGACCCTTGACATGTGTTGCTGCCAAATCACTTCCTGGCATCTCGAGATTCTATTTTTTACCTTATAAATCACCAAAGGTTTCTCGTGCAGCACGCCTAAGCTTTCAAAATTTTAGCTGTAATCTTCTCATGCAAAATATTTGTAGAAACGTTCTTATTCAGAGATAGTCATATGACTTCTAATACATGTCTGCTCTTCCCATCTTTTGAATTGTTCTCACCGTCAAACTCAAAACTGATCAACTCCTCATTCTTGTATGACGTTGGCATGTTCAAGTCGACTTGAACAGCACAACAATCTTGCGCATTGCTCGTGCAGCTGTGGCTATTGTTTGTTGTTTGCGCACCCTGTCAGTACTGTATATAGTTGAGAGATACTTATTATTATTTGCAAGTCGCGTCATTTATTGTTATTCCCCAACTGGGGGTAGTTTGGTCTTTTGGGTGTGTTTTTTCTTGCTCTAGTATTTATTACGTAAGACATTCTTCATGGAATAGTGAATCATTTTAGAGTTTCAACTTGGCATCCGAGGACCGAGAAAAAAAACCCTAGCCGCAAGCTGTCCGCCCGCGTCTCCTCGTTCTGCTCCTCTCTTTGTTCGCCTTGCTGCTCTCGATCGGCAGTTTTGCTCGCGCTTTTTGCTCTTCCGATGCGGTCTCCGGGCGGTTGGGAAGTCGTTTCCGCCTGCTGAAGAGGTTGACGCTGCCGTCCCCTGCTGATGCCGCCGATTCTACGCCGTTCTCTGCTGCTGCGTTGACGCCAACGTCTGCTTCCCGTGCGACTCCCTCCTGTGGCCGCTTGATCCCGTAACCTCTCCTGTTGTGGCCGCTCGATCCCGCAATCTCACCTGCTATCGTGTACTGCCTCCAGTGGCTCCTCCCGTTTTGGTTCCAGTTCTTTCTGCTACCGTGCTCTGCCTTCAGCATGTTTCATGTTGCTGCCATATTCCTGATCCCTGCTTTCTGGCTTCCCTGGGATGTCTCTCTCCTCGCTTGCTGATCTTTGGTGTCAGTCGATATGAGTGACTCTTCACCCTCGTCGTCGGGTGTGATTCAGCCTCAGATGAGTGACCCTCAGTGGTCCTATGACCACCCCGGCTTCCTGAAGATTATCACGGTCCCATTAGATGACTCAAATTATCTCGGATGGTCAAGGGATGCTCAACATGTCATTCACAACCATCAAATGTTTGGTTATATTGATGGAACAGTTAATGAGCCTCCCAGAAATGATCCCTCCTGGAAGCGATGGGACTCCAAAGACTCTTTGGTTGTTTTTTGGCTTCTTCACTGTCTCTGAAGGTTTACCAGAGTTACATGCTGATGAACTTCACTTTCGAGATCTGGACTCGTGCCCTTGAGACATACTCGCAAATTGGCAGTTCTACACAAGTTTATGAACTTACTCGCCGCATTTTTGAACCGCGGCAAGGCTCTATGACGGTGTCATCCTTCTTTTCGGCGTTTGAGCGCCTGTATCAGGAATTGACTATTTTGCGCATTTCACTCTATCATGCACTGCAGATGTTGTTCAGTTACAACAACGGGAGGACCGCTTTCATCTCCATGTCTTCTTGATGAGACTGAACATGCAATTTGATATGGCGCGGCCACATCCTTCACCGTTCCCCTCTCCCATCTCTTCGAGAGGCATTCAACATGGTCCTTGGTGATGAAGATCATCAGAAGTCCCTCTTAGTGCTCATCCTTATTGCTCTGCTCTTTTTAGCGCTGGCTGTGGTCTTGCTCTCAGTCCTGGCTTGGCTACTCCTACTTGTGATTATTGTTGTCGCAAAGGCCACACTCGGGAGGTGTGATACAAACTTCACCCACATCTTTCCCCTCGTGTCGTGGACGTGGTCGGGGACCAGGCCGTGGGGGCCTCGTCAGGGTGGCCACAAGCCTCATGATGCTGCTTACTCGACAGATATCTATGACGAAACATCCCGTGCTGTTTCTAGGCAACTCACTGCTCATGGATTAGATGCTTTTCGCCACCTGCTCCACTCTCAGCCTGATCTGTCCTCGGGTGCTCCTGCTTCTCTTGCGTCCATTGCTATGTCGAGTGCTCCTGCGTCCACTGCCTCATCTTCCGAGTGGGTGATCGATTCTGGTGCAATCCACCACATGACCGGCTCCTCTTCAGGTTTTCTCTCTTATACTCCTTTGTCTGGTAAGGACAAAGTCATTTCTGCTAATGGAATTTTGTCTCTCATTGCTAGTAAATGTAATATTTCAATAATTTTATGTTCTCCGATTATTTTACTGTCATCAGTTCTTCATGTTCCCTACTTTTCACGCAATTTATTTTCCATCAACAATACTACTAGATCCCTTAACTGCTCTGTAATATTTTTTCCAGATACCCATGTCTTTCAAGAACTGTGTACAAAGCGGAACATTTGCAGTGGTAGGAACCGCGATGGTCTGTATTACTTGGATACCTTCTCAGGTTTTCTTTTGCTCTACTGTTACCGCTGATGATGTTCGCTGCTGGCACCTACGCCTTAGACATCCGTCTCCTACCTATCTTCAGAAATTATTTCCTGTTTTTTACCTCTTTTATAAATTTTTGTATGTGGCGTATGTGATATGTCTAAACATGTGAGACATAATTCATCGCATTTATCTTCACCCAGTACCACCCTGTTTGCTGTTGTTTATTCTGATGTTTGGGGCTGTCTTCCGTTTTATCTTTATCTGATTTCCGTTGGTTTGTCACTTTTATTGATTGTTTTTCTCGCACAACTTGTACATATTTGTTAAAAAAGAAGAGTGAAGTTTTCTCTTTTTTTCAAACTTTTTGTAAAATGATCCAGGCCCAATTTAATGGCTATATTCGTGTCCTTTGAAGTGATAATGTGGGGGGGGGGGGGGGGAGGGGATATGACGATCGTGGAGCGTTTGACTCATATCGTACCAGTCATGGTATCATCCATCAGACCACGTGTGTCCATACCTCTACTAAAAATTGGGTTGACGAACGAAAAAATCGGCATCTTTTAGATGTTGTTCGTCTTCTTGCAACGATGCACCTTCCCAAATACTATTGAGGTAATGTTGTCCTTACCGCTGCCCACCTTATCAACCGACTTTCCTCCCGTCTTATTGGCTATGTTAATCCCTTAGCTTGGCTCTCTACCATGACTGTCATTTACACTTCTCATCTACCACCCCGTGTCTTTGGATGTATATGTTTTGTTCATATCCATTTGCCTCACCGAGACAAATTGGACCCTCGGGCTTATCGTTGTGTTCCTTGGCTACTCTTCCACAACGAAAGGGTATCGATGCTACTATCCCCCTCCAGGCATATGTTTTGCACTATGAATGTTACTTTCCGGGAAGGGGAATAGTGTTTTTTGTCATCGACTCGCTCTCTTCGTCAGGGGGAGAGTAGTGATGATGTTGATATTCCTCTTCCTCTTCTTCCTCCACAATCACCGCAGCTATCTCCTCCATAGGAACCGGGTCCTCCTATTCTTGCTCCTCTGCCCGATACTCCTGCGTCTCCTTTTCCTCACGTATACCACTGACGTTCCTCAGGTGTACATGCTACTAAAGTTCCACCTCTACCAGTGCCCACTTCTGCCTCAGATTCTGATGATGTTGATCTGCATGTTCCTCTTACATTGCTGAAAGGTAAAGTTGCATGTACTAAATACCCTATTTCTAATCATGTCACTTACCTCCATCTTACCTCGGCCCATCAGGCCTTTGTCTCTTCACTTTCCTTGGTTGTTATTCCTAAGACATGACCGGAAGTGTTGGGTATCCTGGCATGGACTCAAGGTATGAAAGAGGAAATGTCTGCCTTGGACAAGAACCATATCTGGGATGTCTCTTCCTTTCTTTCTGGCAAGAAAGCTATTGGCTCGAGATAGGTGTTTTCGGTCAAACAAAATCAAGAAGGCAAGGTCGAACGGTATAGGGCACAACCGGTTAGTCAGTTACCTAGGGATACACCCAGACTCAGGAGGTTGACTAACAAGAGACTTTCGCTCTTGTAGCTAAGATGTACTCTATTCAGATGTTGTCATGCGCGGCTTGCATGGACTAGGATCTTCACCAACTGGATGTTAAGAATGTGTTTCTCCATGGTGAGCTTGATGAAGAGGTATACATGAAATTCCCAACTGGGTTCGTGAAGATGAGAGCTTAAGGTCTTGTCAGTTGTTTAAGGAAATCTTTATATAGTTTGAAACAGTTACCCAGAGCATGGTTTGGCAGATTCCTCACGGCTATGCTCAAATTTGGTTACAAACAGGCGCAGTCTGATCATACTATGTTTATTCGGAGACGTGATCAACGATGGTCTTTATTGTCTATGTGGATGACATCGTGATCACTGGTAACGATATGGAGGAGATTGCGAATTTCAAGTCTCTCTTATCTGCTGAGTTTGAAGTGAAAGATTTGAGAAGATTATGATACTTCCTGGATATTGAGGTGACTAGATTCGATCAGGGTATCTTTATATCTCAGCGAAAATACACAATAGATCTGTTGCAGGTGACCAAAATGTTTGGTTGTGTTCCTGTGAACACCACTATGGAAGAAAATCATGGAATTAGTGGAGATGGTGATGGCGATCAGGCAGATGCCTCACGGTACCAGAGATTAGTTGAAAAACTAATATATATATATATATATATATATCTCATACTCGTTCTGATATTACTTATGCAGCCGGCATTCTGAGTAGATACATGCATGCTCTTAGGATCAGGAATCAAGAGCCAGCATATCGTGTGTTACGGTATTTGAAGAAAGCTCCTGGTCGTGGTCTTCTGTTCTCCAAGAACAACCATTTGAATATTGAAGTTTTCACTGATGCTGATTGGGCAGGATGTCACGATGATTGGAAATTCACAACAAGTTACTGTTCCTTCATTGGAGGAAACCTTGTGACATGGTGTAGTAAGAAACAGAATGTGGTGGCCAGATCGTGCACTGAGGCAGAATACCGTGCAATGTTACAGGGCGTGTGTGAGGGCCTATGGTTGTGTACCGTTCTACATGACTTAGAGGTTTCCCGTGATTTCTCCTTTTTCCTTGTTTTGCGACGACAAGGCATCGATTAGTATAACTCACAATCTAGTTCAACATGACAGGACAAAACATGTTGATACTGATCGACACTTTATTAAAGTTCACTTGGATAAAAAAACTGTGGTCACGCCATTTGTCCACTCTAAAGATCAGCTGACGGATGTGTTTACTAAAAGCTTGGGAAGTGATGCGTTTATTGATGACATCAAAAACTTGGAATGATCGACATCTTCCGTTCAATTTGAGAGGGAGAGTTGAGAGATACTTGTTATTATTTACAAATCGCGTCATTTATTGTTATTCCCAACAGGGGGTAGTTTGGTCTTTTGGGTGTTTTCTTGCTCTATTATTTATTATGTTAGACATTCTTCATGGAATAGTGAATCATTTTAGAGTTTCAACTTATATCACGCTTGCTCAACGCATACTCGTTTGGGGCTCCATGCTCTACTCCTTGCACGCTTTGTTGCGTTGCACTCCATGCACTCACTTGCACAAACAAAATGGGTTTTGTTAAGCTAATTTTGACGTACTTTTGTCCATTAATTAAATCCAAATTTTGGTTTAGAAAATTAAACATTTGCCCATTTTTGACTAATTTAAATCTGACCTAATCTGAAATGGAGCAAATACAAAACAATGCGCATTCTCAACTCTCAAGCAAATACCGATTGAAGGTTGCTAACCATATTGGTAAGCCTTAAACTACTAGGCAAAGATGGCATAGGATGAAGATTATCCTTGAGATATAGCAAATAAAATAATAACTCAGTATATTTGCAGATGAAGGGATGAAGATTTCCTTAAGAATGATCAAATACAAATATAGACAGACTGAGAATATACACATGATCGTCCTACATGTGCCTTGCTAACCCCCAGAGTGTCTGGGTCGTAGTTGTATAAGACTGTACTGTCTAAGAAGAAGGTTTCAATGGCGGGAGTAAGCTCGAGATCCCAACATTCAATGATGCCGTGCAAAAGCAGGGCTGAGAGGAAGCTTTTGTCAGGGCAAATGGCCATGGTAGCGGAGCTGGAGAACCCGAAGATCTTAGAGCGAACAAGATGCAAACCACGATGAGTGGGTCGCGGCTTTGGGGATTTCTGTTTTAAGCCATATTCAACAGTATTTCTTCGAGGTTACAAACAAGTTTTTGTTTGTGAATATTAAATTCAGGTCTCATTTGAGAAGGATGCTGGACGTGGTCGCCCATTTGGCTCCCCCAACAGAACCTTAATAGGGGCTTCCCAAACGTCTGCAGGCCAATTTTCACCGTTCTTAACCAGGGCCCCTCTGCCTCAAGTCCGTGTGCTTCATTTGTACATTGTTTTATGCAAATTCCCAAGCGAGAGTCCTTGAGTTGCTCTATAACTTTTATGGGCTTGTTGTATAAAAATATACTTTAGTCAACTTACATTGTGAGCTTAAATTCCCTCCATCCATTAATACAAAAAATCCAGTTAATTTTTTTTCTTGAATCACTATGGTAAGTTTTGTATAATTGTGTCACCTCATTTATCCCTTCTAACAAGGTTTGTGCAGGATTAAGCAAGCGGACAACTTCGGAGGGGCTGAGAGAAGCCTTTTCAAAGTTCGGGAATCTCATTCAAGGTATGTTGATTCTCGACAAGCTTATGTATTGAAAGGCATGATCGATGTATCCCAATTAATTTCCCGGTATCCTTCTACAGCCAGGGTTGTGACTGATCGGATTTCAGGATACTCCAAGGGTTTCGGTTTTGTCAGATATGCTACGACTGAAGAAGCCGTAGAAGCCATAAAGGGCATGGATGGCAAGGTTAGTGGTTCTGTTGACATTTACATTTGATAAACTTGTCATCTTTGTCCTCCTGCCGTTCCTGTGTGGAATTTCCATTCATTTTTTGGTAATTATGTTCGACTTTTTTTTTTATATTAGTGAGTGCGTCGTTTATTATGTGATTAGAATTATCAGACTTGCATGTGATTTTTATCAATTATAATTAGGATGTTGTTGTTGTATGAGTTCGAGCAGGCTGTAAAAAGGTCGTTGATATTTTGATCACTTGAATGAAAATGTTAAAATGGGTGTGGAGAAACTAAAAAAGATAAATTCATGAATAATTATATTAGAGAAATAACATGAATGGCTTCTAACAAAGGTAGTATAATCGATAATAGTCATTGGTGGTGGCTTGCATATGTAAAAACAACTCAATCGACAAAATTTAAGGCATTGTCATAGTCCATATTAAGGCTCCGTTTGGGGGGACTTATTTTCACAGGTCAAGCGGTTACGACCGCATGAACCGGACCTTAATTAAGGTCCGGTTCATGCGGTCGTAACCGCTTGACCTGTGAAAATAAGTCCCACCAAACGGAGCCTAAGCTGAAGATCACTGTTTTACCCTTTTCATTAGGTGTCGACGTGTTGTGCGAGTACTATCTAGAAGTTCATTTATCATAAACTATTTAACTGTGGGAGTTCCTAATTAAATTCCACCGCATGTTCTAAAGTCACTTTTGATATTTATGATTTAAATTATTACTTAAGCTCAATAAATTTTTTTTAATTTCGACATGTAATTTAATGCATTGCTTCATCCCGTCATTCTAGAAATCTATCAGAAGTTGCACGTTGTTCGAGTGTCACGAACTCAAAACACTCGTTCCTCATCAATTCAGGGTATCACTCATATAAGGTATAAAATGCTCGAATTAGAATAGTATATGCTAATATTTGTAATAATTAATGAGCATGGTAGATAAGACCTAAAAACAAATTATATAAAAGCCAGGAATAATTGCCAAAACTTCTCCTGGAAATAGGATAATTACAAGTTGCACCCATCATATTTTTTAGATTACAGAAACATCCCGCGGAACTTTACGTAAATTTTTGGTGTGTGTGTGTGGTGGTGGGGGGGGGGGGGGGGGGGGGGGGATGTTATGAAATGTAAACTTACCGGGGAGCTTTTGTAAGTTCAAACGAGGGGTGCAACCTATAATTCTGCAAACTTCGGGTTCGTTTGGCGTGGCGGCGGCCTTGAATGTTGTGGTTATGAACAGACGTTCGTGAACACCAGATCTCACCGAAGGAATTTCATCCGCTGCTATGTTCAAAACTAGGCTTTTTTGTGTTCCTAATCGTTGTCTTTTCAACAGACATTCTATGACGCCTGTGTTTTCATCCAAACTCACTGGAGCACAGACATTCTATGACGCCTGTGTTTTCATCCAAACTCACTGGAGCAAAAACGCCGCGCCAAATAGAGCCTTGAGAGGAGGTTCCGTTAAATGACCCTAAAAGTTATTCAAAATGATTCGTGTGGAAAATGTTTAAATTGAAACAGTAGGGTTCATAAAGTTGTGAACCTAAGTAGATGTGATAAGATCATCAATGATGATTATGTATCGATTATTTGATATCTGATGATGCCTGTGTGTTCTTTGTAGCAGTTTCTTGACGGCTGGGTTATATTTGCCGAATACGCTAAACCCAGACCACCTCCTCAAGGTCAATCATCACAGTCCCCGCAGTACACAAATTCGGCATCACCATCCAGTCCAGCATCCCAGATGTCTCAGTCTTGGTCAAGTTATCGCTCGCCTCCGACGTCGGATCCCCAACCAGGCTATTCGAGTTATGAGCCCCGGGAATCACAACCTCCGTCGAACTACTCTCCTCATGCTCCGGAGACACCGCCGCCTCCAAGTTACGGCTCAGCTCCACCATCCAACTATTCTTCAGACACGCCTCCGTCGAGCTTCGCATCAGTTGGGGCGACCAACTATGCCTGGGCGTCACCGTCTACTCCAAATTATGCGCCATCGAGCCCCGAAGCCTCGAAGCCCTCGAATGCGTCGGTGCACAGAACATCAGAGCCTTTATCACAACATGCTTCGAATAATTCCAGTCGGAATTCTGAGACGCAATCAGAGAATCAGATATTTGAAACTTTAAATAACTTCGATTCTCTGCGCTCAGCAAGAAGCAATTAAGAACTTGGTTTTCGCTGCTATAATTTGAAGAAGCTGGACTTTTTCTTTTTCATCGAGAACCTGATGTTACTGGGATGCTTACGTAAAGAACTTGTGTTACCGGGCTATTGCTTTTAAGAAGGTTATGAAGTTATTACAACAATCGTATATTTATGTCTCTGATTTCTCTCTTTTTTGCCTTTTTTTTGTATTTTAGTTTTACCTTATGCGTATATATTGACTGGTTACTGTAACTTTCCTGATGAATGCTCAGAGTTATTTCTTATTGTATAGGCTTAATTGCTCAGAGTTATTTCTTAATTTCTTACTGTAACTTTCCTTTGGATGATGTACAATGGGGTGAGATGCAACATTCCAAGAAGTATTGAGCTGCATACAAATTCAAAGATAGAGAGTGAGCCAACATTTATTGTATTCCATGCTGCTATAATGCTATTAATGTTTTCCAAGACAATCAATCCCATGAGACATTTTTTCCTTCCATTATAACTTTTCGGGCTGAATGCTTTATCTTCCCACATAGCCAAAGAAATACAGTGAAAAACGGAAACCTTTTAGGTCTAATTCGAGCATTAATAAACCCTTGCCAGTGCCATCTTCCATCATCATCGTCATCACCATCAAACTATTGGCGAAGAAAGCTTCTCCGGTAAGCCTTCTCTGCCTTCCAACTCTTCCATTGTCTCATAGAGTGGCCTGTTAAATGTCTCCGGCAATCCCCAGGAAAATGTCCCGGCGACCACCTCACACACCCCGAACACAAAAAACGGAACCGAAGATCCTCCCGCAGCCACCACCATCGGAGCTGTCATTGCCCCCATCTGCCCCGCTACCGTCACGCAGCCTAATGCCGCGTTCCTCACCGCCGTCGGAAACAGCTCCGTCGTATATATGTACAGCACATCGAATCCGGCCGCAGCCGAAAATATCCCCATTGCTGCGCATCCTAACCTCCCGGCTTTCACCATCTCACCTTTCCCGGCCAACACCCCCCCTGCGATGCAGAGTAATCCGCTCACCGCCATTGTGCTGGCTGTCATCCTCCGCCTCCCGCACCATCTAACCGCGATCCCTGTTGCCGCATACGCTGGAAACTCGGCCACCGCGTTCAGTATCACGCCGAAGTGTATGTCGGTACCGAGATTCCCGACATTGAGCGTCAGCCCGTAATAGACCACCGACCCTAGGAGGTTGATCAAGATGGTGAAGAAGATACGCGGGCGGGTCGCCGGCGAGCGGAGGACATGGATGATAGACGCTGAAACGTCCTGGGCTTTGTCCGAGTCTATATTGAGGAAAACGTTGTCCGGGATGGAGGAACCGTTGGTCTTGGCGATGGATCGCATTACCTCCATGGCGGCGGGAAGGTTCCGGCGAACGAGGTGCCAGCGCGGTGATTCAGAGATGAAGGGGATGACGAATAGCAGGAAGACGACGGAAGGAATGGAGGCGGCGGCGTAGAGGCGGCGCCATGAAGGGAGGAGAAGGGAGGTAAGAGAGATAGCAATGGCGCCTAGGGAGGAGAAATAGAAGGTGGACATTGCGACGGAGGCGCGAAGGGAGGGGCCGACTGGCTCGGTGGCGAGGACGAAGGCTGATAGACCGACGCCGCCGGTGCTGAGTCCAGTGAGGAGACGGAGGGATACATAAACGGGAAAGGAAGGGGAAAAGGCTGTGAGGAGGCTGAAGGAAGCATTGAGGGCGCACGCGGCGGTTAGTGCGCCTTTCCGGCCGAGGAAGGAGTCGGAGAGGTGACCGAAGATGGCTGCGCCTACAAAACAGTTTTGTTCTTTAAAAAAAAGTAATCAATATTTTTTGTTATTCTTTATTAAAAATTTAAATTTATTTATAGAATCATTTAATTTGTTATCCTCAAAAATTACTTTTTGGTATATTGAACCCTCATTTGTTTTTTTTGGGTACTTTGCAACTCAAAATTTTAAATATGACACTATGCCCTCTCCCCACTCCAGTTACATTTAGACTATATTTGGTTCGGTGGTGGCGGGTGCATTCGGTGAGTCGAAACACTACTTTGAAACCGGACGGGGAGAGGTGTTGTTCGAAACAGAGCGGATCGGGGCCGTTTCCTCCTTGTTACGGGTGCAAACGCCGCCGACAACCGTTTCTTTACCCGCCGTCCGGCGGCGTTTGCTCCAAACTGAGGCAGCAAAACGCCGAACCAAACAAAGCCTTAATTTGGCACTTTACAGCCCATACTTAAATTTAAGAGGTATTTTCGATCTAGATGAGACCAAAATTTAAGATTTGAGGGCACTAAGAAGAAATCTGACGTATGTCTATTGATTAGAAATGTGGATGAAAAATACTCATTACAATGCTCTACGGTGCAAAATGCAAAAAATAAATGCAAATGAAGATGCAAAATGCAATATTTAAAATTTTGACATACAAAGTGCTAAACAAGAGTCATTATGGGGGTGCATTGTGCCAAAAAGTCAAAAAAAAAATGTTCTGATTTGTTGGGAATTAAGAATTTAAGAAAAAATTTAGAGAAAAAAATCATACCGGAGGAGCGAAATAAATCAAAATGAGTCCTTAAAAAAATTTACCCAATATAAAACTAATTATGACGACATCTTTTGATTAGTTTTAACTTTTATATATCTGTGACACTGCATGGCCCTTGTGCTGGAAAAATTGTTAGGTATGGGTGTTGAAATCCAACGTTATTCGTCAGCCGAAATAAAAAAAATTAAAAGAAAACGCACGAAATGCACTCTTTTTAAAGGCCCATCGGACGGCTATTTTTCCGTCCGCGCTCCTTGCTGTAGGAATGTTACGCGCAAGAAAAAAAATTCTCTTGTGCTGCAGCTTAGGATTCTGGCCGCAACAGCACACTATGACACTCCGGACGCGGGTAGTAAGGCTCTGTTTGGCGTTTGACAGGGTATTTTGGAGGAGGGATGCCGTGGCTTTTGGAACAGCCCCGCCAAACAAAAATATACAGCATGCGATTGGAGTCGCCCCTGCTCCATAATCTCATTTTTATGGCGTTCTGGATCGCACTTTTAACACGACTCCGGAAACGCGCTATTACCTCGACTCCTTCGCTGCTCCTGTTTTTCTCCGGATTTCTGCTTCGTGATTTCTGTCGACTGCCCGCAAAGATTTATCTCCTCCGCCGCCAAGCTCTTCACGCCACCAACTCGCCCTCCTCTCCTCCACTGCAGGTAAGCCCTGTTATGTTGCTCGAAACATCCCGAGTGTGGATCAAAGTGGAATCCACTACCCGTTGCCCCCAGCTAGGTTATATAGACAAATCTAGGTTTAATACGAGTATCAAATATTCGTGTATCTGAAACGACTTGTTAAGCCTCCGAACTCGTTATATGACCAAATATACATTAACAATCTCCTCCTATATTTGTGACATATAACGTTTACGTTTCAGAATGCTGGAAAGTAGAGAGCATCAAAGTTTTTGACTTTACATAATATCCACATAAGTCTGCACAATTAAACCATAATAAGAGTTTTCATAATTAAAACAGAGTATCCAAATATAAAGTGCAACTCAGAAATAAAAAATCAGAAAACATAAGACAAATGGATAAACATGTAACAATTCTACTCAGAGAGTAGATCATCATCATTCAGGTCAAAGTCTACTTTCTCTCCTCCATCTTCACTAGTGTCTGCAAGGAATTTCATGAGTTTAGACTTTATGAATTTAAAACATATGCAGTGACGTTTTAAAGTAAATTAGCTCTACCTAAATGAGTTTAGTACTTGTAGCAGTAGTGAAGTAACACTGTCAGCATCTCTATCCAGTCTAGCTAGGACTAATCAAGTTTTGATTTTAATAAATCAAACATTGTTATCTTACCATTAATAATCACTATGTACTTCATCATCAAATGATTTGGTGCATCATCATTTGTAACATTATCAAGTGTGGAATAATGTGATATGATCATTAATGTTTAGATTAACCTCTACAATGACTTTCTATTCTCAGTTGAATAATCCTCAAATCAACTTATAATGAAAAGGATATTAAGTTATTAAATGAGGAATAACTGACATTTAATTATCTTGGGTTTTCATCAAGAAATTATTTAGGTTTTTCAGTCTGTTATTAGATGTTTGAATGTTGCGACTATATGTTCGTACTACAAAAACATAAACATAGAAGAAAATTTTCATATTTCTATGAATTTTAATCTCATCTCCCCCGATGTTTTGATTGTGATGGCTCTATTTAACTCTTTTGTTAAAGCGTCTGCAACATCATCCTTTGACCTCACATCAATTAGACTCATAATCTCTTGACTTGTGAGGGAGGTTAATTAGGTTTGTTTCATCCTTAGTTGCCTTCTTTTGTCATTGAACAATGTGTTCGTAGCAATCGTTTTAGTAGTATGATTGTCGCAGTAAACTGTAACAGAACTCAGTTTCAGGCTCGTTAGTGGAATGTCCATCACCAAACCTCTTATCTACATTGCTTCTTCTCATGTTGAAGCTAGAGCGTAGAGTTCGAATTTCATAGATGAGAGTGAAATACATGATTGTCTCTTATACTTTCAGGCTACAACTGCTCATTCTAGTGTGAATATAAATTCACTAGTGTGTTGAAACCGAAAATTCGATCTCTATGGAGTTCACCCTTAGGGAATGGGTGATCGCTCACTTACTTCTCTCTCGCAAACCCAAACAGTTAGAGAATATGACTAGGAACAGACTCAAGGCTCCAGCACGGAGGTCCTACCACACACCCAGAAGATTTTAGAGCGCTTCCCCTCCTTAGCCAAGTGCTTAGTTAAGGGTACCTCAGAAAGCGCAAGAAGAGCAGGACACAAATAAGCATGACTTCCGAGGTACCCCCTTAGGTCTATTTATAGTTTTTTGAAAATGGTCTGCCAAAAGCCAACCTCCGCTGTTCCAAACAGCTATGTGCAGTCCAGGATGGTCTGCCAACAGCGTAACTCCGCTGTTCTGAATGGCTAAGTGCAGGCTTCTGAGGGCATCTAGGTAATTTACCTCTGGACCATACTGGGCGGGAACCCTTCCGCGGGTCGCCAGCGCACTTTCCGCTTATCCCGGGCGCTAACCTTCCTGCATGACTAGCGAAAGGCCTTTATCCTGCGAGATTGCCCAATCCTCTCGCCTGCTCTTATAAATGACTTAGGCTCAAAACATGAAGCGTTGAGTGGAGAAGCATCACTCAATGCCAAAACGAAAAAGCGTCGAGAGCGTTGAGTGGGAATACATCACTCAACGCCAAACCTGAGGCGTTGAGAACGTTGAGTGGAAAGACCTCACTAAACGCCAAAGCCTGAAAAGCGCTGAGAGCGTTGAGTGGAAAGACCTCACTCAACGCCAAAGCTTGAAAGGAGTTGAGCGGAGAAGCTTCACTCAACGCCAACTTCATGGCTTCCCGCTCCTCCAAGAGCGACCCTTTGCGCACGCCTTGGGCGAGAACCTCTGGAACCTCCACAAAAAATACATCACCAAATGCTGGGTGAGTGGCCCTTTGGAACCTCCACTCGCCTGGATGGCGAGTGCTCGATGGGACTAGCACTCGCCGCCTCCTTCTGCCATGGGCGAGTGCGAGCCCGACCTGCCCCACTCACCTGCTGCTGCCGAGAGCCAGGGGCGAGTGCGAGCCCGCTTGCTCTACTTGCCCCAATTTAGAGGTCTCGTTCAACGCAAGGATGAAAAGGCGTTGAGTGCCCGGGACGGTGAGTGCGGGATGAGGCGAGCACTCGCCACCCTCCTAAACCCCTTGGCGAGTGCAGGCCAAACCTGCCCCACTCGCCCGTTACTGCCGAGAGCCATGGGCGAGTGCGAGCTGACCCGCTTGGGCGAGTCGGCGAGGCTCCAGGGCTCTCACCTCCCTTACGACTTGCCTGGGACTTGGACAACCTGACTTGACTGGTCTGGCTCCTGTCAATCCCACTCGCCGGATATGAGGTTGTACATAGTGGATTTGCTGTCATTTATTTCTAAGCACCATGATGCATCAAAATATTATTCCATGACTAGAGAATGACCATTGCAACATAAAGCATACTTTTGGGTGTGCTTTAAGTATCTCATTAGTCTATTGAGGGCATTCCAATAGTCTTGGTCAGGATTACTAGTGAATCTGCTTAACATGTCAACCGTAAAAGCCATATCAGGTCTGGTACAGACCATAACATACATGAGACTACCAATCAATTTAGAATAATCTAACTATTTAATCGTAGCTCCTTCATTGGGCTTTAAGCGATTATTGTAATCATATGATGTCTCTACTGGTTTACTTTCACTATATCCCCACATGTCCAACATAGATATTATGTAGTGTTTTTGACTTAGAGAAATGTCATTTTTCTCAAATCTTGCTTGCATGTCTAGTATAGTTCCAACTACACCTAGGTATTTAATGCTATATTCTTTTATTAGACCTAATTTTACGTCATCCACTTCGGATTGATCAGATCCTAGAATTAGCATATCATCTGCATACAAACATATTATAGCG
This sequence comes from Platanthera guangdongensis, assembly GCA_039583875.1. Taxonomy (NCBI): domain Eukaryota; kingdom Viridiplantae; phylum Streptophyta; class Magnoliopsida; order Asparagales; family Orchidaceae; genus Platanthera; species Platanthera guangdongensis. Next base: position 21,424,123 of record CM077151.1, read on the forward strand.
ACTTTATTTGATCTATGACGTATGTAAAGACATTTATCAGAGAGACTCGATATGAATCTCATATCCTTTACATAATAGTCAAATTTCTCATGTCATAATTTTGGTATTTGTTTTAATCCGTATATTGACTTGATTAACTTACATGTCTTACTTTCGTGACCTTCTATTATGAAACCTTTAGGTTGGCTCATGTAAATCTCTTCAATCAAATCTTCGTTCAAATACGCAGTCTTAATATTCATTTGATGAACAATAAAGTTCTCAATGGATGCAATGTCGAGAAGAATCCTAATAGTTGTTAGGTGACACACTGGTGAGTAAACATCAAAATAATCTACTTCGCTTACTTGTGTGAAACCTTTAGCCACCAGGCGTGCTTTATACTTAGCTACGCTAACATCAGGATCTAATTTTTTTAGAATACACTTATACCTTATAGTTTTAGCCTCTTTTGGTTTATCAACTAACGTTCAAGTGTTGTTATAAAGTAAAGAGTTCATCTCTTCATCAATGACTTTTTTCCAGAGTAATGAATCTCTTGATCTCACCGCTTCCTTATAGGTTGACGGATTAGCCTCAATGTGGTAAGTGACAAAATCACTACCGAAGGTTCTGAGAATTCTCTCTCTCATCAAAATCTTTCTAGACTCTAGGTCATTATTGTCTACTGGAACTGAATAGAAGGTATTCAGTACTAATTCAAGATCTTCCTCAATAATAGTTGCTTGCATACTTGAGAGTGACAGGTTCTTGTCTTTAAGAAATTTATCTTCAAAGAATATCGTATCCCTAGATTCTATAATTATAATATTGTAGATATCTAAGAATCTATTTGCAACACTATACTTACCACACCTAGGTAAACACATATGTTGGTCCTGGGTCCAAGCTTAGACCTTCTAGTGTCGGAAACCCTAACATAGGTCATACAATCTTAGGTCTTAAGTCTAGTTATCGTCGGAGGTCACTTAAACCAAAGCTCGTAGGGTGTAACCTCTAACTTAACAAGAGGAACATAAGTTAAAACCGCTTATCCCCAATAAACAGTAGGCATGACAGAAGTTAGGAGCATAGAGTTTAACATTTATGTTAACGTTCTATTTTTTTGCTCGGCTATGCCATTCGATTGGGGTGAGTAAGGAGCAGTGGTTTCTGCTATGATTCCTTGAGAGGTAAAGAAACACTTGAACTCACTGGACATGTATTCTCCTCCTCTATCACTTCTAAATCATTTTATTTTCATGTCTAGTTGGTTTTCTACCCTGATTTAAAAAAGACTGAATTCAAACGCTTCATCTTTAGATTTAAGAAGATAAACGTGATAGAATCTAGAGTAGTCATATATAAAGGTGTTCATATACTTCCTTTCTCCTCTAGTGGCAATTTTTAAAGCCACATATATCAGAATATATTAGCTCTATGGGTGTTATGCTCCTAGTAACCGAACTAAAAAGTTTCCTAGTGATCTTAGTCTGCGCACACACCTCACAATTTTCAAGTTATTTTTAGTGTCTAATGTGATCTGGTAAGTTCTAGCTATTTTGAACATTTTTATATAATTCATGTGTCATATTTTCTCATGTAGAGTCTTAGTGCTAACTAAGTTTGATAATACTCGTTGAACTATTTCGTTTGCTAGACTTAGTCGGTTCATTCTATTTTGGACATATGCACATCCAAAATAGTGAGAGTTAACTAATAATGTTACTCTATTGCAACTGAAATTAAAAGGCATACCAACATCACATAATAAGTTAATGGATACTAAGTTAGCAGCTAGAGAATGAATAAACTTAACATTCTTTAAAATTAAAGTTTTACCTGAGGAGAACACCAAGGTTGCATTCCCCATTTTCAGAACATCATAGACTCAGCAAGACTAACACGTTGCCTCCGCATTAAAATTTTTTTGCCCTGTCATCAGATTAGCATTGTTATAAACGTGACACGTTGCCTCCGAATCCAGGTACCATTCGGTGTTGGACTTCGTGTTTCCAACCAAAGAGACAAAGTTGGATGACTCAGCAAGACTAACCATATTGGACTAGTTGTCATCTTGTGGTGTCATGGTTCTTTCCTTTTTAGGAAGCTTGCAATCAGATGCACTGTGTCCCCACTTATTGCAGTTGAAACACTTGCCCTTAAAACTTTTTATTCTTTTATTTGGGCCTGCAACCTGGGAACTACTTTGGGAAAGTTTGGTATTTTAGGGTTAGGCGCGCGTTTAGAGCTAAAAATCATGTCAGCAGCAGCTTTCTGCTTGCTAACCAGCTTCTAACGCGTGTCTGGTCCTATTCTCATCCTCAATGCGTATAAAATGTTTGAGTTCATTCAGACCAACCTGCATATTCTTGCGGTACATTTCAGTTTTAAAGTTATACCACATGAAAGATAGCTTATAGATTATCATGTCAGCAACAAAACTATCTGGTAAAGAAATATTCTCATTATGCAAAAAATCAATTAGGTTTTCAAATTCTGATACATGTGGGAGAATGATTTTCTACTCGTCGAATGTGAAGGAATGAAACTTGTCCACCATATGAGTTTTTGACAGGTTCTCTTCCTGCCTAAAGTGCTCCTCCAGTGCCTCTCAGATCTTCTTGACAGTTTTCATCTTGATGTACGTCTTTGCCAAGCTGGATGACAGACAGTTCAACAAATAATCTCTGCAGAAGTCCTCGTCAGTGATCCACTGTGCTTCATCGTCAGTCCTCATAACATCAACACGATCAGACCGAACTGTGTAAAACATGTTCAGGTACTTCATCCCAAATAGCGTGTTCAACTTCCAGTCGTTGAACTCCATGGCCGTAAATTTTCCCAACTTGATCATTGGCACTGAAGAGCAGAAGTTGTTCCCCTTCATCATCTTGAGTTTACTTGGAGAATAGGTGACCGGCTCAATCTGTATCCAAAAGTTGATGCCCTTCCTTCATATTGTGGTTCTTGAAGCAATTGCAGCTTCCAATTAGAACTGGACTCCAAGTGTAGATCTGAACTCCGATCAGCTCGAGAGAAGAAAAACAGGAATTTCCCTTTCAAAACTACTGATATGGGCAAGATTTGCAGGAGCGATGGCACATCTGAGCGGCGGAGTTTTCTCTTCTTCCTCCTTCCTGATCACGGACAGCGTCGGCGCACCGATCCAGAGGTGGTGCTGCCCTAGGTCGCCTTCTCCACTAGTGCAGAAAAATTTCTTCCACCCGGCGACAGGATTGAGCAAAGTAGCTGGGACAGGAAAAACACCGAGAGGCGGTGGTGGGATATTCCCTCTTCCCGATTACAAAGGCGGCGGCGATAGATTTATTTCTCCTCCTTCCCCGATCGAAAATCAGCGACAGAGGAGAGGCAAAATCTAAGGAAAATATCAGCGGCGGGACACAGTAACCCGCGATCGAGCACCCCTCCTTCCTGATCAGAGCACCGGCGGCGTAGAAGTTCTCCTGGGGGCTTGTCGACGATCGGCTGAAGCGACAGGCGAAAAAGTAAGGCGGGGCGCACTGGTTTCCTTCTCTACCGAAGCGAAAACGTTTGCTTTTCCGATCCAGAGGCGGCGACGGAAACAGAAAAAGTTCTTTCATATATTGAGCATCGACGACGAGCGCAAAATTCCTTCTGTCCTGATCGACTCAGCAGCGACGAGATAGGTTCAGAGATCGGCGCTTCTTCTGCTTTTCAATCAGCAACGGGACTGTTGCGGCCAGATCGATTCGCAAACTGCGTCCAGAAAAAAAGTTTTCCGATCTACCGAAATCGGGAGCCGCAGGGGGGAGAAACGGGAGCGAGCAACTAGGGCAAAATTTCGAGATTGCTATGTTGCTCGAAACATCCCGAGTGTGGATTAAAGTGGAATTCACTACTCGTTGCCCCCAGCTAGGTTTATATAGACAAACACTAGGTTTAATACGGGTATCGGATATTTGTGTATCTAAAATGATCCGTTAAACCTCTGAACCTGTTATATGCCCAAATATACACTAACAAGCCCCCCTTTTGTAGTCAACAACACCGAATCGCCCTCCTCTGCTATGGCCGGCCTCCCTCCACCCGCCGACCACCTTTCAGGTTTGGGCCACCGATTTATCATCAGTTTTTTCCCTGATTTCATTTTAGGGCTTTGATCTACAGAATATTTTCTGATCTTTGTTTCTCCTCCATATCCGAGCCTTCCGACCGCACCCGTTTGTGATTTTTGTAAGCTTAGTGGATTTTCTAGTGATTCCTATTCTACTCTTAAATCTTCACATTTCCTCCCTTTTTTGTTGAATTGTAGTGTTGGATAATGTGAACTATAATATTGACACATAATCTATGTTAGCTTATTTGTTACAATCATTGTTGACTATATTTATTCTTCTGGTGCATTTAACTTTCGACGATGATCGAGAGTTATGTTTCGTCAACATGATGGAATACGTTTATGATTTTGAACACTAAAAAAACCCTTTTGAAAAATGTTATTTTTTATATTGTAATGGGGCACTTAAAATGAAGTAAGGCTCTGTTTGGCGCAGCTGCAGCGACTGCAGAAGCAATGGTGAGAAGCAGTGGTGGAATAATCAGCTGTTTTGCAGAGTGGTGCCAGAATCTGTGAAACTGTTTGGATGAACAGTTTTTGCAGAGCTGTTTCAAACAGAAAAGCTGTTTAATCTGTTTGGCAAAACAGCTGCGCGGTGCACAGTTCATTTTTTTTGAACTTAAACATAATAAACAATAACATTAAAAACAGTTAAATTTAATGCATTCTAAGTGCCCATTAACCAAATTGAAAAAAACAACTGTTTCCAAAACGATTATTCCAGTCATGAAAATCATAAACGTGCTCTGTCATGCTGATGAAACATATCCCTCGATCATCGATCGTTAACTGCACACCAAAAAAGACATGTAATTACTGATCTTTTTATATATGTTTATAAATGTAAAAGTCATTATGGTGTATACCTGTGATACTCCGTGAGTTGATCTGCAATGTAGTCCATAATATTGGTCATTTCTGCAGCTCTCGTTCCCTTAAATGAGCTTGGTGTTGTGTTCGGATTTGAATCGATAGTTCTTGGACGATTGTTTGGCCGCAACTCATATGCCTCTGGATAGAAATGTACCTTACAAAAAATCACAAATGGGTATGGCCGGAAGTATAGAGAAGAAACCAAGATCTATGTAGTTCCCCTGAAATGAAATCCTGAAACAAAATCAAACAAAATAAAGGCTAAGCACTGGAATCAGGAACAAAAATGAAAGAGAAGAAATGAAGAAAGATTTGTCCTAATCTGGAAGATGACCGGCAAGGAAGGAGAGGGTCGACCATGGCAGAAGAGGGCGTTTAGAGGAGGAAGACAAGAGGGCTACTCGGCGGGGTGGAGGCGAGCTCGGCGACGGCGACAACAAAACGGAGCAGGCTAGCCAGACATCGGGAAGCAGAAATCGGGAAACAGGCTTACCAGCGGTGGAAGAGAAGAGGGTATTCGACGGCGTGGAGGCGAGCTCGGCGTGGAGGCGAGCAGAAATCGGAGCAAGCTTTGCCGTGAAAGATGAATCGGGAAGCAGGAAGGATCGCCGTCGCCCTAACTTCCGTGGATGATGAATCGCGCAGCTTCCGCGATTCCAGGGTCGTGAAAATTTTTCACAACTCTGGAACGCCCTAATTTCACGATTGCACAGCGGGGGCGACTCCAAACGTGGGTGTTAAATTATTGTTTGCCGCGGCTTATTGAAAAACAGCAACACACTGATGTTGAAACGCCGCGCCAAACAGAGCCTAAGTTACCTTGGTCGTTTTATGTTACGGTTCTTTTTCTTTAAATTAAAAAAATGAACTGCACACCGCACATCAATTTTGTCAAATAGCTTCTACGTTTGAAACAGCTCTGCAAAACTGTTCTTCCAAATACTTTTATAAATTCTGTCACCACTCTGCAAAATATCTGATTATTCCACCACTGTTTCCCACCATTACTTTTTCAGTCGCTGCAACTAAGTCAAACAGAACCCAAATAGTTTCCAATCTCAAATAATGACATAAACAAACATTATCCGTTTGAACATAAAAGTAAATGAAATTTCTTAGATGAGTGTTAACGAATGACAATTTAATCCTCATGTTCATGACCGCCACCACCATGCCATACGGAGCCTTAAGCCGTTCTTACTAAATTTTAGGGTCCATTTGGCACGGTGATGCAGCTCGTGAATGTTGTAGTGACAAACATTGTTCGGGACTTCCAACCTCACCTTACCAACTTCATCCCTTTTATATTCAGAATTTCTTTTTTTGGGTGTCCATCAAAACTGTATAATATATATTTCATGGCAGTAACGTCTTTTTATCCAAACTCACTCCACCGTGTGCCAAAGAGGAACATTTTTTTGGTCCTTCGAGCAGATCTAAAGGAAGGTCCGCTCGGCTAATGAAAATGCGCGAGTAGGTGGGGCCACGGTGCACACCGCGGATCCCACAAAATTACAGGCTTCTTTTATTAGTGATTCGTAGGGACCTAAAAGAAGGTTAGTTGACGGACCGTAATTTTGCTAGCCAAAGAGACGCTTCAAGATGACAAATCAGGGTCAAAGGGCTGTAGAAGTACACTGGTGCATATATGTGATGACAAAGCAAAAAAAAGTCAAATATGAGAAATAAAATTAAAAAAATGCCAAACATTCTTCTATTTGCCATGACTTGGCGCACTTATCTCGAGGAGAAAAGCCAGGAGATGCGCTAACAATAATATTTTTTTATATGTAATGTATATCTAAGAATTAAATTAATGAGTAATTATTTTGTATTCATTCTAATTACTTAATAATATGAAACTATTTAATTCATCATCACTGATCACCCCACTAATAAGTAATAACAATATTAATTTCAGAATTAATAATAAGAGCCGGCCTTAGATGGAAAATTTATGATGCTTTAATTAGCTGTACTGTCACGTGGATCCACCCCTAGGATAGGCTAACGTGGCCTTGGCCTGTCCATATGTTACTCCTGCTTAAAAATTGGTGCAAAGTTAATTAAATAATGAGGGTTAATTTTCTACCGAAATAATATGATTAATTTAAATACAGATGAAGGATCAATATTTAATACTCTATGAGTCGTAAGATATCAGATCAACGATCAGTATTTACTTCTGTATTTAGAAATAAATGAGAGTAACTTACCTAATTTTTTTTCATCCCTCCAACGGTCCAATTAACCATAAATTAAAATGTGTTCATGACCTCCACCACCGCGCCAAACGAAGCCTAGGTCGGCATTGGGGCATCCTTTAACTTAATGAGTTTCACTGAGTTCTGCCCAACTCCTATTTTCATCTTTTACCCTGGAAGGAGTTATTGGGTCCGGGCTCCACTCGACATTGGGTCATCCTTTAACTTGATGAGTTTCACTCAGCTTTGCCCAACTCCTATATTCATTTTTTTACCCAGGAAGGAGTTATTGGGTCCTGGCTCCGCACTCCAGCTGGCGATTTGGCCCAATGAAAATGTGGGCCCGTGACAATCCGATCCAACAATTTTTGCTCCAGCTGTCTTTTGCTCATAATTAGTGATGGGGATGACCCTCATTTATAATGAGCAAGGTGTGCCCATAGTCATACCCCCCGTGATCTCCACCCAAGAGGAGAGGGATCATGGGTTTGGCCGCGCACACGATCGCCACACCCGATCCTCCCGCACGCCGATCCCACTACGCACACTTAAGCAATCGCCGTCGACGCCTCCTCGCTGGTCGTCGACCGCTGCTCCACTCCGGCCGCCGCATTACGACCAAGGGGCGGCCGCCGGACGCCCTCCTCCTTGGCCGCCGCCTTGCGGCCTAGGAGCGGTCGTTGGCCGCCCTCCTCCTTGGGCGCCGCCTTGCGGCCTAGGAGCGGTCGTTGGCCGCCCTCCTCCTTGGGCGCCGCCTTGCGGCCAAGGAGCGGTCGCCGCCCGCCCTCCTCCTTGGCCGCGCCTTGCGGCCAAGGAGCGGCCGCCGCCCGCCCTCCTCCTTGGCCGCGCCTTGCGGCCAAGGAGCGGCCGCCGACCGCCCTCCTCGATCCTTGGCCGCTGACGGCGTTGTTGGGTTCATTGTTCCCAATGTCTCTGATTTGTGAGAAGTCAAACAGGTCAATATCACACATGTCAACTGTATTTGATATGTATTTGAGATCTTGAGTGCAGGTTAGTACATATCACATTGATTGAACAAGTATACACAAAAATTGGTTGCTGGACATAATAAAAATCTACTAAGTCCACAGCCGTTGAGTGGAGCAAGCTCACTCAACGACAGAGGTAAGTATTCAATATTGTCTAGCTAGAAATTTGTCTAAATCCACAGGCGTTGAGTGTAGCTTACTCACTCAACGTCATATAACAAATAACGTTGAGTTTATCTCTGTCTAACTGATAGATAGCTAAAAATATGGCAAAGTACAAAAGTTTTAAGTGTAATCTACTCACTCAACGCCATACAACAAAAAGCTGTGAGTCAGGCTGAGTCAGTCAAAACCTAGAGAAATAGGCTGAAAATGTGGTTAAGTCCACAGACGTTGAGTGTAGTCTACTCACTCAACGCCATACAGCAAACAACTGTGAGTCAGGTTGAGTTAGTCAAAGCCTAGAGAAATAGGGTGAAAATGTGGCTAAGTCTGCATGCGTTGAGTGTAGCTTACTCACTCAACACTAGATAACAGAGCTCTGTTAAGAAGTTTGGCATTGTGTGAAGCTTACTCTCTCAATGCTAAGGCTCAGAGAATGTGGCCAAAGCAAATAGCGTTGAGAGAAGCGCGCTCACTCAATGCTCTCAACGACTTGACACAGAAATATTTGCTAAGGCAAATAATATTGAGTGAGGCGAGCTCATTTAATGCTCTCAACGCCTTGACGCAGAAATATTTGCTAAGGCAAATAACGTTGAGTGAGGCGAACTCACTCAACGCTCTTATTGAGATTTATATTAGCCAGCATGACACATGTGTGTGGGACCGTGTATTTGGCTTCTCCATCGCATTCCAGGTCTGGGTGTTGACCCCGGTGGGCCCCCTTATGGCGGAATATCCCCGCGGTTATGTGGTTGGGGTTAATCCCATATCGCCTGCAGTCTTCTCTCCTTTGTGTTCAAGTACTCCGCCACCCTTTTATCTCAAAACCTGAGTTTTGAGATGAACTAATGAGTTGGCGGGTTCTAACTTGGTATTAGAGCGGGTTGTCCTGCTGCGGGGGTGTATTGAGATTATATTAGCCAGCAGGACACGTATGTGTGGGACCGTGTATTTGACTTCCCCATCACGTTACAGGTCTGGGTGTTGACCCTGGTGGGCCCCCTTGTGGCGGAATATCCTTGTGGTTCTGTTGTTGTGGTTAATCCCACACCGCCTGCAGTCTTCTCCCCTTTGTGTTCAAGTACCCCGCCACCCTTCGTCTCAATACCTGGGTTTTGAGATGAACTAATGAGTTGGCGAGTTTTAACTGCTCTCAATGCCTTAACGCAGAAAATTTGGCTAAGACCAAATGTGTTGATAGCTTGACTTTCGTCGAACTGAGCCTGGAGTTCGTCGAACTGAATTTACTCTTTTGTTGAACTGAGCTAGGCTTTCGTCGAACTGAACCTGGAGTTTGTCGAACTGAATTTACTTTTTTGTTGAACTAAGCTTCGTCGAACTGAGCTTGGCGTTTGTCAAACGGAGCTCAGCGTTCTTTGAGCTAATTGCTCTCAACGTCTACACAAATAGAATTTGTCTAAGTGTTGTGGCATTGAGTGATGCTTACTCACTCAACGCCTTTGCTTCTAATGTTTGAATTTTGTCCAAGTCCAAAGATGGTGAGTCATGCTGACGTCAACAAAGTCAAAAAGTCAACCAAAATTCAAATGTTACGGGAATGCTGCCAGAAGCACATGGCGCCAGCTATCATCATCCTCTGCACTTTCCAAAAAATATTTTCATCTTTAAGTGTTGGGGCTCACACACTGCAAAGAGCCGTTGAATCAAAAGTAAATGGAAAGAACGTGTTGAACGACTAAATCTCAGCCATCAATCCTGGTGGTGGGCCCACTGCTCAATTGGCCGTCAAAGAATAAAAAGAAGCAAATCTGTCAGAGCAAACAATCGAATCCTTGTTTAGGTTTTTTGAAAACGTAAGTGCGTACGAAATTCAATCTTCTTCCTCGCCATTCTTGTCGAGCCTGAAGAAGTTGTTCTGCACAGAGAACTTAGTTGGGGAAAGAAATAGCTGAAGTAATCACCATCTGCAATAGCAGGTTCAAAAGCGATTCTGAGGAAGCAGATCAACAAGCTCTGCAAAGAAAAGATAGTTGTTTGAAGAAAGATTCAACTGCCGACTTCATTGTCTTCAACAACAAAAATTTGGGTTGATATCTGCTCAGTACAGGAAGAAGTAGACATGGAGTTCTTGCTCGGGTGTCAAATCAAATCACTTTTAATATCTTCTGTATAGATTCTTTGTGGGTCCGAAGTTGCAAGCCTGTATTATAAAAGCTAAGGTCTTTGTGACCTGTGGTGTGGCTTAGTGCCGAGTGAGTGGTCTTTGTGACCTGTGTTTGCCTTAGTGCCTAAGTGGTAGGTCTGTGTGACCTGTGAGGTCCTGCGGAATCTGTGCTGTAAGCTCTTAAGGAGCTGAGTTTTGGTGAGAGAGTCTAGTATAACACACTGTTAGAAAGGCGTAGAGGGACATTGGATGTACCCAAGATTGCGGAACTACTATAAAATTGTTGTGTCGTATGTGATTGTTATTGATAGCTAGAACTAACTGAATCACAGAGCATAGAAATCAGTTAATAAGTTAGAAGATCGAAATAGAGATAAAAACCTATTCACCCCCTCTAGGTGTTTAGCTAGCTTTGAAAACAAGACTTTCAGGCGTTCCTCCCATCGCCGACGAACTTGGCGATGAGTTCGTCGACCGCCCGTGGAGGTCGCCCACCCCCTCCACCATCCGATCGGTGTGGGGCATTCTTCGTCGTCTGATTCGCACATAACCACTCACTAACTGCTAGGTTAGTGGGGAGGAATTTAATTAATATTTTGTTATTAATTAAATGGTCTCCCGATAGTTGGATGCGCGTATTTCAATTTAAACTAAAATCATTTATGTGGGTGGTTACGGTGTGCGGATAATCGCGTAACCACCGTAACCACTTCCTGGAGCCTATAAAAGGAGCCTAAGGGCTCCTCATTTCCTAACTTTTTCCTTCGAGTCTTCTTCTTCCTTAGGTCGGAGCACTGTCAGTTTTCCTCCTACGAGATACCCACGAGCCACCTTTGAGCCACACCCGAGGCACATGCGGGTCAAGTCACAACCACCCGGTGAAGTCGAATCGCCCAAGTTCCGAGCAGCCACAGCAACTGCAAGACCAAGTGCGTCGCCTCTCACCCAGAATCAGCAAGTCGCTATCCGAAAACCACCGGCGCAAAGCGCAATTTGTAACAACTTCTGGTGCGACAACCTGTCGTCCGCCGTGTGCAAAGTGTTATCTCACCCAATAATTGTAACGAGAGGTGACATGTCACCCTCGACTTAATAAATTCGTTGTAACCACCCGAAAATAGTGGATTTTAGCCGGCACAGATCCGGTGACGTAGTTTTTTACCCAGTTGAAGAGTTTTTCACGTTAAAATTGCTTGTGTACAATCAACTTATTTGTTTGACTGTGCGCACACGCGACCGTCCCAAGAGATAAGACAGTGCAAAAATTCCGACCCGGTCGGAATGTCGAGTTGGACCACAACAATTAGTTATTTTAGGATAAATTATTGTTGTTTGCCTTTGAACATTAATAAAAGAAATTTCTTCTTGTTAAATTGTTTCGTTATTAATAAATTCATTTAGGTGCTGTTTGTTGGTGCTAATTATTTTTGTCAAGGGGCAGCTGTGGCACAGCGAGGTAGGTTTGTGTGAAGAATAAATATGCTGGGCCCGTCAAATTTGTTGTTTTGCATGGTCCGCGCTAGCTGCACTAGTAGTTAACATAGGCGCTAGCTGCACCAATAGTTAACATAGATATGAAGAAATAAATATCTCAAGATATACCGCCAGCACACAACAACGTAAAGAATCTTTGTTAATGAAGATTTGAATGTATAATGGAGTCAGAGGCTTAAGGGGTTTAGTTCGGCTCCCCATATCTGTCTTTATTGAATCTAGGATTTGCCTATAAAATTCAAGCTATGGTCAACAGGGAGGTAGTTCAACTTTGTTCATCACTCGGGATGCTTCGAGCGACATAATAGGTGCTGCGGCATATCACTGAAGCAAGAAAATTCAGTGATAATGTTTAAGGGGCAAAGGACTTGAAGTTAGAGAACTCAGTTAGCAAGAAACCAAACATCTTCAAAGAAATAGTGGCCATGAAGTTGGTTACTTAATGTATTGCAAAACAAAGTTTTGTTTATTAACAGTAAAATATTATAGTAATAATACTTTAACATTATAAAAATTTCATTTATAGTTTTACAAAGTTATTTTAATAAAATGAATTATCCACGTTTTAATTTAACATAATATTATATTATTTTATGCAACTAAGACTATAAGGAACACAATATCGAAATCATTGAGCTTGCACGAAAAAAATTAATATCTGAATGAAAGTCGTAGAGGGTTCGTTTGGTTTGATGTTTCGCTGCTTTAGTTTGGAGAAAATATTGTCGGACAGCGGGTAAATAAATGGATGTCGGCGGCGTTTGCTCCGTTTGCACCAAAGCAAGGAGGAAACGCCCCGATCCGCTCCGTTTCGACCCCCTCCGGTTCCAAAGTCCCGTTTCGACCCGATGACTGCACCCGCCACTGCCGAATTACCAATAAAGTCTAAGCCTTCGTTTAGCATGATGGTGGTGGATGTAAATGCATTGATTAAACCGTCATTTGTGAAGAATCACCAAACAAATATCATCCGTTTGAACATAAAAATGGATGAAGTTTTGAGTGTTAACGAATGACACTTTAACCCGTCATAACGGCCACCAAACCAGCCTAAGTATACCATCGAAGCCTCGAAGGTTCCAAGGCAAGCAACATTACCTTAAATATTTTTCCCGTTTTAAATTTTAGCAAAATAAACTCCTCGGGCGAAAAATAAATATCAGAAAAGAGAGGGGCCTACCAATCATCGCCCCGGCGAAGAAGGCGGTCTGCGCGAGTCCGATCTTGTAGCTCTCGCCGCCGCAGGCCAGCATCCACTCCTCGACGGTGGATTGAGCCCAATCACCGGCAGGAAACCCGGTCGAGCAGAGGTCCGGTCGGCTCGACTCCCTGTCGTCGGCGAAGATCACTACCATGGTGTGCAAGGCGTTGAGGGCCCACGCGATGCTGGCGAGCAGGAACTGCCGGAGCTGCCACGGCCCAAATTCGCCGGCGAATCGCCGAAGCATCTCGTCCACTCCCATCCCTTCCTCATCGCACCGGGATTGATCTGCTGCTGGAAGAAGAGATGCCGAAAGGCAGTCCTCGGCTTCCGGTGCCCGCATTTCCCTATCAAGCTTTGGGAATTAATAATATTGGGACGCTGAAGCTAACGCCATTGATGCGGGCCAATTTATAGCCTACCCAATGGGGAACATACAGGGGCAGGAAAAATTGTTAGGTACGGGTAGCATTTTTAGAAGAAGAAGCGGATGAGATTCATGCCCTTGAGGTTGAAATCCATTGTTAACGGTCAGCCGAAATAAAAAATTAAATGAAAAAGTAAGTAACGCACTCTTTTTAAAGGCCTATCGGATGATTATTTTTCCGTCCGCACTCCTTGCTGTAGGAATGGTACGAGCAGGAAAAAATTTTCTAAGGGGCAGGGGGTTAATTCACCGCAAGAAACAGTATATATATATTTTTATTATATAATACAATAGTCATATTTGGATCACACCATGAAAAGCATCTGGACCGTCCGATCTCCAGGAAACGGATTCTGGTCGTTGGATCAAAACAAGATGACCTGCATTTATCCAAACCAAACAAACAGTTACTGTTCATTTCCATCTCAAACCCGATAGCTGCCCCCTCCCGCTGTCCCGCATCCCGTGCCCCCCGGCCTCACCGCGCCGCCGCCGGCGGAGCCGCGACTGGAGCTCACGGGCAGGGCCACCGCCGGTGGTGGCCCTGCCCGCTCGCCGCTGGACAACCCCCGGCGGGTTCGCCGGAGGGCGGCGAACCCGCCGGTGGGCGGCGGGCAGGCCGCCGGCGGCGAGGTGAGGCCGGGGGGCGCGGGATGCGGGACCGCGGGAGGGATTTTTTTCTTTTTTTTTAATTTAATAATTACTTTATTAATTATTATATTTTTATAATTAATAAAAGTATACTTTTAATTTAATAATTATTATACTTTTAAGCCCGCCGGGGGCGGGCGAAGCCCGCCGGTGGGGCGAAGGCCGCCGGTGGGGCGAAGCCCGCCGGGGGGCGGGTGAAGCCCGCTTAATTGCGGGCGAAGCCCGCAGCGACGCATTGAGAACGGCCGGAGCCCGTTCGAATATGCTAGTATATATATATATATATATATATATATATATATATATATATATATATATATATATATATATATATATATATATATATATATATATACTAGCATCTTCGAACGGGCTCCGCCCGTTCTCGATGCGTCGCTGCGGGATTCGCCCGCAACCAATCGGGCTTCGCCCGCTTGGCATTCCGGCATTCCGGCGGGCTTCGCCCGCCGGGGGAGGGCTTCACCCGTTCTCGATGCGTCGCTGCGGGCTTCGCCCGCAACCAAGCGGGCTTCGCCCGCAACCAAGCGGGCTTCGCCGCTTGACATTCCGGCGAGCTTCGCCCGCCCCCCGGTAGTTAAAAAATTTATTTTTTTGATTTTAAGAATTATTTAATTTTCAAAATTTTAAAATTAATATTTACAATATACAATATTAATTATTTACTTATTTATTAAATAAAAAAATAAAAAAAATTATAAAAAAAAGAAATCGGCCGGGCAATATTGTAATTTTAAAATTTTCAAAATTTCAAAATTAATAAAAATAATTATTTATTAAATAAAAAATAAAATTAATAAAATTAATTATTTATTAAATAAAAAAAATAAAATTGTAAAAAAAAAATCGTGCAGGGCAGGGCCGCCGCTCCAGCCCACAGCCGCCGGCGGCTTGCCCGGCGCCCATAGGCGGGTTCGCCTGCCTCTGGCGAACCCGCCGGGGGTTGTCCGGCGGCGAGCGGGCAGGGCCACCGCCGGCGGTGGCCCTGCCCGTGAGCTCCAGAACTGGGTCTCACGGGCAGGGCCACCGCCGGCGGTGGCCCTGCCCGCTCGCCGCCGGACAACCACCGGCGGGTTCGCCGGAGGCAGGCGAACCCGCCTATGGGCGCTGGGCAAGCCGCTGGCGGCTCCACCGGCGGCGGCAGAGGAGGCCGTGGATGTGCGGAAGGCGGAAGCGTGGTATCGGGGTTTTTTCAGAGATGAACAGTGCTAGTTTCGGAGGAAATGTTATTGGCAGGCCTTCTGTTTTGAATCCGACGGCCCGTATTTGATGGAGTTTGATCGGACGATCCAGATGAGTTTCATGGTGTGATCCAAATATGCATATTGTATTATATAATAAAGATATATATATATATATATATATATATATATATATATATATATATATATATATATATATATATATATATATATATATATATATATATATATATATATATATATATATATATATATATATATATATATATAAGTGATAGGCACGGGCCTCCGGCCCTCGTGCATCGCGCAACAGTACCCTACTACGGGGTGTCGTCCGTGCAGAGCGTGACAGCACTCAGGCTGAGGCGGCGGGCTCGGCCCGCCTCCGGCGCTTTAAAAAAATATAATATTAAAATTAATGTAACAATCTAAAAAAGTTAAAAAATTTACTATAATTAATATAAAATAATTATATTATTATAAAATAAAAGAAATAATATTATTATAAAATAAATAATATTAAAATTTTATTTAAAATAAATAATTGAAAGTATTAAAAATAAAAAAATAATATTATAATTATTAGAAAATAAATAATATAATTCCTAGAAAAAATAAATATTATAATTATTATTTATTTAATTAGAATAAATAATATTATAATTATTAGAAAAATAATTGAATAGTTAATTAAAAATAAATAAATATTATAATTATTTCTGGCAGATGAACAGTGACTGTACTGCCAACTTTTAGTCTTATATATATTATATTTATTAGAACAAATATATTTAAAATGTTATTAGACCAAATATATTTAAATATATTTAAATGCTATATATTACAGGCGGTACTCTCGAATAATATTCACGGTTGTTTAAATTACTCTCACATAGCTAGTTTTATATTTTTACCAGTGTTTAAATAGTAATGGAGAGGCTTACTGTTTGAAAATTAATAAAACGGGCTGGCTTTGTAGAGTGGGCCTGTCTAGATTTGCGCAAAAGTTATTGTAAAAGTAGAGAAACCTCTAACCTTGTATATACTACTTGAATGAATAATTACAAGTATGAATACATTTATATAGGAAGAAAGTAAGGAGAGAAGATCCCAATCCAAGATGTGGGACTAAAAATAAGAAATAAATGGGCCTTTACATGGTCTTTTCTAACACTCCCCCGCAAGCTGGAGCGTACAAATCGTAGGCGCCAAGCTTGGATAAAAACTGGTAGTATAACGGTCTGGAGAGAGCTTTGGTCAAAATATCGGCAACTTGATTTGTAGCAGAAACATGCTCCAGGTCTACCTTCTTTGACTGAACTTTTTCCTGAATAAAGTGACAGTCAACTTTAATATGCTTTGTGCGTTCGTGAAATACCGGGTTCTTGACAATATGTATTGCTGCTTGACTATCACAAAATAGGATCGCCGGTGATGAGAGACGGACACCCAAATCTCCCAGAAGGCTCTCAAGCCATGTTAACTCGGGCACTACCGAAGCCATGGCCTGGTAATCAGCTTCAGCAGAAGATCTAGCAACCACATTCTGTTTCTTGCTACGCCAGGTTATGAGATGACCACCAAAGTAGGTACAGAAATCAGATGTAGAGCGTCTATCATCAACAGATCCTGCATAGTCAGCGTCCGAGTATGCAACGAGGGAT
This sequence comes from Platanthera guangdongensis, assembly GCA_039583875.1. Taxonomy (NCBI): domain Eukaryota; kingdom Viridiplantae; phylum Streptophyta; class Magnoliopsida; order Asparagales; family Orchidaceae; genus Platanthera; species Platanthera guangdongensis. Next base: position 21,441,217 of record CM077151.1, read on the forward strand.
AGTGATGTGGATGGCTTGTACAAAAGCCCTTGTCCTGGAGCGTTCTTGAGATACCGAAGAATGCGCTCGACAGCTTGAAGATGAGATGTCCTAGGAGCATGCATAAATAGGCTCACGACTCCAACGACAAAGGAGATGTCTGGTCGAGTAACTGTGAGATAGATCAGTTTCCCAACCAGGTGTCTGTAGTATTCCGGATTTGTAAGTAGCTCATCGGAGTCAGAACTATGTGCCGAGAGCCTGTGATTAGCATCCATTGGAGTGTCTGTAGGTTTGCATCCCGAATAACCAGCATCATGAAGAAGATCCATACAATACTTCCTTTGAGATAATACAAGGTCATCAGGCCGTCGTGCAACCTCAAGCTCAAGAAAATACCGTAGGTTACCAAGATCTTTGGTCTGAAAGGTGGAGTTTAATTGTTGCTTGGTATGTAGTATTCCTGTAGTGTCATCTCGAGTGATGAGGATATCGTCAACATAGACAAGTAGAATCACAGTTCCGGTTGGCTGGTGTCGTGTGAAGAGAGAGAAGTCAGCCGAGCTCCTAGTAAAGTCAATATTGCGGACTACCTTGTTGAATTTGTCAAACCAGGCACGCGGGGACTGAGAACCTTCTTGGAGGAGGATATGCTGGGGAATGAGAACCCCTTCCATGACGCCTTGGTGATTCAAGCTGCCATCGAAGACTTCACCGTCGACTGAATCCTTGCGGATAACGGGAGCTCGGTGAATATCATTTTCAAGAGAACTTTTGTCAAGCTTCAGGTGGAAGCGTCCTGGGTCCAGGCTGCAGATTGACCTCTCTTTGGCTTCTCAGGAGAGAAGAAAGAGGTGGAAGGGGCGGTGGAACTTCTGGTTACGCTCGGCGGGACGTCGATCCGATGCCGCTTCATCATCGTCGACGCACCAAGCAGATATAACGCTATCTTCGGACGACCCCTCATCAACTATTTCAATGTCGTTCCGCCATCATACCACCAGTGCTTGAAGTACTGTCGGGGAGATATTCAGATCAGGATCAGGGGAGATCCTAAAGCCTCCAGGGAGTGCTACATGAATGTCGTCTGCACCATCAGCTGGATGGGTGATGCGAAGAAGCTGGAGGAGCTGCTTGTACAACCCCGTATTCGCGAAGAGTGGACCCCAAACAAGGCAAGCGCGTTTTTAAGCTTTTTGGAGATTTTGCACTCTCGGTGGCCAATTTTGGCTCTAGCTTGTAAATATACTAGTAGGGGGAGGAAAAATTGGTCTCCCCCAATGGCTCCTTTGTTGGGGGGCGGGTGCGACAAGTTGGCTAGCACCCGCCCCGGCCTGTTGAGTTCGAGGTAGGGGCGGGCGAGACGGCCGGGGACCGGTCTCGCGCGGGCGGTCTGCTCGCGGGTGAGACCGTCGCGGCCTGGCTCTCGCCCGGGCGGTCTGCTCGCGGGCGAGACTGCCGCGGCCTGGTTCTCGCCCGGGCGGCCTGCTCGCGGGCGAGATCGCTGCGGCCTGGTTCTCGCCCAGGCGGCCTGCTCACGGGCGAGACCGCTGCGGCCTGGTTCTCGCCCGGGCGGCCTGCTCGCGGGCGAGACCGCTGCGGCCTGGGTCTCGCCCGAGCGGCCTGCTTGCGGGTGAAACGGTCGGGGGCCAGTCTCGCTTGGGAGGCCTGCTCGCGGGCGAGACGGCCGGGGGCCGGTCTCGCACGGGAGGCCTGCTCGTGGGCGAGACGGCCGGGGCCGGTCTCGCCCGGGAGGCCTGCTCGCGGGCGAGACTACCGTGGCCTTCTCGCCCGCGAGCGGCCAGCTCGCGGTGAGACGGCCGGCGGCCTGGTCTCGCCCAAGTGGCCTCGGGTGTTTGGGGCGGCGGGTTGGCGGCGTGCTTTTACCGCTGTGCCCCTGGGGGTGTTTTTACCTCTCTACCCCCCGGCATGGATGTTTTCTATTGGTCCTATGCATATTTGTCGTAAGGGCATTTCAGGCATTTTACCCACAGGACTTGGGAAAACTATAAATAGACCCCTTGGGTGCCTTTGGAGAAGGACTTTTCTAGCTTCCTCCTCCCTTAGCTTCTTCTTGGTAGAGTATAGAGAGCTCTCCAAGGCGCCCTGCCTAGCCCTTTGGTAAGGGAGGGGAAGAGTTCTGGTGACCTTCTGGGTGTGTGGTGGGATCTCCGCGCTTGAGCCGAGGGTCTGTTCATAGTTTCCTAAGTCTCCGGTCTGTGACGTTCTCCCGAGTGTAGTAGGTGTGAGGTCACCCCTCTTTTGGTGCGGTGAGCGTGGAGAGTGACCAGCACAGAAGATCTCGAGAGAGTCATGACGGGAGGTCAAGGAGGTAGTGATGATCTCGGCGAGCTCCCCAGCCCATGACCCTTTGTTGGGAGGCAAGAGTTTATGGCCGCCGTCCAAGGCATCATGGAGATGCTGCGAAGCATTGCTCCTCAGGGTGGCAGCTCCACCCCGACCCCCCAGGAGTTAGCTTCTCCCCCTCTCGACGAGTCGACTCACAGAGGTCTAGGCGAGATGACCCCAGCAGGGGGAGAAGGAAGTGCACCAGGAAGAAGGCCTGAGAAGGAGAGGATGGGAGATGGGGTCGAGCGAGAACTCACCGGCCGGGAGCTGTTCTCCAGCCCGGCGAGTGCCAACCTCCCAGGAGAGCAGGTCGCGTGAGTGGACCAGGCGAGACCCCCCCCCCCCCCCTCAGGGGGTCACCCTTTAGCGAGCTGATCATCTCAGCTCCCGTTCCCGAGGGGTTCCGAGAGCCTGACATGACTTACTATACCGGGAAGGATGATCTCGTCCAGCACTTGCAATGGTTCGAGGATGCGGTCTACATCAGGCCGATGACAGATGCCTTTAAGTGTCGCCTCTTTGCGATCACGTTGAAGGAGAAGGCGAGGGACTGGTTTCATCAACTCCCTCTCAGGTCGATCTATAGGTCCGAGGACTTGAGCCGGAGCTTGCAGCTTCGCTTCTCCACCTCCAAGAAGCGGAAAAGGAGTCCTGAGTCCATCTTCCTGATAAGGCAGGGGGTCGAGGAGTCGCTGGCCCGTTACGTAGACAGGTTCTAAGAGGAGATCCTGGAGGTCCAGGAGATGCTAGGGTATGCTCTCCAGATGGCTTTCACCGTTGGGCTGAAGGAGGGCTTCTTCAAGATGAGCTTGACCCGGAAGGCCCCCCTTTCCTTCGAGGAGCTGATGGAAAGGGCGGCAGAAGAGATTGCCATCGAGGCAGCCAACCCGGCATTTTTCAAGAGGTTGGCGAAGTTGACGGAGGTGGAGTCAAAGAAGCAGGGTGGCTCAAGGCATCAGGAAGGAAGAAGAAGAGAGGAGCAGAGAGCTCAGGGGTTCCAAGGACAAGAGGGTCCAGAACCAGGCTGGAGGCAGCAGGGAGGACCTGCCCAAGGTCCAGGAAGAGCTCTCATCCAAGGAGGGGGGAACTTTCATGGGGGCCAAGGGAGGTATAACTTCCAGAGGCAAGCCCCAAGGCAGCTCTTTCCCCCACCGCAGCAAGCCTTGGCGATAGGAGGGGGAAGAGGTAACAGGAGAGAACGCACAGCCCGCCGAAAGAGGGGAGAAAGAGCATTGTTATACTGTGACTTCCACCAGGTGGAGGGGCACGCCACGACCACCTGCCCCGAGTTCTTGAAAGTGAGGGGGCGAGAGGCCCTGCCCAGCCGCAGCCGCCGGTGCGGGTAGAAGAGGTTCTACCCGGAGAAGGGGGTGATGATATAGGCGAGGACCGGGTCGACGTGGGAACCTGAGGTGGTATAGGAGTGATCCACGGTGGAGTGGGGGTTGAGGCCACTCGGAAGGCATGCCTCCATATCATGTACCGAAGGAGCATCGCCTCAACCTTCCAGACCCCGTACCCAGAGGAAAAGATCACCTTCTCGGTGAAGGACCTGCCGGATCATGAAGGCCATCGAAGGCTACACCATCTCCAGGATCTTGGTTGACAACGGAAGCTCCGTACATGTCGTTTTCAAGAAGGCGTTTGACGAGATGAAGGTGGAGCCAAGGAGGGTGTTGCCCTCGGACGGACCCCTATTCGGATTCTCAGGGGAGAGGAAGGAGGTCAAGGGTGGAGTGGGGCTCCAAGTAAAATTGGGGGGAGTCTCAAGGAGCTACCGGTTCGTCATTGTTGACGCTCCGAGCAGCTAAAACGCCATCTTCGGAAGACCCCTCATCAGCGCCTTCCGTTGCGTGCCATCTTCCTTCCACCAATGCCTCAAGTTCAGCTCCAGAGGGATCCAGGTCAGAGTCAAGGGAGATTCCACGATGGCAAGGCAGTGCTACGTCACGGCCGTCAACACCATCTCTTGGTTGGCCAAGGCAGAGAAGATGGAGAAGTTCATGGAGAGCTTGAGCAAGATGGAAGTGTCCGAGGAGAAGGAAGCAGAAGACGGCCATCATGCCCAGGCCCCCTGAGGGTGCCTCGCCTTGCGGTAGTTTTTCCCTTTTCTTGTCTTGTAACAAGTGCTACCCCTGACCAGCTGAGTCAGGGGACTATGTAATCCATATTTTCCCCGTTTGAGGATGTAGGATGTGGTAAGGTTTGATTGAGATGCTTAGTTCCTTTGCTCCGATGATGATTCCGCGGTCAGGCTCTCACTAGCTGGCAGGGCAGGTTGATCTCTCGTGGTAGCCCAAGTCTCTTTGCTCCGATGATGATTCCGCAGCCAGGCTCTCACTAGCTGGCAAGGCAGGTTGATCTTTCGTGGTAGTCCAAGTCCTTTGCTCCGATGATGATTCCGCGGCCAGGCTCTCACTAGCTGGCAAGGCAGGTTGATCTCTCGTGGTAGCTCAAGTCCTTTGCTCCGATGATGATTCCGCGGCCATAGGGCTGATATCGAGTCGAGTTCGAGCGATTTTGGCTCGGCTCGAAATCGAAATTTTCGACTCGAACTCGGCTCGAAATCGACTTGAAATCGAAATTGATTTCGAGTAGAGTCGGCTCGACTCGAAATGACTCGATTCCGAGTTAGCTCGAAATCGAATCGGGTTGACTCGAAATCGAATCAAATTGACTCGAAATTGAGCAATTTTTCGTTTTATTCATAGTTTGCTCAAAATTAAATTGGACAACCTATAAATTTAGCAAATAAAACATTTAAAGCCTTCATTCTTTTTATTTATGTTTAAATTTTGTTATTTTTAATCTTAAAATAAGAATATATTAATAAATACATAATTTTTTTAATTAATTCGAGTTGATTCGAATCATATTTCGAGCGATTCAGGGCTGACTCGAAATCGACTCGAAGTCGGATTCGAGTCAAATTGAATCGACTCAAATTGAGTCAAATCAATTTTAACCGATTCCGATTCGACTCAATTTTCGAACGATTTTCAAGCGACTTTCGAGTTTCGAATAATATGCTCAACCCTACGCGGCCAGGCTCTCACTAGCTGGCAAGGCAGGTTGATCTCTCGTGGTAGCCCAAGTCCTTTGCTCCGATGATGATTCCGCGGTCAGGCTCTCACTAGCTGACAAGGCAGGTTGATCTCTCGTGGTAGCCCAAGTCCTTTGCTCCGATGATGATTCTGCGGCCAGACTCTCACTAGCTGGCAAGGCAGGTTGATCTCTCGTGGTAGCCCAAGTCATTTGCTCCGATGATGATTCCGCGGCCAGGCTCTCACTAGCTGGCAAGTCAGGTTGATCTCTCGTGGTAGCCCAAGTCCTTTGCTCTGATGATGATTCCGCGGCCATGCTCTCACTAGCTCGCAAGGCAGGTTGATCTCTCGTGGTAGCCTAAGTCCTTTGCTCCGATGATGATTCTGTGGCCAGGCTCTCACTAGCTGGCCGGGCAGGTTGATCTCTCGTGGTAGCCCAAGTCCCTTTGATCCGATGATGATTCCGCGGTCAAGCTCTCACTAGCTGGCAAGGTAGGTTGATCTCTCGTGGTAGCCCAAGTCCCTTTGCTCCGATGATGATTCCGCGGCCAGGCTTCCACTAGCTGGCAGGGCAGGTTGATCTCTCGTGGTAGCCCAAGTCCCTTTGCTCCGATGATGATTCCGCGGCCAGGCTCTCACTAGCTGGCAGGGCAGGTTGATCTCTCGTGGAAGCCCAAGTCCCTTTGCTCCGATGATGATTCTGCGGCCAGACTCTCACTAGCTGGCAGGGCAGGTTGATCTCTCGGAGGGTGGGTAGGTAGGTCTCACCTCGAGAGGGATTCCGCTGTCAGGCTCTCACTATCTGGCAGGGCCGGTGGTACCTCTCGTGGAGGCTAAGTACTTTCACCCCGAGGCCGCCTCGTCACCCAGGCTCCCATTAGCTGGATTGACAGGTTGACCCCTCGGGGAGGCTAAGTGTTTTCACCCCGAGGCCGTCTCGTCACCCAGGCTCTCATTAGCTGGCTTGACAGGTTGACCCCCCCTGGGCGGGGGTAAATATTTTTCGGCTCTAAGAAGGCCGCTCCGCAAATACGTTGGGTTGGATGTTTCTTTCCGAGTTTGTGTCAACCTCGAAAAGAGCGGGGATTGTGTACAACCCCGTATTCGCGAAGAGTAGGCCCCAAACAAGGCAAGCGCGTTTTTAAGTTTTTTGGAGATTTTGCACTCTCGGTGGCCAATTTTGGCTCTAGCTTGGAAATATACTAGCAGGGGGAGGAAAAATTGGCCTCCCCCAATGGCTCCTTTGTTGGGGGGCGGGTGCTGCAAGTTGGCTAGCACCCGCCCCGGCCTGTTGAGTTCGAGGTAGGGGCGGGCGAGACGGCCGTGGGCCGGTCTCGCGCAGGCGGTCTACTCGCGGGCGAGACCGTCGCGGCCTGGCTCTCGCCCGGGCAGTCTGCTCGCGGGCGAGACCACCGCGGCCTGGTTCTCGCCCGGGCGGCCGGCTCGCGGGCGAGACAGCTGCGGCCTGGTTCTCGCCCAGGCAGCCTGCTCGCGGGCGAGATCGCTGCGGCCTGGGTCTCGCCCCGGCGGCCTGCTTGCGGGTGAGACGGTCGGGGGCCGGTCTCGCGCGGGAGGCCTGCTCGCGGGAGAGACGGCCGGGGGCCGGTCTCGCGCAGGAGGCCTGCTCGCGGGCGAGACCGCTGCGGCCTTCTCGCCCGCGAGCGGCCAGCTTACGGCGAGACGGCCGGCGGCCTGGTCTCGCCCAAGCGGCCTGCCCGGCGGCCTGGAACCGCCTCGGGTGTTTGGGGCGGGGTGTTGGCGGCGTGCTTTTACCGCTGTGCCCCTGGGGGTGTTTTTACCTCTCTGCCCCCGGCGTGGCTATTTTCTATTGGTCCGAGGCATATTTGTCGTAAGGGCATTTCAGGCATTTTACCCCCAGGACTTGGGAAAACTATAAATAGACCCCTTGGGTGCATTTGGAGAGGGACTTTTCTAGCTTCCTCCTCCCCTAGCTTCTTCTTGGTAGAGTAGATAGAGCTCTCCAAGGCGCCCTGCCTAGCCCTTTGGTAAGGGAGGGGAAGAGTTCTGGTGACCTTCCGGGTGTGTGGTGGGACCTCCGCGCTTGAGCCGAGGGTCTGTTCATAGTTTCCTAAGTCTCCGGTCCGTGACGTTCTCCCGAGTATAGTAGGTGTTAGGTCACCCCTCTTTTGGGACCCCGAACTCCACAGAGGCCATTTTTGGCTTCAACACTGCTGGAGAAGGAGAAGGGTTTATGTGCTGCTGAAGAGGTGGAGGAAGTGGAAGTGATCTCTTAGGGAGAAGAGCTGGGACTGCTGAAGGTTGGAGGATTCCTGCCGCTGGAAGGGAAGATAGAGATGACTGCTTACCTGCAGGACAATGTCGATGTCTTTGCATGGAGCGTCGCCGAGATGCCAGAGGTCGACGCCGATGTTGCCTGCCATCGCCTCAACCTGGATCCCGCGGTGGCTCCTATTCGTCAGAAGCAGAGGAAGAGTGTTGTCATGCTGGTCGGTCCGATTAGGGAGGAGGTAGAGAAGTTGCTGGAGGCGGGTTTTGTCTCAGAGATCCAGTATCCAGGCTGAGATTCCAATGTTGTAATGGTGAAGAAGTCAGGAGGGGGCTGACGTCTATGTATCGATTTTTCCATGTTGAATAAAGCTTGCCCGAAGGATTGCTACCCATTGCCTCAAATCGACGCGCTAATTGATTCCACTGTCGGGTTTCCTGTGATGAGTTTTCTTGATGTTTTTTAGGGTATCACCAGATCCGGATGCATCCCCCCGACTGCTGTGAAGTCTCCTTCATAAGTAGCAATGGCTGCTATAGCTACAAGATGATGTCCTTCGGGCTCAAGAATGCAGGCGCGACTTACCGGGGAATGATGGATCAAATCTTCAAGGGGCAAATGGGGCGGAACTTGGAAGTCTATGTGGACGATCTTCTCATCAAGAGCAAACGTGTTGCGGAACACATAACAGATCTGGTGGAGACTTTTGCTACCCTGAGGAAGTACAAGATGCGACTCAACCCGGCCAAGTGCGTCTTCGGTGCAGGAAGAGGGAAGTTTTTAGGTCACCTCCTCACTCCCAGGTGGGTGGAACCTATTCCCGACAAAGTAAAGGTCATTCTGGAGATGACATCCCCGAGGGATCCAAAGGAGGTCCAAAGTTTGACGGTATGGCTGGTAGGCCTTTGTCGTTTCTTGTCCAAGGCAGGAGAGAAGTGTTCTCCATTCTTCAAAACCCTTCGGGGGAACCTGAAGTTTGAGTGGACCGCGGAGTGTGAGGAGACTTTTGGAAAGCTCAAGCAACAGCTAACCCAAGCTCCTCTCCTCCAAGGCCCGCGGGATAACGAAGATCTCTTTTTCTATTTGGGAGTCGGAGCAGAGGCAGTTAGCTCGGTGTTGGTCCAAGAGGAAGGCAAGAGGCAGCTCCCTGTCTACTATGTGAGTAAAGTGCTACGGCAGGCGGAAACAAGATATCTTATCTTGGAGAAGTTGGTGTTTGCCTTGGTAGTTTCAGCTCGAAGGCTCCGTCCATATTTTCAGGCTCACTCCATCAGGGTCGTCTCCGATCATTCTCTACGTAGTATCCTGGATGGAGTGGAACATTCTGGCAGGCTGACAAAGTGGGCGGTGGAGCTTAGCGAGTTTGATATCTCTTACTCTACAAAGGTAGCGATCAAGGCGCAAGCAGTGGGGGATTTCCTTGCCGACTTCGCAACCAAGGTAGAAGGAGAAGAAGGCTCTTCTAGCCTAGTTTCATGGAAGATGTTTGTGGATGGGGCTTCGGGCACATACTTCGTGGGAGCCGGAGTCGTGCTGGTGAACCCCCAGGGAACCAGGATCGAGCAAGCGGTCGAGATCCTCTTTCCAATTACAAATAATCAGGCGGAGTACGAAGCCATGGTGGCTGGCTTGCGTCTCGCCAAGGAGTTGACAATTCAAGATATCAGTGCCTTCACCGACTCGATGGTAGTCGCGTCTTAGATCAAAGGCGAGTTTGAGTTGAATGATCCGATCATGCATAGATACTTAATCAAAATGAAAGGTCTAATCGGAGGGTTTCAATCTTTCTTCGTCGAGCATGTACCCCGAGAAGAGAATTCAGAAGCCGACTACCTTGCCAAGTACGGTCCCCGGGCTGGGGGTACCGTGATTGAATTGTTACGACCGTCCATCGAAGAGAAGGAGATGATGGAGATCGAGCAGAGGACATCCTGGAGGGATCCGTTCGTCTCTTTCTTAACAACAGGACAAATTCCTGCCAGTGAGGGGGATCAGAGGAAGTTCCATTACAAAATCGTGTATTATCTACTACAGAAAGGAGAGCTCTATCGCAAAACCATCTCAGGCCCCCTAGCTCGGTGTTTGTCTGAGATTGAAGTCTCTCGTGTCCTGGAGGAGATCCACTTGAGAGAGTGTGACAGCCACTCAGAGACTCGCACTCTTGAACAAAGAATCCTAAGGTATGGGTATTTCTGGCCCACCATTCGGAAAGATGCGGAAGCGTTCTCCAAAAAATATCTCCAATGTCAGCTCTTCGCGCCTCTTAAACTACAACCAGCTCAGCATATGCGCTCGATCACTGCTCCATGGCCCTTCGCTATCTGGGGGATGGACTTGATCGGCCCTTTTCCTCAGGCCACTGGACAGAGGAAGTTCGTCCTTGTCATGATCTATTATTTCTCCAAATGGATCGAGGCAAAAGCTCTGGTCAAGACCACGTCACAAATTGTAAAAAATTTTATTTGTGGAGAGATTGCATGCAGGTTCGGGATTTCTCTCGCTATCGTCACCGACAATGGGCCACAGTTCGCCAGCTTGAAGTTAGAGGACTTCTGCAAGCAGCTAGGGACCGATCTTCGATTCGCCTCTGTGCATCATCCTCGCAGCAACAGACAAGTTGAAGCCGCCAACAAGTTGATCATCAACCTCCTAAATAAGAAAGTCACCAACTTGAAAGGCAATTGGGCAGAGCAGCTCCCCTCAGTTCTTTGGGCTCTGAAAACAACTCCAAACTCGGCCATAGGGGAAACTCCCTTCAAGTTGTCCCACGGGTCTGAGACACTCATCCTAGTGGAGTTTGAGGTTCGGAGACCGAGAGTCATAGCAGCTGGAAATGGCAGCGAAGAATGACACTTGGAGAATGAAGACGCTCAAAGGCTCTCGCTGGATTTCGTTGAAGAGCTCCGTGACTTGGCATCCATCCGCCAAGAGGAGATCAAGCGGAGCATGACGAAGCACTTCAACAAGAATGTCCGCCTAAAACATTTCATCGCTGGGGATCTGGTCATGAAGAAGGTGGACGCCGCAGGAAGAGGAGCAACACTTGGCAAGTTGCATCCTAATTGGTATGGTCCCTTCATCGTCCAAGAAGTCTTGGCCACCGGAGGCTATTATCTCCAGGATCAGGTTGGAGAGCAACTGGGAGGTACTTGGAGCGGGGATGACCTGAAAATGTTCTATCCCTAGCGGTTAATGATGTATTTTATTTATACATCTTTTCATACATAAATACATATAGTGACAACTACTTGGATTCTCTTTTGTGCTTTTTCATCTCAAGATTTCTGAGGCCTTAAGGTTCTGCTCCGAGATCGATCCGAGAAACTGGCTGTCGACCCGTTCCTTCTAGATAGCCCAGTGCGGACGATAGGACGATGCCTCGGGATATAAGCGCCCTTGTAAGACCGGACCCCTGCAAATAAGAGGCTACTTAATAGTTCAATGAAGCGACATGTAGACCAAATCAACTATATTCGTAGGTTAGTCAAGACTGACCTTAAGTAGAAAACTACTTATCATCATCTCCAAACCGACCTGACACATTGGCTAGTTGGTCTAGCACCAAGATATGCAGTAGTTTGCATCATGATTACTTGATTGACGCAATGTCATGACAACGTTTGCGTCATGACTATGGGAGAGTTCGGAAGATGAGCATAACGATAGAGTTATAGGAGCTCAACAATGAAGGAACAAAGAGCTTCCCGTAATCATCCTTGAGAGCTTGTCATAGAGAGCTTCAAAGAAAGGGATCACAAAAGCTTGACAAAGAAGAGGAGTTGCAAAAAAAGATAATCAAGTCACCCACCTTGATCTTCTTATGTTGATGTGGATTTCTTTATTCTTTGTCTAGATCACAACCTCTAATTCCTCTAAGGTCTCAAATATTTAACATTATTTAATACCCTTCCTCAAATAGAATAAAGGTTAAGGTCTCAAATAGCCTTCCTCCACATTTATTTAATATTTAACATTATTTATAATAAGCTAAAATATAGTACTTTAATAATTTAATATGATATAAGTAAATTTATATCATGCAGTCAGTTGTCCCACAAATAGAGAACAATAAGGTTGTCACGAGTCCTCATGGCAATGCCTCAGTCCACAAAGCGTACCCTCCAGAAGATAATGCTCCTCTGTCTGAGCTTCAGAAATTTTGCTCTACCACCACTGCAAGGCCCGGGAGTCCCCAAAATGCCTTTTAAAACAAGTAGGATTATAGAGTTATTATCAAGATTATTAAAATTAATTAATTAAGTTACATCGCCCTATATCCTTATTTCTTAAATGGGGATGAAGGTGGGACAAAATCAAATGCTGCACAAATATTTGGAACAAAGTTTAAGATTCTTTTGGGCACATCATGCAAGAGTTAGCATGCAATATGTCAACACAATTTGCACTACTATTTTATGGCTTACTCCCGCAGATCAGGAATGTATCCTTTTGCTCGAAAGGTTGGACGATGCCCGTCAGCAATAAATTTGGCAGCTTCATAGGGTTCATAGTTTGATAGAGGGGGATCTCCTTCAAGCATCTATTAAAGTATCACATAGATAGTTAGCAACTATGCAAGTACATTGATTCATTTACTTCAGTAATAAACACATTACCTCATAGAGTATCATTGCAAATGAAAAAACATCAACCTTCTTATCATATTTCCTATGCTTGAAAACTTCAGGTGCCATGTAACGATCTTTCATCCTCAAAAGGGCAAAAATAAATATCAAGTAATATACAAAACCGGAAGTCACTCAAAGTGCTTTGACATAAAGCACTTACAGCTTCCAGTTTCTCCTGTCATTTTGTACACGTCATTGGTGTTCTGAACTTTTATGAGCTTGCTTAAGCCAAAATCTCCAACCTTTAGATGATCAGCATTTGAGTTCACCAGTAGTACATTTCTGAAGATTTGTTTTATTAAAACTCAAATTAGGTAAGAGTAGCCAAGATTAGCTCCCCTCTTGCATGTCGGCCTAGCTACCCCTGATTTTTGAAATCCGTCCAGAGCTGGTTGAAACCTGTTTTTCTGAGGTTGTGGTTTTTTTGTGGTTCATGATATTTTGGCAGATTTCCTTCTCCAAATGGATTTCTTCGGCATCTCTTGCACTAACACATAGGAAAAAGACCAAATTAGTCATAAATAAAATAATTATGATTTATTGGCATTTATACTTCAATTAAACTCATTTTTCCATTTTAAGACGAGTAAACGGATCAATAAGTGAGCTCGATAACTTCTTTTTAGGAAGTTATCACACCTCCACACTTACACCTTTGTTAGTCCCTAGCAAAGACAATTCATAACCGTACATTGGGTAAAAAGTAGCTAACATGATGTGAATTCAAATGACCCTCTTTCTCAACAATAATTAATGAAAAACTATTCAAGAATTTCAATATAATGTTGAATATTGTTTTTATTAACATTTTTCCTTTTCATTTTCTTCTGTTGATTTTTAGATAAAGTTTCTGCTGGTTTATTATTAATTTCTACTTTATCTTTGTATTTAGAAGAAACAAATTTGATGGGGGTAGATAATATATTTTTCTTTAAAATAGGAGGCTGACTTGATGAAACACCCAAATCCAGTTTGTCATTAAGTCTGACATTCATTATGCTTGAGATGTCCATCAATTTGATGTTTCTCCCATTAAGAGATTCTTCAAATTTCTTAGCCTCATTTAATTTGGTTTCTAAGGAAATTATTTGTTTATTAGCTGTTTTTAGATCCTCTTCTGGTTCAGATTCTGCTTCTGAATCTTCAGCTTATGTATTGCTGCAAGATGCATTGATAGCCATCAAACATATTTCTCTAGCTTTTGCTTATTCTTCATCCTCACTGGAACTGGATGAAGAGTCTGAATCTGAATCACTGCAGGTCTCAGTTATAAATCCTCTCTTTCTTCCTGTATTTGTTGGAAGAGGATTTTTTGGAGTGTTTCCTAGAGTCTATCTCCTTCTTTTTTTCCTTCTTTTTTTCAGGATATTCTGACAAAATATGTCCAAGTTTTCTGCATCCATAACAAAGAACTTCTTTAGTGGGGGTTTTGTCATACTCTGTTTTGTCTTCATGTCTGGATGATCTTGTTCTGAAGTCTTTCTTAGCCATTTTGTAGAATCTTTTAGCTAGAAGTCATGAGATCTTCATTTGCTGGAATAGTTTCTTCTTCAACTGTAGCCTGCAAAGCAATGTTCTTTTCTTTCCTGGGAGATGGTGAAGCTATTTGCTCAGCTTCCCTTGTCTTGATAAGCTGCTCATAGGACTTGAGCTTTCCCAACAAGGTCTCTATCGAGATCTCATTCAAGCTTCTGGATTCCTTAATTGGTCAGATCCTGGAGTCTCATGTGCTAGGGAAGCACATAAGGATCTTGTCATTTATCTCTGTTAAAGAGATGTCCTTGTCAAGAGTTTTCAGCTCATTCATGATGAGATTGAGTCTAGTGTACATGTCAGTAACTGATTCTAATTCACCATTCTTAAAGTTCTCATATTGAGAAATTAAGTGAGACCTTATATCCTTTCTTTCATCTGCTGAGCCAGCAACCATTGCATTTAAAGAATCCCACATATCTTTGGCTGAAGTGCATTCAGCAACTTTCTATAAAATATCATCAGACATTGTCTGAGCTAGGATGTTCATAGCTTTTGCATCAGCTATCTTCAACTTCTTTTGAGCCTCTATCCACTCAGGTGGTGGAACTGTTGAGGTGCTTGTTGTTGTCACTGGTTGTGGGGGACCTGTCAAGATAGAATTGAAGATGTTCGCAACAATAGAATTCATATATAATCTGATCCTTACCTTCCAGAGAGCAAACTTATTTAATTTACACACTGAAGGTCTGGTGCTTAAGTACTCTTTGTTTTGTGGAATGAGAAAAGAAACAAACTAGAATAAATAAGATCTATCAAGGATCTTTTGGTTCAGGTGTTAGCCTGTACAACCAATTAACTCAACCTGACTCTCTGATACTAATTGAAAGTGGCCTCTAGTACCAATAGAAAGTGATACCCTGATACCACTTAAGTGAGGGATAGATCTTATGATTACTATAGAGGGGATGAATAGAGTAAAAAAGTGTTCACAGATTTTTATTGCGGATTAAAAGTATAATACTATATAAGTATATAAGAAAAGAAATCACAGCACACAAATACAAAAATAAAGGCAATCCAGATGACACAAGGAAATTATAGTGGTTCTCCTAAAACTTGGGTACATCCACTCTTCTACCACCCTAGTAGGAATCCACTACAGGTTTTTGATCAATTGCCCTGCCACCATAGGTTTTTGCTCAGGTGCCCTGTCACCACAAGATCAATTTTTTCAAAGGGGGATTTAGCAACCTTTTGAGCTTTTGATCAGCTGCCCAAAAACCAAATTAAATCTTTTGATCAGGAGACTTAACAACCAAAGGGGTTAACTTTTGAAGGAAGTTATAACTCTGTACACAGTTGGAAATAAAAAGATGGTGTTCTTCTCTGTCAACAATATGAAAGAAGACTAGTGGATTTTAATGTTGTCAAAGCTCCCCCTAAGTTATAGATCAGATCAGGAGAATGGAAGTTTTGCTCAGGGTGTAGGCCTTCAAATTGAAAACTGCTTCTTCAAGTATATGTATCTGAGAAGATGTGAAGTTGATCTAAGAATAAAGATTGTTTGCTGGAAGAAAAGCTTGAAGAAAAGAGTATGATGAACAAGAAGTTCTTTCTGTGTTGAGATGTTCTCTCTCTTCTTCTTCTTCTTGACAGTAAAATTTCTGTTGTCACTGTGTATATTCTTTGTGTGTTGCTATTAAAAGTCTTCTGGAATTTTCCTTTATATATGACTGCTGATTTGAAATTCAAATCTTTTGCATATTCTCTGGAAAATGAAACGGCTGTAATTTTGTCTTCAATGTATTTCCTCAACTGTCCCAGTAAATATGCCAAGTAGTAACTATGTGAAATCCTAATTAATGCTACCAGGAACGACTATATTCTTGGGAATATGAGTATTAATTATCAGAGTATTACTGACTTAATCCTTAAATTCACATTGGCTTAGTCGATCAGAGAAACTGCATAAAGATAGTCGAACAGAACCTGACTGGAGTTAGTCAAACACAGGAAAGGATTCGTCGACCTGAGATCCAAGTTCGTCGAGCTGATAAATCTTCTTCGTCGAGCTGAGATCCAAGATCATCGAGCTGATAAATATTCTTCGTCGAGCAGAGATCGAAGATCATCGAGCTGAGAATGCACTTCGTCGAGATGTGATCCTAATATAAGCTCGCAGTTCGTCGACCTGAGCTAGACTTTCGTTGAGCTCAACTCAGAGAAGAAATTCTGAGTTTGTCGATCTGAGATCGACGATCGTCGAGCTGAATTCAACTATCGTCGAACGACTAATTCTGTTATCTTCAAAAACTATCTTGTCTCTTAAGTCTTGAGTCTCTGAAGTCTTCTAAAGGTAGGTCTCAGTATTTTGACCTAAGTGATTGACCTAAAAACCTTAGAACTAACAAATGACCCTAGACTATACATGGTGGGTCAACAATCCTAATAGTGAACCTAGCACAAATCACAAGTAGGGTTCTAACATATTTTCCAACGTTCAAGGGAGTCAGCACTCTGACTGATGCTGAAGATTGGTTGGCAAGGATTCATGAGCTCTTGAGAGCAGCATAGACACTAGTGTACACGAAGTCCCAGTTTGCGGCCTTCATGTTGGAAGGGGATGCAAAGCTGTGGTAGGTGAGCCATAACGGTCGTTAGTTTCCTAGTAGTTGTTCGTCCATGGATGAGTTTGCAAGTGCATTCTTGAAGCGGTATATCCCCTCTTCGACGATGTTGGATCTTCAGTGGCAGTTTCTACATTTAGTGCAATGCGACAGGACAGTGAACGAGTACTTGCAAGAGTTTACCCGGATGAGTCGTTATGGAGGAATGACCATGACTGATGATGAGGAGAGGGATAACCTCTTTTACCATGGGTTGAGAGAGAATATGAGGCAATTGCTCATGGTCATGAAGAATGTAGGATTCAATGAGTTGGTTGAAGCCGCTAGGACGATGGAAAGTGACATGGAGCGAACCCAATGTTGTAAGGGTCTTGCAGGGAAGCAGGGAGAAAGAAAGTCTTCTCAGTCTCAGTAGAAGTCAGAAGGGAGCAAGTGGAAGAAGAAGCCTCATCCTTTTAGGTCAGGAGAGAAGAGTGGTGCTACGTTGGGAGAGTCTCGTTTCATGGGGCCACTGACATGCTACAAGTGTGGCAAGCTGAGCCACATAGCTTGAAATTGTATTGAGGGTGGTGCTGAGCTAGAGCCGGGGCAGAAGCAGTCTGTATGTTCCAGTCCTACTTATACAGAGGAAGGGAAAGCGACGGAATCAAGTGCTTCATGTTTCCCTCCAGTGCAACAAAGAGCTTATAACCTTGGGCAGCATGAAGCGATTCATCAGCCCGATGTGGTGATAGGTATGAATGGTTTGAATTCGTTTTCCGTTTAAATTATTTTATGACCTTTTGTGTTTGTTGTATGTGTGCTAGGTTTCATGCTAGTTTCTGGCCATCCCGCTATAGTATTGTTCGATATGAGAGCGTCACACTCTTTCCTTGCGGAAGTCTTTATCCGAAGAATGAGTGTGGTGCCCTTTGCGGCGGAAGCATAGCTTAGCGTGTGTATGCAAAATGGGTCAATTATGTCCACTGTTGAAGTTGGTGACCGAGCGGTCTGGCGGTCTGGCTTGGCGGGTTGATGACCGCTGGGTTTTGCAGTTACCCTTCAGCGGTTTGGTTGTTGTGTGTTGTTGTCTAAGTTCCAAGCGGTCTAGCGGTTTGTCTCTGAGGACTTGGAGACCGGGCGATCTAGCAGTCTCCCATGGCGATCTCTCTCTCTCTCTCTGGTAGTAGCCGAGCGGTTAGCCCTTCTGTCTAACCGCGCGGCTTGTGCGGTTTGTGTCTGTATAGTCCGTTTGTGTCCTGTAAAGTTTTAGTCTCACATCTCTTATTTGTATTCTCTCTTCTCTCCTCCATTCTATATAAGGGAGGTCATATCTTTGTAATAGATACTTTTTCAGATAATAAAGGTTCAGTTAAACCACTTCCGGTTTGTTTTTGTTCGTCTTTTACATGGTATCAGAGGACTCGATCTTCTCCTCCTGATCCTGTGCGCCTTCCCTGTCCGCGCGGCTTGCTTCGTCTGTTTGCGCCCTGTCCGCGCGGCTTCTTTCTCTCCTTGTCGTTGCCCTCTGTGTGCGCGACCTTTTTGTTACCTGTGCTAAGTCACCACAACCTATCGCCGCGACCTGTTGCCTTGTTTGGTCTTTGCTTCTGTTCGAGCGGACTGTCTTCTAGCCGCTCGACTTCTATCCCTCTACTTGTGTCTGCGGCTTGGTCGTGGCTTTTCTGGCCGCTGGTGTCTGCCATCGTGACTGCTATAGCTGTTCTTCTTCCTATCCGCACGGCCTGTTTCCTAACCGCACGACCTCTCATTGTTTGCTCCTATGGCTCTTTCTGATGCTTCTACTGCCACCACCCCTATCGCCAATCCAGCTCTGCCTCTTCCTCCTACTCCTTCCGGGAACCTTGGTACAGTTTCCAAGCTTGTCGGCTATAACTACCCAGATTGGAGCGTCTCTTTCACCTTTCTCCTACGCTCGCAACGCAAATGCCACCATCTCGTTGATGACCCTCCTCCTACCACTTCACCTCTCTTTGATGACTGGGATGCGAGTGACGCGCTTGTGCGTACTTGGCTCACTAACAGCCTATCCGATGAGTACCTTCCCGTCATCCGTCATGATGAGACGGTCAAGGCCGCTTGGCTTCATCTTGTCGCTCTGTACTCCAAGGGGGCTCAGACGTCCCGCATCTATACGTTGTATGTGAACCTCTTTGCCCGTCCTACCTTGTCTCCTGTTGCTGCCTACCAACAGGTTCAGGCTCTTGGGGCTGAGATTCTTCAGAATCGCCCCTTTTCTGCAAATTTGGCTCAACAACACAAGCACTTCCAGGAGCTTCTGGTTGTATGTTATCTGCTCTGGCTTCCTGATACTTATGACATGATCCGCCAGCAAATTCTGGGTGAGGCGGAATCTCCTACCTTAGATGCCACCGCTGCCCGCATCGCCGCTATCACCTCTCTCCTTCAGCGCCCACTTCTGCCTGCTCCTCCTCCACCGGACAACTATGTTCATCAAACTCAGCGGAGTGGCTCTGGTAGCCGCAGTCACCAGTCCAGCGAACGTGCTTCTTCCGCTACCTCTGCTCTCACTGTGGCCGCACCGGACATACTTCTGAACGCTGCTGGATGAAGCATCCCCATATTCGACCCTCCGGTGACTCTTCCGCCTCCTCTTCTAAGCCGTCTACCTCCGTGGTCACATCCTCAGGTAGTGCCCACGTGGTGACTCCAGGTAAATGGCTTATCGACTCTGGTGCAACTAATCACATGATGAGCAATCCTCTCTCTACTCGAACAGCATGATCGGTTGCCCCCGGTCCTCGTTGCAGACGGTTCTCCCTCCCCGGTTCATGGTTTGGGAGTGGTTCATGTTACTCCGTCCCTTCGACTAGCGGGCACTCTCTATGTGCCCAAGTTTCCGTGCAATTTATTGTTGGTTACCTCTTTATGCAAGCAGCTTCAGTGTTCTGTGACGTTTACTCCGACTTCTTGTTCTTTTCAGGATCCGAGCTCCCAACGAACGATTGCTACTGGGACTGAGAGCGGCGGCCTCTACTTCCTCGACAACGTTTCTGCCTTGTCCGCCTTCTCATCTTCTTGTCCGGATCTTCTCCAGTGGCATCTCCGCCTCGGTCATCCTCCACCACGGATTCTACATCAGCTTCTGCCCCACCTCCCTCCCTCCAGTACTCCTCTCCACTGCGACGCTTGTCAACTAGGCAAGAATCACCGTTCCTCCTTCCCGCCGAAGCAAGGTCGGGGCTCTACTCGTCCGTTTGATCTTGTCCACTCCGATGTCTGGGGACCTGCTCCTACCCTCACCATTGGTCGTGGTAGTTCTTATTTTTTAACCTTTATTGATGATTTTTCTACATGTACTTGGGTGTATCTCTTACGAGATCGCTCTGAACTTTTCGATGTATGACTCTCTTTTTATCAGTTAATTAAAACTCAGTTTGGTGTTTGTATTAAAATCTTTCGCTCCGACAATGCTAAAGAATATCTGAGTCATGCTTTTACCTCTTTTTGTGTGCAACATGACATTATTCATCAGACTAGCTGTGTTTATACCTCCCAACAAAATGAGGCGGCGGAACGCAAAAACTGTCATCTCCTCGATGTCGCTCGCATATTGATGACCCAGATGCATGTCCCTCGCTCATATTGGGGCTATGTTGTTCTCCTTGCCTACTACCTCATCAATCGCATTCCCTCCACAGTTCTCCACGGGAAAACACCATTCTTCATTCTGTATCCGGGCAAGGAGCCTTTTCCTCTCCCTCTCTGAATCTTTGGGTGCACTGCAATTGTGCATGCCCCCTCTGCTACCCGTGATAAGCTATCCCCTCGCTCCACCAAATGTGTCTTTCTGGGGTACTCCACCACTCAGAAAGGCTACTGTTGCTTTAACTCCGTTCTTCGTCAGCAGTTCGTCTCCGCTGACGTTATCTTCTTCGAGAATGCCTCCTACTTCTCGGATGACTACTCTTCTCGTCCCCCAGCTTCTGATTCTCCTGCTATTTCCTTCGTTCCCTCATCTCCTACTGCGATATCCACCACTACACCGTCTTCGTCCACTCCTCTCCCTCCACCTCTCTCTCTCACTTCTCTGCCACCGTTTCCCTCATCTCCGCCGCCGTCGCTCTCTCCTCTCGGGCCAGCTCTCTCTGCCACGGATGCTCCAGATGCCGAGGGACCCGCCGATCTGGATCTTCCTGTAGCTCTCGCAAAGGGGTGCGGACGTTTACCCTACACCCCCTTGCTGCTGTTGTTTCATATGATCATCTTACATCTTCTCGCAGGGCCTTTGCGCTGGCTATCTCTGCCACTGCCACACCTCGTTCCTACCAGGAGGCCCTTGTTATTCCTCACTAAAAGATGACCATGGATGAGGAAATGGCGACCCTCACGGAGCGGGGTACCTGGACTCTTGTTCCTCCTCCCTTCGGTACTGATGTTGTTGGGTGTCGCTGGGTCTTTGTGGTCAAATTTGGCCTGGACGGCACGGTGGACCGTTATAAGGCTCGCCTTGTTGCTAAGGGATTTACTCAGACCTATGAGATTGATTACTTTGACACTTTCTCTCCCGTGGCTCGTGTCAGCACTATATGGGTCCTTCTCTCTGTCGCGGTCAATAGAGATTGGCTGATTTCCCAGCTGGATGTAAAGAATGCCTTCCTTTATGGTGATCTTCAGGAGGCCGTCTACATGGAGCAACCTCATGGGTATGTTGCTCAGGGAGAGACATGAGTATGCCGGCTGAAGAAGGCAATTTATGGCCCCAAGCAGATCCCTCGAGCTTGGTTTGACAAGTTCAGCGGCATCGTGGCGGCCGTTGGTTTTGCGCGCAGCTCTGCCGATCACTCGCTATTTATTCACAAAATCTCCTCGGGACTGGTGGTTCTTGCTGTGTACGTCGATGATATTCTTCTCACTGGCGATGATCAGGAAGGGGTAGCCTTAACAAAGCGGCATCTTCGTCAACATCTGGTCACGAAAGATATGGGCTCTCCCAAGTACTTTTTGAGGATCAAAATCTCTCGGAAGCCCAACTCCTTAGTCCTCTCCCAGCGTAAGTATGCCCTTGATCTATTAAAAGAAGCATGATTGACTGGAGCCAAACCTGCCTGATGCCCCATGACAATTGGAGAAGACAAAACCTGGACAGATGATTCGCCTCTTCTTTCAGATACTACGCGGTACAGGCGTCTAGTTGGTAAGCTCATATATCTCACAGTGACCAGACCCGACATTTCCTATGCTATGGGCAAGGTGAGTCAATTCATGCAAGCACCTAGGGAGTGTCATCTACAGTCCACCTTGCGGATCTTGGAGTATGTCAAAGCAGCGCCTGGGAAAGGATTACTTTTTCAGAAGAATGGTCATCTGAGGGTTGAAGAATACTCAGATGCGAGCTACGCTGATGACAAAGGCGATCGTAAGTCTACCTCCGGTTTCTGCACCTTTGTTGGGGGAAATCTGGTAAGCTGGAAGAGCAAGAAGCAGTCTGTTGTTTCTAGGTCCAGTGTTGAAGCAGAGTATCAGAGTATGACATCGACCACTTGTGAGTTAAAATGGCTACGGGCTCTCATGCTGGATTTAGGAGAGGTCTACAACCATCCTCTACCTATATTCTGTGACAACAAGGCTGTCATATACATCTCTAAAAATTCGGTCTTCCATGAAAGAACCAAGCACATTGAGATCGACTGTCATTTCATTCGTGAAGAGATTTTGAAGAAACAAATTTGCACTCCCTTCGTCACTTCTAATAAAGAGCTGGCTGACATCTTCACCAAGGCAGTATCCGACTCGTTTCTTCATATTTGTGACAAGCTGGGCATGATCGATATATATGCTCCAGCTTGAGGGGGAGTGTTGAAGTTGGTGATCGGGCGGTCTGGCTTGGCGGGTTGATGACCGCGCGGTTTGCAGTTACCCTTCAGCGATTTGGTTGCTGTGTGTTGATGTCTGAGGTCCAAGCGGTCTAGCGGTTTGTCTCTAGCAACTTGGAGATCAGGCGATCTAGCGGTCTCCCATGGCAATCTCTCTCTCTGGTAGTAGCCGAGCGGTTAGCCCTTCTGTCTAACCGCGCGGCTTATGCGGTTTGTGTCTATATAGTCCGCTTGTATCCTGTAAAGTTTTAGTCTCACACCTCTTATTTGTATTCTCTCTTCTCTCCTCCATTCTATATAAGGGAGGTCATACCTTTGTAATAGATACCTTTTTCGGATAATAAAGTTTCAGTTAAACCACTTCCGGTTTGTTTTTGTTTGTCTTTTACAGCCACCGGGAAGAAGGGAAGCATTGTTTTGAGGATAGGTGAACTTAACTTCGAGTTAGTGGAAACAATACTGCCGTTGGGCGAGTTTGACGTAATCTTAGAGATGGACTGGCTTGTAGAACAACTGACTAGTATTGACCATCTACTGAAGGTGGTGACCCTATGAAGTAAGGTAAAAGAGGAGGCCAAGTTTGAGGGCCTTGGGGGAGTGACCTACTCCCTAATTTCGGTATTGTAGTTGGTGTGTACGGTGAACTAGGTAGTTATGGCGTTCATAGCTCTGTTGGAGGTTCACTACATGAAGTTAGCAGAGAGTGATGCGCCTATTGTGTCGGAGTTTGAGGATGTGTTCTCCGAGGAACTTCCGGGAGCACCACCTCAGCGGGAGATCGACTTCACGATTGAATTGGTACTAGGAGAAAGGTCGGTGTCACGTCCTCCATTTCGAATTGCACCGAAAGAGTTGACTGAGCTCAAAGTTCAGTTGCAGGAGTTGTTGGAGCAGGGGTATATTAAACTCAGCTCTTCGTCATGGAGTGTGTCAGTATTATTTGTGAATAAAAAAGATGGTAGCATGTGGTTGTGTATAGACTTCCGGATGAGAAGCGAAAGAACTTTATAGTTAAGCGTGCTCGGATGAGAGTAGTTTCGGGATGGGTGACCTCCTAGGAAGTCCCCGTAGGGGCGCTTAACTGGATCACTTCTCATCAAAAGGAGGTTGTGACCACCAACAACTCGCTAGTAGGTTGGAGAGGGGTTGGGTGCTAGGGTTGCAGCCCAGTACAACGGATTGCCACACTGGTTCAGCTGTCGGGTTGTTCTGCCCAGTCGTTACAGGCCGCCCCCGGCCGCCGGGGAGCCCGTGCCGCGGGGGGGGGGGGGGGGGGGGGGGGTACTTTGGCCGGCGAGCCCATCCTCGCGTCGGGGTACTCTGCTCGTTGGCTTCGCCGGCCGACCTCTCTCATTCATGTACATCCCCCATTTTCCGCATTTGGACGACTTACCATGGCCCGTGAATCGCTCCCATCCTCCTTCTCTAGCATCTCCTCGTTCGCCATCACCATTATCACCACCAGAAGAATCCCTCGTAGAAGAATGAGAAATCTTTGCTTTTCTCAAATGGTTTCTAACATAGAGGATTTCGAGGGGAAATTAATGGGGACCATCCTATTTATAAAATATTGGGGGCGCGGTTAGTCCACTCCCCATGATCCCATCATGGAGATCATGGGGAACCGCTATGCATGCGATCGGCAAGCGCAATCGTGCGCGATCTGCGCACTTGGGGTCTCCTTCGCCGGGCCGCCCGGGGCCAGTCATGGTTGTCGACCTCTCTCTCCTGCCATCGGCGGTCCGACTTCCGGTCGGCCGGAGGGCCACGCCTTATGGCCGTGCGCCCATGGTCGCGAGGCTCTGTGATCCCGTCGGCCATTTAAGCCGGCGGGAGCCTCCTCACTCGCAGCCTCCCCGAGAGGCGAGGGAGCGGCCGACCACACTCCGCCTTCAGTCTAAAAGCGCTCAGTCGGCCACTCCTCTTCCGCTCGGGTCGGCTCTGATCGGTCGCGTCGCGTGGCCGACACCCGGTGCCGACGCCGCGCCCGACGGTCGGTGTCGAGATCGCACCCGGTGGCCGCTCCCATGGCCGGGCTCAGCGTATAGCCCTAAAGCGGCCAACCGGACCTCTCTTGCCAACGCCATGGCCGCACCCCTTTCCCTTTGCCGAGGTCGGCCACCCTCGAGGTGGTGGCCGACCGCCTCTCTTTCCCTCCTTGGGCGCCTTCCCCATCGTACAATTGTTCCGCCACGACCGCGATCGTCCGATGTGTGAGTAACCGTCCATGCAATCACCTCCAATAATGGGAGGACGTGTTTTAAGTGGGGTCCTGCATTTAATAAAATCAATATACAATTAATATCTCCCCAAAATTATACTCATAATTATGATATTAATGGTTACGGTGTGCGGATAGCCTTATAACCACCGTAATCACCTCCTAGAGGCCATAAAAAGGCCTTCATGCCTCCTCATTTCTTATCTTTCTCTTCCCGACTTTCTTCCTCCTCAGGTCATAGTTCTGCTGAATTTCTCCTACGAGTCACCTTTGAGCCACCTACAAGCCACCTTCGAGCCACCTCCTATTCACCAGAAATTTGCTTAAGTCCACAAGCGACCGGCAAGAAGGAAAGTCATACTACAGCAAGCGCTCGTTCGCGCGCATCACTAAAACAGCTTTCCTCATGCGGCGCGGCCTGTTGCCCGTCGTGAGCCCCCAAATTTTTCTCTCTCGCCCCCAAAGTGTATCGAGTAGCGGTTTGTCACACTCAATTTTTCAAAAGACTGTAACCGTAAGTAAATAGTGAATTTTGATCGGCACAGACCCGGTCGCGTGATTTTTTACCCAGCTGACAGATTTTTTCACATCGAAACATCGTGTGTACTTTTTCTCTCTCATTGACTGTGTGTGCACTCGACCGCTCCACGAGCTAACACGGTCCAAATTGTGCGCGATCTATGCAAACCGCGGGAGCCCTGGAAGGAAAGTCTAGTTGTGCGCGATCTATGCAAACCGCGGGAGCCCTGGAAGGAAAGTATTTTGGAGGAAATGCCTGGCTGTATTTTGAAGGAAATGTCAGCATTCAATCCTTGCCTAAAATAGCTGTGAATACCTTTAATATTTGTATTTACCTAAAATAACTATACCCTGTAAATCTATAAATAGTGGATATATGAAAAGCATAAACCAAGGATTCATTTCAGTTCTCTTATTCTTTTCATTATTTTCTTTCCTGTTTTCTCTCATATGGTATCAGAGGCAGGTTCCATGACTTCCACTGCCGAGATCATCTCCACCGCCACCATCGTTGAGTCCACTCTCCCTACCGTAAAATCGATCCGGCAGGATGTGTTGATCAAGCTCAAATCGACAAACTACCTCCCATGGAAGACGCAGGTTCTTCCCGTCCTCCGTTCTCTTGGACTAGTCGGGTTCGTTGATGGATCTGCCACCCATCCCGACTCCGGCGATCTCTCGCCAGATGCTGTCCAATGGCATCGCCTGGACCAGATGGTTTTGGCCTGGCTTACCAACTCCCTCTCTGAGGCAGTCGTTACTCAAATCGGCACTTGTGCAACCTCTGCTGAGGTTTGACACTCTTTGGAGGTGCTGTATGGAACTCTTACAAGATCTCGTATCCTTCAGCTCAAATCCGAGCTTCAATCCCTGTCCAAAGGGAGTCTCACCATGGCCGACTACGTCCAGCGTGTGAAATCTATCGCCCAAAACCTTGCGAGCGCCGGAAAACCCACTGACGATGATGATCTCGTCATGTGGCTTCTTCGCGGCCTCGGATCTGAGTACGATCCCATTGTTGCTGCTATAAATCTCGCACGAGACTCTCCCACGGTGGATGAAACTACCGCTCTATTATTTGACTTCGAGCTCCGACTCCAAACAACCCAACGAGCTATTGATCAGCCCGCTGCGATGTACTCTGCTCGAGGCCGTGGACGATCACACTTTGGAAATCGTGGTGCTCGTGGTCGTGGCCAATTTAATAGTGGCCGCGATGGTGGTAGGTCTAGCCAAAACCGCCAACCCCCTTCACCTGCATCCCGAGGTGGTCGTGGAACTCCTGGGCAACGTCTTAAAGGTGCCCCTCGCACAGCTGATGATTCCAACGTGGTGTGTTTTCGTTGTGGCCATCCCTACCACAAAGCTAACAACTGCTTTGCTCCAGATTCTGTAGTCTCCAATCAAGTTCAATCGTTTGCCGCCATAAACTTATCTGAACAGATCGATCACGCATGGTACCCTGACACTGGAGCAACAAATCATATGACAGCTGACACTGCACAAATTGAAGGTATGACCCCGTACACTGGTCTTGACTCAGTAATGGTCGGAAATGGGACTGGTTTACCTATTACTCATATGGCTAAGGTATCCATCCGTCGAACATCAGTTCATCTCGACCGGGTTCTTGTTGTTTCACACTTGAAAAAAAAAACTTTTTAAGTGTTTCTCTGTACACTCGTGATAATAATTGCTGTTTTATTTTCTATCCATGGGGCTTCCTCATCAAGAACTTGAAGACAGGTCAGACAATGCTGGAAGGAACTAGGCATGGAGGGCTTTATCCAATAAGCATGGGGACATCACCTTCTGCAGTCAGCCTCTTCACCAATAAAACAAATGGGGACACATGGCATGCACGTCTGGGACATCATCTTTTCGTCTACTGAAATCTTTGTACCCACTGTTAAACATTGATCCTTTGATTAATAAAAATTTTTGCCGCAGTTGTCAGTTAGGCAAAGCATCCAGATTGTCGTTTACTCGACGTGAGTCTTACTCTACTCAACCCCTTCATACTCTCCACAGTGATGTATGGGGCCCAGCACCTATCTCCTCCATTGATGGTTTTCGCTTTTATCTCATAATCGTTGATGAATGTTCTCGGTTTTCGTGGTATTTTCCGCATCGTCGCAAATCTAAAGTTGGACTTCTCTTTGTACAGCTAATTAAACTCATGGAAAAGCGACTTGATAAGACAGTAAAATTTGTCCAAACAGATGGTGGAGGGGAGTTTATGAGTCATACTCTCCAAGACTTCTTCCTATCTCATGGTATCTCTCATCTTATTTCTTGTCCAGGAACACCTGAACAAAATGGATTAGCCGAACGCAAACATCGCCATATTGTTGAAACCGGCCTTACTCTTATGGCTCATGGACATACCACCAAACAATATTGGAATCATGCGTTCTCCACGGCTGTGTACCTGATCAACCGGTTGCCATCTACCACAGTCAATGGGCGCTCTCCGTTTGAAGCCATATTTGGTGATCGACCATCTTATGGTCATCTGCGCACTTTTGGTTGCGCTTGCTTCCCAGCTTTAGCCCCTTTCGGCAGAGGAAAATTAGACTTCAAGTCCGTGAAATGCGTTTTTCTTGGCTACAGCCCGCACCATAAGGGTTATCGATGTCTTGACCCAATTTCAGGACGAATCTACCTATCTCGCCATGTGTCGTTTGATGAAAATCGTTTTCCCTTATCTCAACAATTTTCTGCAGGGGTCTCCCTGCCTTGGGAGTTTTCATCAACTCAATTTACTGTTCCAAACCATAACTCCTTGCTGCAGGTTGCCGTCGATGTCATCCCCGCATCAACACCCACAGCTGGAGCCACTCAGTCACCGTCAACTTTCCCGGTGGCTGCTCGCCCCTCTCATGCTCGCGTGATCAATGCTCCTCCAACTCGGGCGCCCGGTTCCCAAGCTCAAATGGGTCCCGTCCCCACAGATCTCACGGACGGAACTCCTGGCGTGCCTGAAACCTCTGTTCCTGCGGCATCTGCTGAAGGCATCAGCATGGTCGGTCTTCACGAAGCTCCTGGTGATCATGCTTCTGCCTCGACATCCATCGCTCCTCCCCCGTGGCCGGCCCATACCGCTATTCAACGTCCACGGGGCACCCGTGGCGGACCTGGTGCAGCGCCGTTCGATCCTTCGGCAACTAACGCTTCCTCAAATCACTCCATGGTAACTCGCTCCCGCACCGGAACACTGCGTCCCCGGGCGCTCTGTGCCACCCGCCACCCTATCCCCTTGGCTCTGCTCTCTGTGTTGGCAGAACATCCACCTGAACCATCTACCTATAGGCAAGCGGCTTCTGATCCCAACTGGGTTCGGGCTATGGAGGAGGAACTTGCAGCTCTTCGACGCAATCGAACCTGGACTCTTGTACCACTCACACCATCTATGAAGGTTATCGGTTGTAAGTGGGTTTACAAATTAAAACATAAAGCGGATGGTTCCATCGAGTGCTACAAGGCCCGTTTGGTGGCAAAAGGCTTCAATCAACGCGAAGGTTTTGACTATGCTGAAACCTTCAGTCTGGTGGTCAAAGCAGACACTGTGCGCCTTGTTCTCTCCTTAGCCCTCTCTCGTGACTGGCGCCTGCGCCAATTAGATGTTAAAAATGCATTTCTACACGGAGACTTACAGGAGACCATCTAACTCCAGCAGCCGCCCGGATTTATCGACCCCACTCGGCCCAAACACGTCTGTCACGTGCATAAAGCTCTTTATGGTCTTCACCAATCTCCTCGGGCGTGGTACAACAAATTTGACAAATTGCTTCTTTTACTTGGATTTATCATTTGTCCGCACGTTACCTCGATGTTTCTCTGGCAAGACGGTACCGACATCATTATCGTCTTGATTTATGTTGACGATCTCATCATCACAGGCAGCAACGCTGCATTAATCTCTCGCCTCATCCAGCGTCTCTCCTCCGAATTCGATATGAAGGATCTCGGCGACCTGAATTTCTTTTTGGGCATGCAAGTTGAACGGCGCAGCGACTCTCTCCTTCTCTCTCAGACCCAATATGCTCTTGATCTTCTCACTCGGTTTGCTTTGGACAGTGTCAAACCAGCCAAGAGTCCTCTCGCCGCGGGACTTCACCTCTCTGCTTGCTCCCCAGACCCTCTCCCTGATCCCACGATCTACAGGCAGATGGTCGGATCTCTTCAATACCTTACCATGACCCGTCCAGATCTGGCTTATGTCGTTAATTATGTGTGCCAGTTTATGCAGAAACTCTGTTCCTCTCACCTTGCTGCCGTCAAACGAATTTTTCGCTACGTCAAAGGCATCCTGCACCTTGGTCTCAAGTTCTCTAAATCGGATTCTCTACATATTCGAGCCTTTTCAGATGCAGATTGGGCCGGCTGTCCCGACAGTAGGCGATCGACAACAGGGTATGCTGTATTCTTGGGGCCAAATCTTCTATCTTGGGGAGCTAAGAAACAGCTCACTATCTCTCGGTCTAGTGCGGAGGCGGAATATCGCGCTCTGGCTTCAACAACGACCGAAGTCCTTTGGTTCCTTCATATGCTTCATTTCCTTGGCCTCCGTCCATCAGTCACCCCTCTCCTTCTTTGTGACAACGTCAGTGCAATTCAAATGTCCAAGAATCCAGTCTTTCACAGTCGGACGAAGCATATCGACATCGACGTTCACTTCATCCGTGATCATGTCCTTCGTGGCGATCTCACTCCCTCTCATATACCGGGGCGTGATCAGGTGGCTGATATGTTTACCAAGTCCCTTCCCAGTCCTCGGTTTAGCTGGCTTCGGGACAAGCTCGTCTTCCGGATTCATACGTCGTGAGCTTGAGGGGGGATGTGCGCGATCTATGCAAACCGCGGGAGCCCTGGAAGGAAAGTCTAGCTGTGCGCGATCTATGCAAACCACGGGAGCCCTAGAAGGAAAATATTTTGGAGGAAATGTCTGGCTGTATTTTGGAGGAAATGCCAGCATTCAATCCTTGCCTAAAATAGCTGTGAATACCTTTAATATTTGTATTTACCTAAAATAACTGTGAATACCTTTAATAGTGGATATATGAAAAGCATAAACCAAGGATTCATTCCAGTTCTCTTTTTCTTTTCGTTATTTTCTTTCCTGTTTTCTCTCATACAAATTACTCCGGTCCAACCGGGGTGTCAAGTCTGCCCGCAACATCTCTAAAAATTTGAAGAAACCCGAGCTTTGAGTTGGCTATTCGCATAAGCATTATCAGTAGCTATTTTGTGTGTTAGATTTACAGGGTAATGCATGTTCTTAGATTCTTCAATGCTAATCATTCAAACTTAATGCAGATCATGTTCTTTGATTCTTTTTATAGCTAATCACTCACTCTCTCCAATTTGTCCGGCATAAGAAAGTGAAAATCATATCAAAAAAATGCATTTTTTTTTACTTCAAGAACAGAAATTTTGGCTTATACTCACCTCTACATGTCTATCAAACACACTCATGATATCCTGCATTGCAGATGGCATCATAGAGAAGGAAGAATCCTGGCTATGACTTATCAATTACAACAAAACAAGGAAGAAGAGCTCGTGGGTTGAGTAGATAAAGCTCTTCAAGATTTGAATGCCGGCCAACCTTCCCTGCCACCGAATCGAAATCCATCAAACCAATCATCTCCCTAAAACCATCAATCGGCTTATGAATTCTCCCAGCAATTACTCTGCAAATCACCACCGCCTTCTTCGACGAGAAATCGTTGTTTTCAGCAGTAGTATCAATGGATTCTAATGCCGTCTCCCATGTCGACGCTGTGAACACTCCCACCCCTGCCTTCATCTCCCACTTTGTGGGGAATCCGCTTCTTATGATTTGGCAGACGTTGCATTTCGTCGAGGAGCAGAGGCTGGAGGAGCCATTAACGCCCAAAGAGCAAGAAATGGTGGTGCCATGAAATCTCAGGAGCTCATTTCCATCAGCGATGCAGCGGGCATGCTTGTGCTGGAACTTTATAGCTCTGTTCTGCACTGATTCCCTGTATTCTTCAAATTTCGCGAGAGTTCTCTGCAAATGATGCACTTTTAAGATTCGCTCTGTCATTACAATTCTTCTTCCATAAATTGAATATGAGAAACTTGATTGACATATTTTCTCTACAATCTTTCTGCTGAATTCTCCTTCTTCTAGTTCAGTAACTGCGATTATATGCAGAGTTAGGAACAAACAGAATTTGTAACAAAAGGATTGATTAATCGAGATATTCATGAATCTGCATAAACCAATCAAAGCTTTCAAGAACAGAATGATTTTCATCAATCCCAAGAAATTCTCAAACTGCCGCGTTGGAAGATGACTATCTAACTTACAAGAAATATATAATAACAGAGCATAAGAAAGCGCAATGAAACCTGCATGATTACAGGCATGGTGGGCCTCCAAATCCTGCCATTTCTTGGACTCCTTTCCACAGTAATGGCAGGCAAAGATACCATCTCTCTCATTACCCATAAAGGCGGGGTCTGCCGGAGGCCGGCCGTCGCAGCCAAAAGAGCTACAGCCATGGCGGAGATGGCCGGCGGTGATCTTGAGCTCCTTGTTGAAACTGCTGCTGACGACCTCCCGGGCCAATGTGTCGAGTAAATCACTGCTTCCAACGGACCTCGGGCTGTAGATCGACGGCGGCGGCGGGTTGGGGGGACGGCTGCAGCCATGAACGACGTCTTTTAGATTGGAGATGGAGCGAGAGCAACCGAAGCGCCAGCAAGTGGATGTTTTCTCGTTGTTGGAGTCTTGATGGCCTTTCTTGGCCTCCGCCGCCTCGTGCACGTCGAAAAAATTCGATTTTTGGTGCAGGGTCTTCTTTATCGCATGCCAAAATTTAGTCATCTTCTTCTTCGTCTTCTTCCTGTCCTCTGGTTGAGAACAGGGTGCGGTTTTGGATTGAAATTCTTTCTGCGGATTCTTGATAGGACCGTTGTTGACGAAACCACCCCGAGTTATTTATAAGGAAGTTTAGAAGCAGAGGAAACCCCGTGTTATTTGGATCCGGATCATCAGTTAGTAATTATTATTCATTTGCTTATTTGATGGACAAAATTAGTCTAAAATATATTTAGGTTTTGTTTAGCGGATTTATTTTCACTGGTTTTAATTAAAGTCCGATTCATGCGTTTGTAACTTGATCTGTCAAAATAAGTCCCCCAAACAAAACCTTAATGATATAAAAGAATTGGATTAATTAACCTGGAGAGAATCTTGATGTGAATTATTTCTGATAATAGCATAAAGGGAATATTATGACCCTTACAGGGATTTTCTTCATTTGTTTCCATATGTTTTTTTCAATTAAAGCTGCAAATATTCATTAGCTTGCTATTATTCTCTATAATTTAGGAAAATGTGGTTTACTGGGTTTGAACTTTGAAGAGATATGGCTATATTTGTGGAGGGTTTTTTTTTTGCTTTGGTTAATTCCTACAAAAGATTTACCATCATAGAAGCTATGTCATAAAAGAAATTACTTTTGAACATAAAAGTGGACCAAATTTCTTAGGTAAGGTCAGGCGTTCCAGAACGATGATTATAAACAAA
The DNA here is from genome assembly GCA_039583875.1 of Platanthera guangdongensis. NCBI lineage: Eukaryota > Viridiplantae > Streptophyta > Magnoliopsida > Asparagales > Orchidaceae > Platanthera > Platanthera guangdongensis. The sequence goes on from CM077151.1 coordinate 21,473,709, forward strand.
ATATTTGTGTCTATATTGAATTATTAGTTTAATGATGACATTAAGCATTAGGAAAATTCATGTGTTATGATAAATCTTAAGCTCAAGGAGATTGAAATTGAGGGTTTTACATTTATTTAATAATTACTCGAGCAATAGTCGAACCTAAACATTACTATTCCCGCATACTGGATGAGTCAAAATTCTATGTAAGGGGTTAAAAATTCAAGTTAAGAGATACCCAAATTTTCTTTTTGGTATAGTATAGTTAAAAATTATTTTAAAAGTAATTTAACTAGTTATTTTATCAAAATTGGAATACAATAAATGTGAGGTACATAATTTTTTTCGTAAATTATCACTATAAATGGAATGTTTACTCGATAGAGGCAAATTCCGGATTATGGAAAAAAATAATAAAGAAAATCCCGGATTATAGTGGCTTTACTTTTAGAGAGAGGGCTATATATAGATAGGGCGTTGTTGCGTGAAGATTGAATAGTGTGACCCAAACTCTTAAAAAAATTGTGATGCCGCCCAGCAATTCGAAAGACCAAATTAGAGGAATAGTGTGACCCAATCCGATATAGGTAGATCAAGCTTTGAGAATTGTTACCATGAACGCTCCTTGCACTATAGCGGATGGTTCCTGTCTTTTACTAGAGTCCAAATTTGATACGAATAATGCATCTCTCATGTGTGTGAGATGTGTATTTACCGTATGATTTTGATTTTAATGGACAGATCTTGGTCGTATCTTTTGCAGATACAAGCGTATGTACCAGCAGATACAACTACAGATATAACCAAATCAGATACGGTCGGATCTGTGCCGTTGAAATCCAAATAGGCGATAAATTCTACGGTCGGATCTGTCATTCTTCCACCTATTAATATGTGTGTAACTCTCACAAAAAAATCCTTTTACTAGGGGTGATAATGACCAACCAACGCTTGATTTGTTGTTGCGCGCCTAGGCACCAGTGACCTCCCTTAATTGTTGGCGTACATCCTCCTCAATTCTTCGCCACCATAAACTCAAAAAATCATTAACCATTGGACATTTTGAACTGCCATAATGCAAATGAACATAATCCAAATTGGATTAAGATGGATTTCTCCTCCCTGGGAGTAGAGAGCTAGATGATCGTATAAATTTAATGATTCCATGGTGGTTTGGAGGAGGTGCATTTTTGTCGATTTACATGAAGAAACGATAGATATCTTGCAAGTTACTATCATTTTATTGAGATATAATGCGAAAACTATCTTTTAGGCACAACCAAATAAATATAAAGTACACAAGAACAAAAAAAAATTTAACAAAACTCAACATATATAAATAATATAACGGTAATAACAAAACATAAAAAAAATGTACCGACATTCGTTACAAAATACTTCGTGGAGGAGTCAAACTTGCCCGATCAGCGGGAGAGAGAATAATATGGGTTGCAATCTGCTAGTGTAGCAGACGCACAAGGTTCGTCGGGAACCTACGTCGTCGGGTGACGATCAAACCACCTGCCACCACCGGAGAAGCACCGTCAAGGCCAATTGTACTCGCGCACATCATTGACACCAAGCCGCACCACCAGAGAGAAATATCATCATGGCCGCTGCACTGCTGCATGTCTTCGCCACCACGCCCGTACCGCATCAACTCCAATGCCGACTACGCCAAACAAAGTCAAACCCGAATCTGATCATCTGAACTCCGCAACCGGAGGTCGCAACCATGAATCCGACGTAAACCCCACCACATAGTCTCCTCCCAGACCGATAAAAAATGGAATCCCAACTTTCGGCCTCTGCATCCTTTTAGAGAGAGATTCTCTCCCTAGGGTTAATATTATTTCTTCCTCCCTTATTTCGTCGTTCTCGCCGTTCTCACCTTATTTCTTCTTCCCATGTGAAACCCTCGACACATTCCCCGGCTTTGGAGATGATAGCCACCGGTCTTGGAGAAGTGGGTGTTTGCCGTTTTTGAGGAGATGATGTAGTGCGGGCGTGACGTCGAAGGCTTGCGGTAGTGAAGTAACCTTGACATAGTTTTCTCTCCAGCAGTACGAGCATGACGGCGAATGCTTGCAGTGCTGCAGTGGCCATGAAGGAGCTTCTCTTTGGCGGTACGGGAGTGGCGTCGAACACATGCAGGAGTGCAGTGGCTTTGATGCCTTGATGGTATTTCTCTTTGGTAGTGAGGCTTGGTGTCGATGGCGTGCACGAGTGCAGCTAGCCTCAACGGTGTTTCTCCGGTGGTGGCAGGTGGTTTGGTCGTCACTTGTCGACAAAGGTTACTGACGAACCTTGTGTGTCCATTGTGCTAGCGGATTGTAGTCCAGATATTTCTCTTTCCCGCCACCATGAATCCGACGTAAACCCCACAAGGTTCGTCAGATTCATGGTGGCGGGAAAGAGAAATATCTGGACTACAATCAGCTAGCACAACAGACACACAAGGTTCGTCAGTAACCTTGTGGGGTTACTGAAAGTGGAGGCTTATCCCAGCCTCATTGAAAGTTGACTGGATCTCAATCGTAGATTACTGATGCAGGTTTCCAAAATGACGGAGGATCATAAGAAACTGCTACCGCCATCAATCTTCATCCTGATTCATTCTCAGATGTTTGATATGTCGGTGAGAGAAACCGCAGATGTGTTACATTACCGCTCCCTTTAAAAATGACGCTGTCCTCAGCGCCTTCGTAATATTGGTCCTCTGAAAACCCTAGCTGCGGGAATGAAAGTCTTCTCCGGCGGTCTGAAGCAACCTAGCTTTATAATGGTAGAAATCAGAAGATCATTCTGGTGAGAACAGATACTTGAGAGGTATTTCTTGTAGGAAAATTGATTCTGCTACTCTTATTGTGGCTGGGTGAGCTAACGCTGAAGAAGTATTTCTCCTTCCCCTTTTATTTCTCTTCTAGATTTGTGTATTAGAGTGGTGGTGGTACTGCTTCGTCCATCGTTGTCCTTTTGTTTTGCTCTGTTTTTCCATTTTATAGTTTCCTCTTACTTCGTTGCCCCTTAGTCTTCCATGAGTTCTCTTCTTCATTTCCAACTTGTGGTTTTAAACGGGAAAAATCTTCTAAGGTAGATTCTCAAGTGCTATCTTCCGGTGGAAGTCCCTTCCATTGCATTAATCCTTGTTGTATTTCATTTCCTTGTTGTAAAATTTTTCGAGTAGACACAATAGCCAATGGCTCGTGAAGCGGGTTATTTCTCCATTGATGAATTGTAAGGGCAACTGGCTGAGGCCCGGGTTCTCCTATATATGGTTTGAGCACAAAAATGTGAAAAACTGGGTGGATTTTAGTTTCTGGAGGGAGGTCCAGCCGATATGTTGTTTGTCCAATGACCTCTAGTACTTGGTATGGACCATAAAATTTCAGGCCCAACTATTTGTTGTTAGAGCGAACTATTGATAGTTGTCTATATGGGTGCAGTTTGAGTATCACCCATGCCCCTGGCTACAGTTGCGGTTCCTTTCTTTTTCTTATCTGCGTAGGTCTTCATTTGTTGCTGCGTGATCTTTAGATTTTGTTTAAGTCGCTGTATAAATTTTTGCCGCTTTTTCAAGGTTGCTGCAGCTGCATCATTAGTTGTGCTTCATGCGCTGTAAGATAGTAAACCTGGGGGAGTTCGACCGAACATGACCTCATATGGAGTCATGTCGATCGAAGAGTTAAATGATGTATTGATAAAATATTCAGTAAAACTAAGACACGTAGACCATTTCTTAGGGTTATGATTACAAAATAATCTCATATATTGTTCCAAGGATCAATTGATTCGTTCAGTCAGCCCATTCGTTTGAGGGTGGTATGCTGAACTATATTTCAATTGAGTTCTCTGTAAGCGGAACAATTCCTTCCAAAAATCACTTAAAATGGTGTCTCGATCCGTAATTATTGATTCTGCTATGCCGTGAATTTTGCCTACATTCTCCCAAAACAAAGAAGCAACTTTAGGCCCAGTTATTTCTTTGACTGGAGCAAAATGGACCGTCTTTGAAAAGTGATCCACCACAACCATAATAATTGCATACGAATTGGAGTTAGGCAGGTTAGTTATAAAGTCCATAGTTAGATTCGTCCATAATTTCCTAGGTGTTTATAGAGGTTGTAACAGTCCATAGGGTAGACAGTTGCTTGTTTAGCTTTCTGCCATAAATCACATTGTTTAACATAGTTTTCTACTTGTTTAATCATGTTTGGCCAATAAAATTGTTGTTGTTGTCTACAAATTGTTCCCCTAACTCCAGAATGACCTCCCAATAGATTATTGTGTGCCTCTTTTATTAGTGTTAGTCGTAATTCTGAATTCTCTGCAATGAATATTTTGTGTTTGTTGTAAATGTAAGATCCTTTAAGTGACCAATTATGTTCTAAATGTGGCGTAGTCCTAATTTTGTGGATTAGCTTTTGGGAATAATCATCTGCTACATAGTCTTGTTCCAATCCACTTAATAGAGGGGAGATTGGGACATACATAACATTCAGGTTCACATCCTGGGGTTGTTCTGGAGTTGAATCTACTTGAGACAACGTATCAGCAACGATGTTATTTTTGCATGCCTTATATTTAATAGTATAATCATGCCCTAATAGTTTTGAAAAGAAAATGTGTTGCTCGGGTGTATGCAGATCTCGTGTTAATAAGTGGTGTAGACTCTGGTGGTCTGTGTGAATTATGAATTTATGTCCTAAGAGATATTGACGCCATTTTGCTATTACCGTAATTATGGCGTACATTTCTCGTACGTAAGTGAATTTTTGTTGCATTTGGACCACCAATTTTTTACTAAAATATGCTATTGGTTTATGTTATTGTAATAAAACTGCTCCAACTCTTATTCCTGATGCATCTGTTTCTAGTTCAAATGGTAAATTGAAGTTGGGTGGAGTTAAAACAGGAGAGTTAAGCAAACTTTGTTTTAAAAGATCAAAAACATTTTGTGTATGAAAGGCCCAGTTGAAAGGAATTTGTTACAGTAAATCTGTTAAGGGATAAACAATTGTTGCATAATTTTTGATAAATTTCTTATAGTAACAAGTTAATCCTAGGAATGCTCTAATATCTTTTTGTGTCTTGGGCACTGAGATTTTTCTAATAACATCTAAATTAGATTTTGTTTGGCCAACATGTCCCTGGGATATCTGGTGTCCTAAAAACTCAATTGATGTTTATAGAAATAAACATTTACTTAGTTTAAGGTAAAAAGTATTTTGAGATAGTATTTCTAAAGTTTTTTGAAGATGATTGTAGTGATCGGCTCTAGACGCACTATAGGGTAATATATCATAAAAAAACTACTACGAACTTCTGTAAATATGGATGAAAATTTTTATTCATTAATGCCTGGAATGTGGATGGGGCGTTGGACAATCCGAAGGGCAATATAGTGAACTCATAGTGTCCTTGGTGTGTTCTAAATGTTGTTTTGTGAATATCTTGTTTCGTCATTCATATTTGGTGATAGCCAGAACAAAGATCTAATTTTGAAAAGAAACGGGCATCATGTAGTTCATCTAATAATTCTTCGATCGTGGGGATTGGGGATCGATCTTTTATGGTAATTTTATTTAAGGCTATATAATCCACACAGAACCTCCAAGTATCATCTTTTTTTATTAGTAGAACTGGTGAAGAAAAACTTTAGGTGCTAGGTCGAATATGATTTTTTTGTAGCATTTCGACAATTAGTCTTTCGATTTCATTTTTTTGATAATAGGGAAAACAGTAAGATTTTATGTTAGGGGCTTGAGCTTCTGTTTCTAAATTAATGTGATGATCGATGTCCCTTTTTGGTGGTAACGAGGAAGGTTCCGTGAATAATTGCTCGTATTTGTTAAAAGAGTCTTAAATTCTTGGGGTAGGTTGGATTGGACATTGTCTGTTTTCAATGTGGTGGGAAAGGTTATTTCTGAAGTGATTAACCAATAAGTGGCTGAGAGTTTTAAGGATAACAAGTGAGATAGTTGCGATGATGAAATTTGGCTATCAGGGTAATTATGATGTCCCATTAGACAAATTGGTCTATCTGTGCCTATATAAGACATAGTTAGGTTTGAGTAATCTGTGGTTATAGGGTCTAATGGCCTTAACTAACGAACTCCCAAAATTATGTCTGCTCCTGAGATGTCTAAAACATATACTGGACCTTAAAAGGATTAGCCTAGATGAGCAACTGAATATCCTTACAAATGCCCTTACATTTGATGGACGAACTGTTTCCCATTCGTACTGCGAATTCTGGTATTACATAAATAGGTAGGTTTAGGAATTTAGCCATTATATGGGAAATAAAGTTATGTGAGCTACCACTGTCCACTAGAATTTCAATGAGAGTGTGAAATATGTCCGGTAAAACGAATGAAGTGGCTTGGTGAAGAGTCTGTTAGGGTCTGAATTATTGCAGCTGCTGTAGGGAATTCTTCATCTACATCAGTTAGTTGGTCCAAGTATTCTGGTAATTCCTCATCGTTAGTCCCTTGAAAGTAGCATAGTGTTCTCTTACCACGACACTTATGACCCCGTTGAATTTTTTTCGTCGCAATTATTGCACAGTCCTTTCTCCCGTCTACTCTGAAGTTCTTGAGGGGACTGTTTTTTGATAAATTGTTGTTTTGTGGTAGTCGGTAAAAGGTTTTTACGTGACGTATTCGGTTTGGTATGATAATCCGTGGTGGGTTTGTATGTTTGTGGAAAGGGTTTTTGGGTTTTGAGGTGTGTGCTTCAAACATCCTAGCCATGGCAAATGCTCTATCGAATTCTGTAGGCTCATGCATGAGAACTTGGCTCTGGATGTATGGTTGGAGTCCGGAGATAAACATGTTAGTCAGAAATGTGGGGTCTAAGCCAGGAACTCTATTCTTCAAACCTTCAAAATCATTTTTATAATTTAAAACCGTGGTCGTTTGTGTTAATTTTGTTAAAGCGCCTTGAGGGTTTTCGTAAGCGCAAGGGCCAAATCGTTGGAGTATAGCTTTAACGAAAACATCGAAGGTCAAGGCTGGATGATCAACAAGAATTGCCTGATACCAGCGAGAATCGGGTTTGTTGAGATGTAATGCCACGTAAAGTAAATATCCCTGAGGATCATTAAGATCGTATAACCTATCGGTAGGGTCACCCTCCGAAAAACGTGGACAAGAAATTGATAATAATTTAGGTTGTGCAGAAATAACCTGAGTTTGAGGATCAAAAGGCGGAGAGACTCCCAAGATTCCCGCAGAAGACTGTCTGGTAGCGTGTTCTGGTTGTTTTTGTAGGCGAGAATTATGTAGATCCATGGAATGTTGAATGTTTTCCATATATGTGCGCAATTCGACCCGTAATTCGTCGTATTGATCCGAAAATTGCTCCCTGGTGGCCAAGATTTGTTGTGTTAACAGCTTGTTTTGAGATTGCATATCGTGACACAAGGTATCGATCTGTGTTTATCTTGTGCGCTGTTCGTCTTGAATTGCCTGAGAAATGTCATTGGTGTGGTGGTCGTCACCATGAGATCTTGTTTCGATTGCCATTGGAACGGGAGGGAGGAGGACAAGGACGAGAGCACCAATATAACATTATTTCAGAGCGGGAGAGGAGAAAAGGTTAGAGGAAAGGCCAGAGGCGGCCAGAGACAGAGAGAGTGAGTAAGGGGGAAGACAAAGATGAAGTACTTCTTTCATTTATTCCTTAAAAAAACTATTACAGAGCCTAATCCTCATATTTATACTAATCACATCAGTTTTAAATAATATAGCCATTAACTATGCAACGACTCTAATAAAACCCAGAGTCCTTCTTAGCTGTCAATTGATGTAGACAGGATGTGTTGATGGTGCCAAGTGGAGGCATCTCCAAACCTCATTGAAAGTTGACTGGATCTCATCCATAGATTACTGATGTAGGTTTCCAGAACGGCTGGGGAATATAAGAAACTGCTACCGCCATCAATCTTCATCCTGGTTCATTCTCAGCTATTTGATATGTCGGTGAGCGAAACTGCCGATGTGTTACACCTCCCTTCCGCGACGGCCGACTGGAATAGGAACGAACCAGCCATTTTCCCGCTGGTCCTGCGAGCACCATCCATCGTTGCGACCGACCGTTTGGGACACCTGTTGCGCACGTTTCTCGCTCCTCCCTGGAGTGCCATCAGGCCAATTCTCAACTGGAGGCACCACGAGCACCAGTTGGCAGTTTACACCGATATATTTCTCTCTCCTTCGGCTCGGCCCCGCCGAAACGGCCTGAGTTTGTTCGCATTATTGGCGTGCACAAACTCCTTGGTTGTATGTGTGTGGTGTATGTGTGTGTGTGTGTGTGTGTGTGTGTGTGTGTTGTAAGTGTGTGGTGTGACTTGTATGTGTGTGTGTGTTTATATTGTATGTGTGTGTGTGTGTGTGTGTGTGTGTGTGTGTGTGTGTGTGTGTGTGTTGTATGTGTGACTTGCATGTGTGTGTGTGTGTTTATATATGTTGTATGTTTGTGTGTGGTGTATGTATGTGTTGTAAGTCTGTGTGTTTATGTTATATGTATGTGTGTGTGGTGCATGTGTATGTTAGCGAGAGAAGTGCTTCAACCATCAGATATGTCTTTCATGAGCACTTCACTAGAAATTATGTATGACAAGCTATCGCTTTGACAAACAATTAAAAAAATGTGGGAAAAAAATTCACTCAAAACTTCGTTTTGTTTCCAAACAATTTTTTGAAAACTTCATTTTTCAAAGTTCATTTAATCCAAATAATTTTTTAACAAAACTTCATTTTTCAGTATCAGCAATTTTTCTATCAACAATTTTTCATCAACAGCTTACCATCAATAACAGCCAACCAAATAGAGGCTATAGGCTCTATTTGTTTGGGCGTTTCGGAGCTCCGTTTTGGGCAAACGCCGCCGGAAGGCGGGTAAACAAATGAACCTCCGGCGGCGTTTGCTCCGTTTCCACCCACCCCCCTTGAGAAACGCCCCAAAAAGCTCAGTTTGGAGCAGCCACCTCCCCCCTCCGTTTCGAACACTCCGTTTCCACCCGCCGGATCGATCCGCCACCGCCGAAACAAATGAAGCCTAAGCCTTCATTTGGTGCGGCGGTGGCGTTTGCTTCCGGCAGATCAAAATGTAGAGTTGGAACCGAAGGAGGGGGAGGCGAGGTTGGAAAACGACGTTTGAGGGATTTTTTTTTCTTGCGGCGGGTGCAAACGGAGCAAACGCCGCAGGCGCCACATTTATTTACACGCCCTCCGACGATGTTTGCTCCAAACACCTGACAAAAACAACGAAACAAACGAAGCCTATTAGTGTTTCCAGCGGAACCTTAATTTCATTTGATAGCGCCAGGGGTGCAACTCGGGTCGGTTCGGTTCCGTTTCACTCAGAACCAAGAACCGACCCATATAAGGTCGGTTCCAAATATTTGGAACCGGAACCGACCCGTTGTTCTAAAATGTAGAACCGGAACCGAACCGAAAATATCGGTTCGGTTCCGGGTCGGTTCTCGGTTCTTTAAATGTTCAGATTATATTTATTCAGATTATAAATGTAAATGTTTATATTTATTCAGATTATATTTCTTCCGTTTTTCTTCAGTTTCTGTTGGTTTAGCATGCTTCAGCCGCTTCAGGCCTGGGAGCTAGAGAGAGGGACCTGCCGGCTCACCGCTGCAATAAATATAAAGGAAACAAGATGCTTTCGTGCTCACTTTAGCATGGCTCAACCAAATTAAATGCAAGTTCATTTCCAGAGAACCAAATAACAACCAAAGCTGAAAGCCTGAAACTAATTAACAACCGATTTTTTGCATAATTTTAGTTGATATGAAAGCCAAAAATCTAGCAGGCATCATCTGCGATTCTGCATAGGGCTAAAATCAAGCTCGGTGTTGTTGAAACCAAAAACTTGGTCTCTGTGAAGTTCGGGGTCCCTAGAAAGGGGTGACCTCACACCTACTACACTCGAGAGAACGTCACGGACCAAAGGATCAAGAAGCTAGGAACATACCCTCGGCTCTAGCGCGGAGGTCCCACCTCACACCCGGAAGGCTACCTGAGCACTTCCCCTCCCTAGCCAATGCTCGAGCTAGGGTGCCTTGAAGAGCTCTCTCAACTCTACCAAGAAGAAGCTAAGAGAGGAGAAAACTAAGAAAAAGGGATCCTCTCCAAGGCACCCAAGGGGGTCTATTTATAGTTTTTTCCCAAGCACATGACCCATAATGTCTGAAACGCCCCCAAGGCAAATAAGCCTTGGGCCAATAGGAAACCGCCACGCCGGGGGGCAAAGAGGTAAAAACATCCCGGGGGCAAAAACGGTAACGACAAGGCCCAAAGGGGGCCAAGGATGGGGAGAGCCCACATGCCAAACCGCAGGGCGGGCGAGACCCGGCCCTGGGCCGGTCTCCCCCACACCTGCCCGCGGGGCGGGCGAGACCCGGCCTCGGGCCGGTCTCGCCCCCACCTGCCCGCGGGGCGGGCGAGACCCGGCCCCGGGCCGGTCTCGCCCCCACCTGCCCGCGGGGCGGGCGAGACCCGGCCTCGGGCCGGTCTCGCCCCCACCTGCCCGCGGGGCGGGCGAGACCCGGCCCCGGGCCGGTCTCGCCCCTGCCTGCCCGTTGCACCTGCCTCAAAGAAGGTGCCACCGGGAGTGCAAAATCTCCAAAAAGCTTAAAAACGCGTCCGCCTTGTTTAGGGTCCACTCTTTGCGAATACGGGGTTGTACATGTGTCATTACAAAAACTTGCAGTTCTTAATTTAGGAGGGTTTTCCCAAACATAATCAAAGATAAAGTACTTAAGCAAAAAAAACAGAAAGCATACAACAAGCCTTAGTTTAGACGTTGACACGTTGCAGTACCTAATCAAGTAAAAAAAATTAACAGAAAACAACAAACTACAACATAATAATCCATGCACGCTGCAGCAAGTCAATTTTGTGTATTTGTCATCATCAGTCTCTTTCAAAAGCTTCTTGTTCATCAATAATAACTACAAAAAACCAAATTATGTATTAATTTCAATACTAAATTCACTATAAAGTATAAAATAATAACAATAAAAGTCAATCAAGAATATCATTACCACTTTTAAGCTCTTCTATTTGATGCAAATCTTCCTCAATTTCCAAAGACAATGAAGACGCTCGTAACCAATCTTGTGTACATACCAACCCTTCTACAATCTTTGGCGAGAGCGAACTACGAAATCGATCAAGAACACGTCCACCTGTACTGAAAGCTGACTCTGATGTAATAGTGGAAACTGGTATTGCTAGGATATCTCTTGCTAATGATGAAAGAATTTTATATTTGCTTGAATTCACTTTCCACCAATTTAATATATCAAACTCTGGAGATAGATCATCAAAATCACATTCTTCTTTCAGATACTTATCTAGCTCTGATTGGTAAGAGGAAGTTTGAAGTGCCCTCTTTCTCTCAATAAATACTGCTCGTAGTTGTCTCATTTCATTCAAGGAACTAATATTAGGAGGGTTATGTGGTGATCCAATTTCATGCTCTCACATCTAGTAGAGTTTGAACTTGAAGGCATAACATCAAGTTTCTTATAATACTCAAATAATTCCTTTAAAACTTTTAAAACTTTTTCCATCAAATCGGTAACCTGTTCATTAGTGAAGAAAAATTCATAACAATGTCTCACAAATTCAAGCTTGTTTTGCGGATCTAGCACTGGTACAATCACAAGTAATAAACTTACTTTATCAATGTTTTCCCAATACTTTTCAAATTTGGCCTTCATTTTTATTGCCATTGCCTGGTGATTAAGATTAGAGGATACAACTCATTCATTTAATGCATGTCCAATGAAAAAAACTTGCTCAAAATATGCACTTGAAGTAATGTACGACGAACCAGAGAATAAATTACTGGCAATATAAAATTTCTCCAAAAAATAAACTAATAACTTAACATTTTCCCAATCATAACTTTGAGGAGGTCCATTATCCAAGTAGATTGCAAATTCAGAAACTTCATCTTCGAATCTTTCAAAAGCTTTTTGAAACTTGAGGGCTACTTGCAACATTTGATATGTAGAGTTCCATCTAGTTGGTACATCCATGCAAACCGAACCTTTATACTCTATTTTTTCTTTTTCACAACAGATTTTAAATTGTTGTGATCTCATAGGTGAACTTCTAATGTATTTCACCGCATCACGAATTCTTACAACTGTATCTATCTTCTCATTCATGCCATCTTTCACAATTAAATTTAGAATATGACATGCACATCTCATATGAAAAAATGCTCCCCCAAAGGTAAATATGATTTTTCATTTAATTTTCTTCTCAAATGATCAATTGCAACCGTGTTTGCAGTGACATTATCTACAGTTAGAGTACAAACTCTATCTATCTCCCAATCTAATATACAAGATTCTAAGACTTTGCCAAGTTCTTTTGCTTTATGACTGGAGATAACACAAAAATTAAGAATTCTTTTTTGTAGCTTCCAATCATCATCAATAAAATGAGCAGTATGACACAAATACGAGAGATTTTGTAAGGATGTCCAACAATCGGTAGTTAAACTTACGACGACTTTCATGTTTACAAGTGTCTTCTTCAATTTTGTCTGTTCAGTAGCATATAATTTCATGTAATCTCTTGTTAGTGTAGTGCGAGAGATCAACTTAAACTTTGGTTGCAACATTCTCATAAGATAAAGAAATCCATCTGTTTCAATAATTTTAAAAGGCAACTCAGCAGTGATAACCCATCTAGCAAGGGCCATCCGACATGACTCCTGGTCGAACTTCCAAGAATGTAGATACTCAATAGAAGTTATGTCATTTCCCTCTTCACCGTTTTTCATCTGAAAGCCTAATAACTTCTGTTTTTTGTCGACTGCATTATACAGATATTTGCTACAATTCTTTAAATGTTTCCACATAGTACTAGTACCGTTAATACTTGCACAACTGTATGCTTTACTGCAATAGTTACATGTGGCTTTCTCAGACTTCTCACTATCTTTTTTCTTAATCTTAGAAAAATGACCCCAAATATTGGACTTAGACTTGTAATCTCTTTTATGTGGATTAGATGTGCTAGGCACAATAGTCCCATCTACAATTGTAGTGGTCTCATCTGTAATTATCGGATCACATGTTGTGACAATAACTTCATTTGTGTCTCCCACACTAGACATTTTAAAGGCCTAGAAGATAAACAAACCAAATAGAAACAAACTGAGAGGAATGCAAAAAATAAAATGCTTGCAACATTTGAGACACGAATACTTATTTGTGTTACTATCATTATTTTTCAATAATTCGTTGAAAAAAGAGTTGCTTTCTATGAATAATCAACAACATTATTTACTGAACTTCTAAACAAATTGATATTAGAAATGACAGTGCAGAAGATAGTCTAACTTTAGTGAAATCTAAGCTTCTAAGTTCTAACCCTATATTTATAAAGGGTTATAAGTGCAGAAGATAGATCCAAATATTCATTTGCATATAATAAGTATTAACAATGAAACAAATGAATGCCCTATTTCAACAGCAGCTCAGAGGATCTGAAAGGAAACAACACCAGCTATTCACATGTTAATACCTTTTACAGGGATTTGAACGGAAGGAAGATAACAACAGCAACTCAGTAGATCACAGCCAAAAAACAGGAATCTGAAAGAAAGAACACAAACCTTAAACTGAAAGTAAGCACCTATGGGCCACGGCCAAAAACAAGAAGAGAAACAACACAGATCTGAAAGTAAGAAACAAAGAGGGGATTGACCTACCGCCTACGATCACGAGCAACCGGGGATGCGGCGATGAAGAGCTTGATGTTTCTCCACGAGGAATAACAGTCGGCGACGCTGCGAGGATGAGCAGTCGGCGTCTCGGCGAGGCCGCGAGGAAGAACAGTCGGCAAAGCCTCGAGGGGGAGCGGTCGGCGACGCCTGGACAAAGACAAAGAGATACAATTTTATTTTTATGTTTTTAACTTCTTTAAAATGCATAGTTGACTACTTGACTAGACAACATATTGTGTCAGAAAAAGCAAGCTAGACAAGAATTTTAATATTATTTTAATATTTTAAATCGCCATAGTCTGACAATCACATTTAATTCGTTTCAGCCTTTCAGGCTTTCCGCTTTCAGATTTACTGCTTTATAATTCCAGATTTCCAGGCTTAAATATTTAAGATTTACTCATTTACAGGTTACAACAGTTTTTAATTTCTACTTTTAATTTTTTTTAACAATTAATTATTTATAGGTTTACTAATAATCGGTTCGGGTCGGTTCTCGGGTACCCGACCACAGGACCCGAGAACCGAACCGAACCGAACCGTCGGTTCTTTTTTTAGAACCGTACCCGACCCGGTCAGTATGAAAACCGACCCGAACCGACCGATTCGGTTCGGTTTCGATTTCGGTCCGGTTTTCGATTATTCGGTTACTTCTGCACACCCCTAGATAGCGCTACTGCAATCACTTTGGACATAGCGGTAATCGTATGAACGGTAATCGTATTAAAGATGTGCATAGAAGCAAAGAGACTTCCAGAGCAACCGCGAACCTTCTTTTACTCCCCTCCCGCCAGCGATATCAAGTTCATCGCTAGCTTGCTGGCTAACATCTGACGAAAAATGGCAGGTTTCTTCACCTGGAAGAGCTTTAGCGAGGAGGGGGACCGGCCTGAGAAGCCACGGCTGTTTGGGGTGACTGAGATGCGTAGCCCCGAGTACAGCATCATGAGGCATGGCGCCCTCCAGGTTGGATTCTGCAATATATGTATAGGGTTTTGTTGATTTCTTGTCATCTTCTTATAAATTCCTCGCACTGAATAGCTGCCATGTAGCCGGAACGTCCTATTGATTTCATGACGGTCATCTGTGTTGTGTTGTGTGGATAATTTGCAATAAAGCGAGCTGACCATTGCGATCTGTTATTTTCTTTAGTTGTGATCTGTTTGGGTTGCATATTTTTTTTTTTGAAATGAAAGTTCAGTCTTGAAAGACAAATCTGTAGAAGCAAGTTTGATTTGAGTTAACTGACAATGTTCAAACGTAGCTGCTTTAGGCTTCGTTCGGCATTTCGCTGCCTCGGTTTGGAACAAACGCCGCCTGACGGCTGGTAAACAAACGGCCGCCGGCGGCGTTTGCTCCGTTTGCACCCACAGTAAGGAGGAAACGGCCCGGATCCGCTCCGTTTCGAGCCCCACCTCTCCCCCTCCTGTTCTAAAGTGGCGTTTCGACCCACGGGATGCACCCACCACCACCGAACCAAATATAGCCTTAGAATTCCAAGCAAAATAATTTTATTACCGACTACCGGGGAGTTAATAATAGCCTTGTTGAGGATATTGTTAAAAAAAATAAGTGGAAAAGGCTATAGAAGTTAGGGAAATTGGCATGATGCACCCTTGAAATGTAGGATTTTGACAACATGCATCCAAAATTGTTAAATTGGCACTTTACACCCTCGCGCGCGCGTGGGGGGGGGGGGGGGGGGGGGGGGCGTATTTTGCTAGTCTCAATGGAGATTTATTTGCAGGACCCATCATTAGGACTAAACAAGTGATACTGGTTGCCATCTTCTTGAACAAGAGTATGAGAACAGCTCAATTGCATAATTGCTTGTCTTGGCATGAGTGCATGACTAGCTCGGTTGGAACAGCCATTGAAGAGGTATCAATGTGACCTATTTGATTTCACAGCCACCTAGTCTCCATCTCCACCTAGCCAGATAGCTCGGGATGCCTCCAAGTAGCAGATTTAAGTTGATCAAATTCTGAATAGGAGAGCAATAAATAGACAATATGTACCATGATCTTGTCATTCATGCTCCTTAACATGAACAACACAATTCCTAATCCATGTGATGGATCCGCTCATTCCACTCTCTTGAAATAGGAGGCAAAACATGTAATTAGAAGGCACAAGATTGACAAGCGTGGAATGGTTCAATGATAAACAGCTCCTTATTAAACCCATAATAATGTATATAATAACATCAAATAAAATAAAAACTACATCTAACTTATTGTGAGGAGCCGACTCTACCTTCAAGAAAACAGATGCACAGTAGTACCCGACCCTCTTCCTCTTCTTCGTTCTTAACACAACGGGCGGGCTATGCATGCAAACTTTGACGAACACTAGTCGGAGAAGGCAGCCTCCGACCACCGGCGGAGGGTGGTTGGAGCAGCCAATCGATGCATTGGGAAACACTTTTGTGTCCTTTTTCCTTCACCGTCTTTTGTTGGGCGATAGCAAGCCATCGACAAAGTTGTTGTCGAAGGTGGAGTAATGGTTGCATCTGGGCTCATTTAACATTGGGGAGATTCATGGATGGGTACGCCAAAGATGGGAAAGCAACACATTTTGACTTAACGGGTTGCATACGTTGGAGTTATCGCTGGAGAAGTGCCACGGATCGAGGTCGCTGACTGACAGAGCTACATGTGTAATTTTGTGGTGGCTGAAGGTAGGGGTGCAAACGGGTCGTACTCATCAAAAAATTGAAGCTCAAGTTTTTCTTGATCCCAATCTCGCTTTATTTAGCTTGTGCTCGGCTAGTGCTTGCAAGCTCGAGCTGACAACATCAGCTTGTTCTACACCTTAAACTCAGTATTCTTTTAATTTATATTATTTATAAATATATAAAGCCCAAAAACATTTTTAATTTATATGTCAAATATAAAATTCTAAATATCTATATATTAGTTATTTATCAATATATTATATATATTTAAGATAACTAAAAAATATATTATTTTTAAAATAAAGCCCGCGAACCGGCTCGCGAGCTAATGAACAATAATAATTAGGCTCTAGCTCGCAGGTGAGCTCGAGCTAGTCAAACACCAGCTCGAGTCAAGTTTTTTTTCGAGTCGGCTTGTTGAGCCATCAAGACGGCTGAAATCAACTTGCACCCCAAGCTGGAGGAGAGAGCGCGAAGGCGGCATGTGGGCCGATGATGTGTCGCTTGCAAAGTCATGTATAGCGTTTGTTGTAACTGTTCGACAAGTGTCGCCAAGGGTCTTGGAGGGAATGCTGGAGAAATCATCCAAGGTAGTGGCATGTCGCTTGCAGAGGTGAAGGATGCGGTTGCCGTTGAGGCCGTGATGCCAAGGGTTGTGTCCGCAAATGTTAGTTAATTCTCGCACTAACGCTTATTTTCTTGTGTAGCCCCTCATGTGAGTGTGGGTCCGACCAAGCCGAGTTTACATCCACCTTCTGACACACCATTGGATGTCGCTCATCTGCGATCGACCTTGCTGGTGGTGGCTCCGCATCAGACGGTGAAGGTACTCACCTTTCAAAGACTCATGCGGGCGGCGAGGAAGGTCGCGCGGGTGCGGGCTCCTCGAAACCTACAAGGACCAGTTTTTTCTCGACGACTCCGGCGGGTAGCATGACTTCCTTTATCGCGACTTTGTTGCCTCCGTCGCTTCCCATCTCTGCGGGTATACATACATCCTTGACGACTGCTCAAGATCTTCCTCTTCCAGTGACATCTCTTGGTATAGGCAACATGTGCTCTTTTATGCTCGTGCCCTCTGCTTGCGGAGATCTCCATAGGTCGTATGACTGTGGAAAGGCTCCCGTGGACCCGGCTGCTGACTCATCTCTTCGGCGGTCTGGGACCTCGCTCCCACATTCCCCTCCACCAAATCAGACTCATCGCGGGGGCCAATTGGGGGACCGCCGAGGTTCACCTCCTGAACTTTGTCGTCCCACCGATCTCCAGTATCTCGCCGATCTCTGCCACCTCACCGATTTCCGCTACCTCGCCTATATCCGCCACCTCATCACGATTCTCTTTGGCACGAGCAGAAGTCACAGACCTCTCGCTCTAGTACGTCACCCTTTAATTCCATTATTTTTCTTGTGACTAGAATCTCGCTTTCTAATCTGGTTTTTAATAGGTCGCACTGCTTCTCCGCCCGCCGCCCTCATAGACGTAATTGACATGCCGTTAGGCGAGTATCAAATAAGAGTCGCCGCTGCCTATCTCGAGCTTGAAGCAAAACTTGATCAGTTGATTGCATGCGAGCCAAATCGCAAATTTCCTACGCTGGAGGTGCGAGTATCAAAGACAAAAGAATTCGAGCACCGGCTAGAGGGCGCTAAGCTGAAGTACTACGCCTATAATGAGTTGGAGAGGCGCAATGCCTACCT
Organism: Platanthera guangdongensis; assembly: GCA_039583875.1. NCBI lineage: Eukaryota > Viridiplantae > Streptophyta > Magnoliopsida > Asparagales > Orchidaceae > Platanthera > Platanthera guangdongensis. The sequence goes on from CM077151.1 coordinate 21,491,838, forward strand.
GGAGCATAAGCAAGACCTTTAAGGCGACATACGCGACATTCAGGTGAGCATAGGCACGGTGGGTACCCTTACTCGAATGGAGGTTCACATTCGCCGGTGCGAGGAAGATATGGAGAAGACGAACGAGAAAATTCAGATGGCGTGCGAGCTCGGATGGACTGGTCGCCATGCGCAAACCTCACAACGACGTGGAAACCTGACAATTATTTAAGTCGCCTGTACTTTTTTAAAAATAATTGTGTGATATGGACTGTATAAACTCTATTAGCTCTTTTTATCTAGTTGCTAGACTTTCATAATGATCTATTTTTATTTGCGAGTTGAGTCCTCACACTATATTTACGTGGTTTTTATTAGCCGGAGGATGATCACGAGTATCTTTGAATTTTTTTTACTGCGACAATTCTTTTATTGCGTTTCAGATAGTGCGCGTTATCCTTCATGCTCCTAAAGATTCTGCTTTGTGAGGATTATTCAAGACACAAACCTCCGCTCGTCTATAAATAAGAGGTGCGGGGGTCTAAAAATGACATGCTTTTTTGCGATCAGCTTTCCTTCACGGAGTTACTTTGTGCGAGTTTCTACTTGGAGGATGCTACAACCCGCCGCCTGAAATACGCGGGGAATTTCTCCACCGCGAAGTTCAAGAAGTCGGCTACTCGCCAAGAGGAGCTGGAAGCCTTCAACAATCTCTTTCATCCTACGGGCTACCGGGCGAGATTACCCTCAAAGGACGAGTATGCCGATACTTTCTTCGCCGACTAACTCGCATTCCCTCTTCAACACTTTGAAGTAGGGTTGCGACTTCCCTTGTGGCCGAAGAACTGCCAGCTATTATGGGCTGGTCCCGGGGCAAATCAACACCAACAGGAGTGCGATCATCGTTGGTTATTTGTACTTTCTGCGCGCGGAGGGGATCACCTTCGACCTGACCGTTATCTAAAAGGTCTTCTACTTGGCTGCGACCAAGGATGGCACAATCTACTTTGGCAGCCACACATGCTTGCTCGCTGACACTTCCAACAAGGTCCATCGTTGGAACGAAAGAATCGTTTTCGTTATTGGCGACTTCGACAACCTTCCTCGCCGTCCGCAACCGCCGGCTCCCGAGCTCTTCCTCTCCCCTATCTTGCAAAGGCTGTGACTAGAGCTGTAGAAAGCGTTGAAGCAGTGGAAGTTCAATGTCGCTCTCCTCTGGCAGCGAGTCGATCAACTTCCCTATATCCCGCCGGGCGAAGGTAAGCCTGAGCGAGTTATATTTTCCAGAACTCGTCTTATCTTTTAATAGTTGTTGCCTCGTTGCTTTTTTCAAGAACTCGCGCGGTTCCAGTTACCGTTCTCCCTTTAGCCGGCGAGGCCACCCCTTTCGTGGATTCTGGTGAGAATCCCCTTTGGCGAAGTGCCGCAAGGTCTTCAAATAGCCTGGCTGAGAGGTCTCTTGCTAGAGGAGACGAGATTGCTGACCTCAACATTCATGCCGAGGTTATTCGTGAAGTACTACGACTGATTGAAGCTGAGCTCAAGCGAAAGAGGAGTAAGTCTATGCGAGGGAAGTCCATTGCTCGCAAAAGTGGCCAAGAGGAGGGAGGCGACAATTCTTCCAACGCCCCTTACTCACACCATAATTACAGGCATGGGGCGTAAAGTAGCGATCTTCTCGGTCACCCCTTGCTCCCTTAGGATGACGAGAAGAACAAGATTCGTCTCAACTTGTGCCTTTCTTCTTGGTCTAAGGATTGCGAACTGAATGACAACACACTCAATGTTTCGTTCGGCTTGTATGGGCGAGATGACGTTGAAATACTGAGAGAATCCTCTCCCTGCTACCTCGCCGACCAGGGTTCTCGGCCGTAGCTACATTCCCTAGAACTCGCGCATCAGACAGCCCAGAACCTCCTCGCTTCCGAGGGCAAGAAAAAGATACTCGAGAAACTTCTACTTCAGATGGAGAAGTCGCTTGCTGCTGCCGATGAAAGGGTAATCGAAGCCGAAGAAAAAGCTGCTGAGAGCAAAGATTACAAGGTGGCTTTGGTAGAAATTTGATGTTCTGCTTCCATCTACTTGTGTTTCCACGGTATTGTCATTTTAACTTCTGCGATTTTTTTACTCGCAGGAAGCTGAGCTTGTCGCCACCGAGAGAATCTCCAAGCTAGAGAAAGACTTTGAAGACAGTCAAACAGTGTTGGAGGCGGCCCACGTCCGTATTGCTGAGCTTAATCTCAAGCCTTAGTGCAGCGTTCTCCCGAAGTCAGCTCATCCAGTGGCGACAAGTTTATTCATATGTCTTATGTGGAGTTAACCGAGATGTGCCATTCGATAGCGACCACCACGGACAACTTGGTGCTTGACAAGCTGAAAGTCGGCGGCTATATTTTTCCGGAGGGCGAGGACTTGATGACCCAGGACCTAATACCTGAGATATTCGCGGTGAATGCTGATGAATCTATTGATTCTGAGGACTAATCGCCGCAAGTTGTTGTGGCTCAGTTAGCCATATGGTGCAAGGACTTTATGCCCTTATTTATTTTTGTTTCTTTACATTTTTAACAGGTAAATTTAAATGTATAGGGTGAATCATCACTCCCCTTATTTATATGTAATGTTTTGCCATCAGAAGAACAACTTATTTAAACTTGATTGCTTTGTCTACTACCTGTTGCTCGCTTATCCTTGCCTAGCTCGCGCAAGTTGGCTTTTTACTAGGCCCTTCAGATCATGTGTGTTGAATGCTCACTAGGCTTTTATGAATGCGCAAATTAGTTAGTTTATCCCCTATTGGAACATGCGGGTTGAGTACTCGCTTGGCTTTTAGGAACACGCAAGTTAGATAGTTTATTGCTTATAGGAACGCGCGAGTTGAGTACTTGTTGGGCTCTTAAGAATGCGTGAGTTAGATATTTTCTCACTTATAGGAACACGCGAGTTTAATGCTTGCTCTCATACTAGGGCATGTGATCCTATCTTGGTACTTGGGGTGGGAAAGGCTCTCGGGGGATCTATTAGGCCAACATACAAGTGATGAGTTGATCTATGTCAACTTTGTAGAGGTGTGGACTTACTAGGACGCTCCGAACACGAGGCATGGATCCTAGGCCATTGTCATGACTTCAAAGAACAGTTAGGTAGGGAAAGGCTCTCAGGGGTTTACTAGACCAACATATAAGTGTGTAGCTAATCTCAGCCGACTTTGTAGAGGTATGGACTTACTAGGACGCTCCGAACAAGAGGCATGGAGGTTCCTATCATGACTTCAAATATCATTTGGGTAGGGAAGACTCTCAAGGGGTCTACTAGGACAACATACAAGTGAGGAGATGATCTCAGCTGATTCTGTAGAGGTATGGACTTATTAGGATGCTTCAAACATGAGGCATGGACCCGAGGACCTTGTCATGACTTCAAAAAACATTTGGGTAGGGAAAGGCTCCGGGGGGGGGGGGGGGGGTTATACTAGGACAACATACAAGTGAAAAGCTGATCTCGACCGACTCTGTAGTGGTATGGACTTACTAGGACGCTCCGAAAACAAGGCACAAACCTTGCCCTTAGCTTCGAAGCGTTGGTTGGGTGAGTGAAGCACTCGAGGGATCATCAACCAACCTGTAAAGGGGGGGGGGGAGCTTCTCTCGGCCGTCAGTGCGGAGGCTTGGACTTAGGAGGATGCATTGTTTTCCTGACGCGTTATCCTATCACCTGACCGAGGCTGTGATTTGGACGATGTCACCGAGGTCAGAAAACTGCATCCCTGGAGATTCTTCATCCTATCACTTGATAATCAAAAGGATTTAACAACAACAATTCTTGTAGCCGAAGAATATTGGATTGTAATTTTAACTCTGACACTAGTGTGGGAGCTTATCAATCTTTTGATTGTTCGGAGACGCAACCCCCCTAAGAAACGAAGGCTCTCTTACTAAGGAAAATCCAATCTTAGACAGATGAGAAGTGCACTCGAGGGATCGTCGGCCAACGCACAAAATATGAGCTGATCTCAGTCGTCAATGCAGAGCCTTGGATAGTGGGACTTTGGAGGAAGCGCTTCTTATCCCGAGACATCGTCTCATCATCTATCCTGGGTTTTACAAGTGTCGAGTTGGAGGTTCACCTCCCAATCCGTTCTTGGGAACTAAATTTTCTTTTTTGTCTTCAAGCTTCTTTCATAGAAAGAAACATAATTCTCTTAGTTTTTAAATATCTGAACGATTTTATTCATAAAAAAGAGGTAATCGGCTTCCCTTCATGGATAAATTCTTTTCAGATCGACTTCGCACCAAGTATTTCCAAGGAGCTAACCTTCAAAGGTTTGTAGGTGGCACCCTCCGGTCTTGAGTGCTTCCTACACAATGAAAGACCCTTCACAATTCAGATTTAGGCTTCATTTGTTTAAGTTTTTCACGCGAGCGTTTGGAGCAAACGCCGCCGAACAGCGGAAAAACAAACAGTCCGCCGTCGGCGTTTGCTCCGTTTGCTCCCGTAGCAAGGAGGAAAAGCCATCCGCTGCTCCGTTTCCAACCTTGCCTCCTCCCCTCCACTCTCAATCCCCCGTTTCCAACCGCCGGCTCCTCCCGCCACCGCCGAAACAAATAAAGCCTTAGCTTATCGATGGAGGTAGATCTTCCCGCCACATCAACTTTTTTCAAGACAAGATACTCTGCTTGAAATTGCTTGATGCAGACGCGTTTGTCGAAGTGTTTTGCCATTCTTTTAATTTCTTCTTGTTTGGTTAACACGAGGTTTTGAAGATATTTAATAAAATCGAAGGAGACTTCATGTTTCCTCATTCTCAAGGCATTACGCTGTCTCATTCTTCTGTCGCCGCTACCCTTGGGCTTCGGACCTCGAAATCCACTGGGATGAGAGCCTCCAAACCGTAAGATAACTTGATTGGCATCTCCCTGGTGACTAAGTTTAGAGTATTTCTCGAAGCCCACTGGACCGAGGGAAGCTGCTCTGTCCAGTTTCCTTTAAAATTTTCACCTCCTTTTTAAAGAGATTCAAGATCAACTTTTTTACAACTTCCACCTGTCTATTACTTTGAGTGATGGACAACGGTAAACGGTAGGTCCGTCCCCAATTGATTGCAGAAGTTTGTGAGCTCTAAACTAGCGAACTGCGGTCCATTCTCAGTGATGATCGCTAGGGGGACCCCGAACCTGCATGAAATTTCTCCCCAAATGAAGTTCTTCACTATCTGCCACATTGTCTTAGCTAGGGCCTCGACTTCAATCCACTTTGGGAAGTGGTCTATCATCACCAGAATGAACTTCCTTTACCCAATTGCCTGGGGAAAGGGATCGATCAAATCCATTCCCCAAATAGCGAATTGACAAAGGGTCGTCCTCGAATGAAGCTGCTGGGCCGGCTGCAATTGGAGAGGAGTGAAAAGATGATACTTTCGGCACTTATTTGAGAATGAATCAACATTCTTCCTGATAGTTGGCCAGAAATAGCCTTGCCTCAAGATTCTTTATTTCAGAGTGTGAGTACCCGAGTAACTCTCGCACTCCCCAGAATGAATTTCTTCGAGTACTCGCGGAACTTTGGCCTCCGATACACATTTGGCCAAGGTGCCCAAAATGGTCTTTCGGTAAAACTCATAACCGTGGAGCAAGTAATAGGTTGCCTTGTATATGAACTACCTATTATTTTCCACCTCCGCTGGAAACTGGCCGGTAGTGAGAAACGTCACAAATGGATCTAACCAAGAAGCGTTCTGCCCGATTCCATCACTCCCTCTTTGATGAACGGTCGTAACAATTTGTTGATTGTGCCTCCGGCTCTTGGGCCGTTTTTGTTTAGTTTATCGACTACAAAATTCTCTTATCTCTGTACATGTTGAACAAAGAACGATCTGAATGTTCCCATCAACCCCTTTACCTTTACCAGATAACGTTGCAAAACATTAACTCGCACCTCGAACTCCCCACGAATCAGGGACATGACCACCATTTAGTCTGTGTATGTCAAAGAACTTTGACTTCTAACTCCTTGGCGAGGTGCAACCCGTGACTATCATTTCATACTCTACTTAATTATTCATGATGAGAAAAATAATTTTGACTGCATGCTTGATCCTCATTCCAAGCGGGCTTACCAGCACGATGCCCATACCCACCGAATTTTTTCCAGTCTCCTTCAATGTACATCTTCCATGACATTGAATCAGAGGGAGCCCCTCCCGCTTCCATCGAGAAATCAGTCAAGAAATCTGCCATTTCTTACGCTTTGATTGCCACCCTAGGGAAGAAGGTAATATCAAGGTCCATTTTTGGTACCCATGGAGTCTTTTTTTAGACAAATGGGGTGGGGGGGGTGGGGGGGTGGGGGTATTGATGAGATAATAGCCTCTCCGACAAAATACCTAACTAATGACTTGAAAAAGATGCTCGCCCACTCTGCGACTATGTGCAGCTACTCGTTTATAACAAGCATCACAAGTACTCGCCCTCTGACAATCTTCAGATATGCTTTATTGGTGGTGAGTTTCAAGGGATGCCCCCCATCCCCCCCCCCCCCCCCCCCCCCCCCCCCCCCCCGCCTACCGGGCGAGTACTCCGCGATACCGTCTTTTGACACGGGTCGCTCCCGATCTTTGACTTTGACCTCTTCTGCTTACGTGGCCTAAACATGCTCACCATCGACGAATGCAGGTTGTACACCTTCCAGATGCACGAACACGATTTTCACATTCATCTTAGCCGGAGTATCGTCAATGTCGAAAAATTACTCACTTTTGTAGATCCATTCTATCATCGAGTCACCAAAAAAACGCGGTAATTCGATACGGAAAAATATTGTAGAAGTTTGATATGAATTTGAGAAAGTCTTGCGCACCTCCCCTGATGCAGTTGCTCGTGAATTATCCGACGAACGTTCATCGAAGATTGGTGAACATGTATCTTACTTCTTCGAGAGTCCTACTATGATGATCTGTCAAGGACTGGATAGTCCTTGTCATGGGATCTTGGTTTTGCTTGAGCAGCTCCACCTCATTTTGTAGATCCTTCGATCTAGTTCCCTATGACGCCGACATATTGATTTAGCCAAGATCGAAAGCTCTGATACCTCTGATGCGATCCAAACAGGAATCCACCCAAATTAAGCAGTTCACCATCACAATTGAGCAATGCAACACATGACAAGTTGGCACAGCTCAAGTCAAAGACAGATCTCATTTTTGAGATTCAGTATGATTCACAAATTTCAATTCAAATTCAGAGAGGGAATGCAGAGTACATTCCAATCAAAGTTTAACACCACAATTTAGCAACGCATGAACAATGTAAACAGGGTAAATTGATCCTACGAGGTAGAATTACCTCTGAACAGATCAAGGTTAGCAGCTCCTCACTTAAGCTCAACACTCAAGGAAAAGGAAGATGACAATTTAGGAAAAGAACAATTCAATCACAAGCATACACTATTCTCCTCTACCCAGCTATTTATACTAATTCAAACCATACAGTTTTACTAAAATACCCTCACCAAATTAAGCCCACATTCAATTAAACGCTTTTCCCGCCAAACGCCTTATTTAAATGGTAGTTACTTCTTATTGTAGCATTTCAATTCTGATCGCATCGTATTCTTGCAGGATATACTAGAATATATGGGAGAATATGTTGATGGTTTGAAGTTTTCTGGTGGTTCACATAGTTTGCTTCCCAGAGCTTTTGTTAAAGAAATTATTGACCTGGCACATAAGCATGATGTATATGTTAGTACAGGGGATTGGGCAGAACATTTACCACGGAGAGGACCTGCTGCTTTTAAACAATATGTGGAGGTTTCTTTTTTAACATTGCACCATGTTGAGAAATCTTTTGCGCCTTTTTGGATTCCTAGTGGCATTAATAATGTTTTAATTGGATACTTTCAGGAATGTAAAAGCATGGGATTTGACACAATTGAGCTTAATGCTGCTTCGCTTAAGATTCCAGAAGAGTCTCTCTTGAGATTTATTCGCCTCATAAAGAGCGGTGGCCTAAAAGCCAAGCCACAGTTTTCAGTGAAGTTCGAACGATCTGATATTCCAACTGCTGGGAATAGGGCATTTGGGGCTTATATTGCTCCCGTCCAAAAAAGTTATGGTAAGGAAATCCTCTTCATTCCATCAGTGTTGTCACTTACATGTACACATGCAGCTAACAATAATTAATTTCATGTTCCCATGATTCATAGAAAACTGTCACAAAGAACAAACCGCTATAATATAATTAATAATGCTCCGGATTTCCCCTTCTTGGTGATTTCTGCACCTATCTACATTTAAATAAGGGCAATGCACTTAATCTTCAAAGTTATTAACAGTTATAGGTCTTATTAAACGATAATGATTACATGTACACATGCCGACTCAGATCTGTAGTTGCCGTGTGATCACCTCGCGTTCCCTTGCAACATAGCCGCTCACGCACTTACCCTACATGATACGGAGCAGAGACGACGACCTGCAGTGGAGGACTAGTTTTGGGTCCATTCGGGGCCAATTGACGACTTTCCATATATGACGTGTCCGGATCGACGATCGGACTGCCAATTGTGTCCGGATCAATTTGATATATTACTTCATTAATTTGCGTTGTATTTTGATGTATTTGGGTGACCCACCTCCGACCAATCATAGTCGTTGAAGGTGGGATGCCCTAGCGTTTGTTTTATTATAAATAGATTGGTAGTGACTGATTGAGGCTATTGTAGATTTTGGTGAAAGAATTCCCGGAATCCCGCGATCTCGCCACGGTGCCGACTCTGTGGAACCCTAGGTGACGACTCCTAGGTGTGTATCTCCTCCCCCAAGGTTTGCCCTAACCCGATGACACTTCTTCCCTCTCCAAATCCCCTTGCCGCCACCTGCGAACCCCCCCCCCCCCCCCCCCCCCCCCCCAAAAAAAAAAAAAAAAAAAAATTCCCCTTTCCTGTTGTCCAGAACACAGCCTGTGCCTATGACACTATTTAATGAAAATCACTATTCCACTCTATAATTTATTTTTTCCCTCCCCCTAGTTCAACGCCGGCCAGCAGCAATTCTGCTGCTCCTAAGGCTTCAAACCACTGGCCGACCACACATCAAAACCCCACAGCCGCTGGTCTCCTTAGCTGGTTGCGCGCACTTATCGGTACGCAGTCGTAGAGTCTATAGGTTTTTCATTATGTCAAAGTGTCACAATTATTCCTCTCCTCAGTTTGGAGGTTTCAAGTCCACTTACACCCACTCGCATAGAGTCCCGTCAGGGAGACCCTCACATTACTATGATAGTTATCCTCGATCACAGCACATCACTTTTAGAGATCGTGTTGACACATCGATACGAACAAACTACATTAAAGACTATCAGTATGATGATTGTCGTCGTTTATATTCTTGCACGCGAGCGGATCATGCTGACCCTTCGACACGACCCGGTTACCTTAGGGATGACTATGATGAGGATCGTCGTTCCGAGTGAGATTTTGATAGTCAATTCGTACTGCTGCCCCTTCCTTTGACGACTAATCGAGTCCTAAGTCCTTCAGTTATTGGCTTGTGGATATGGAGTATTATCTCGTTCATTTTGAGTTATTTGGTGAGCGTCGCGTCAAGTTTGCGAAATTTAAACTTTTAGATCAGGCGAGGGATTACTGGTCCCGCGCTCTCCCTTCCTTCTTCGCCGATCCCGCATTTTCTCCGAGGGTTTTTTCTGCCGGCTTTGCTTGGTGTTTTCCCCCTCGTTTCCCCTTTCTTTTCTTCTCATGGCCTAGATCTGTGATCTACAGTCTTCCGTTTTTTTTGGATGAGATTTCTTTCTTTTGCTTGAGAGTTTCTTGGCCTTTTCTCCCTCAGCATTTTCCGTTTTTTGGGAGTTCTCTTGTTCTCATCTAATGGATTCCTCACCTCTTGTTTCGACTGATGGCTTTGCTCGGCGCATCACCACCACCCTTCTCAATGAAAAGAATTTTATCGCTTGGTCCAACTCCGTGCGTGTCCATCTTGCCGGACATGACAAACTAGATTGGCTTGAACCGAATGGTGTTCCCCGTCCTTCCGATGAAAAGACTATCCGTCAATGACGCACAAAAATTTCAAGATTCTCGGGCGGCTTCAATGCTCCATGGAGCCCCACAATTACGAGCAATTCATGCGTTTCGATTCGTGCCGTCGCTTTGGGCTACCTTGACCCGTATGGTCACACACGCGCTGATACGCGGATTTACTTTGTCTTCAAAGAGATTTCTACTGCTCGTCAGGGGGATCGTTCGGTGCACGAGTATTTTACCTTTCTATCTGGGCGATTCCAGGGGATTTCTGATCTCGAGCCACTTAGTGCTTTTCTACATCCAGAGGATCTGTTTGTTGCCAAGCAGTGGCAGGAGAAGCGGGAGACCTACCAGTTCCTGATGGGGTTACGACCCGAGTTTGAGCAGATTCGGGTTCAGATTGTCAGCATGAATCCACTTCCTGAAATATTGGATGCTTATTCCATGGTGGAGGAGCATGAGCGCCGTGCCCGCCTGACCGCTGTTTCATCAGTTACAGCTTCTGTTCCTCTTCTAGACCAAATGACCCTTGCTTCTGGTCGTACTTCTTTTGTGCGAGGGGGGCGTACTACTACCTCTAAAGGTCGCGGTGGTGGCCGCGACGTCCCATTTTCCTTTGTTCAGTGTCAACACTGTTTACGGACTGGTCATGAGAAGGCTCGATGCTGGCTGCTCTTTCCTCACCTACGCCAGCAGTCCACCACTACTTGTGCTGCTGCCGCTACTTCTTCCAACTTTGGGGGCCAACCCGATTTTGGTGCCCCGTCTGCTGGAGTCAGCTAATGGCTCAAGTGTAGCAGCTTCAGTCTCAGCTCCAGATGCAGTCCCCGTTTTAGACTTCGCACCAGCCTCTTCCTGCTCAGCAGTTGCCTGCCTCCTCGTCGTCTCGTCGACTTCAGCGTCTGCGTCAGGTACCCCGATGACCTTCCATGTCACTCAAGGGGGGTCTTCCTCTCCCCGGGTGATTGACTCTGGGGCCACTGATCACATGACTGGTGAGATGCATGTTTTCTTCTCTTGAGTCTCCAAACGTCCATGGGCATGTTTGCCTTGTCAATGGCTCTGTAACCCCCATTCTTCACCGAGGGACAGTTCCCTTTTCTCCTTCCTTCTCCTTGGGTTCAGTTCTTCATGTTCCCAAGCTTGCTTTAAATCGTCTTTCTATTAGTCAATTGACTCGTTCGATGCACTGTTCGGTGACATTTTTTTCCTTCTGGCTGTGTTTTTCAGGACCTGACCTTGAGAAGGACTTTTGGGTACGTCCGTGAGCGCGACGGGCTATACCAGCTGGATCTTCCACCTCCTTCTTCCTGTCTCTCACCCCCATCCATCGCTGCCGCTACTACTTCACATGCTCTATGACATGCTAGACTGGGGCATGCGAGTCCTCAAATTGTGTCGTCTCTTTTTTCGAGTGTCTCGTTTGAGAACTATTTTCAGTGTGATGTGTGTCAGCGTAGCAAACATACACGCACTTCCTATCATGTTTCTGTTTCTCGTAGTTCTGCACCGTTTGATATTATTCATTCAGATGTTTGGGGGTCTGCCCCGGTTGTTTCTTATGATGGATTTTGGTATTTTGTTACTTTTTTAGATGATTTTATTCGTTGTTGTTGGGTCTATCTTATGCGTGCCAAATCTGATGTCTTTGTTTTATATACCCAGTTTACTAATATGGTTAAGACTCGGTTTTCCTCTTGTATTCGGGTCCTTCGCTCCGATAACGGGGGAGAGTATACCTCTTCCTCTTTCACTGCTTGCCTTGCTAGCCAAGGAACCCTTCATCAATTATCCTGTCCCTATACACCAGAACAGAACGACATGACGGAACTCAAAAATCGTCATCTCTTGAATGTGTCCCGGCCTCTTCTTCGTGGATCTCACGTCCCTAAGTCGTTTTGGAGTGCCGCCCTTCTTACGGGGACCTTCTTGGTCAACCGTCTGCCTTGTCAGCCTTTAGCGGGTCGGGTACTCCTTGATCTTCTATCTTCGTGCCACCCTCTGTTTCCCGTCCCTCTCCGGGTGTTTGGGTGTGTGTTTTGTCCAGGACCGTCGTCCGACTCAGACAAAGCTTGATGACAAAGCTATCCGGTGTTTATTTTTGGGATATTCCTTCTCTTCCAAGGGCTATCGGTGTTTTGACCCCTCTTCTCGCAGGACTTTTCACTCCCTGGATGTTACATTATTTGAGGATGTCCCCTGTTATGGTACCTCTCCTGTCCCTGTTGCTCCTTCTACTCCGCCACAGCCGGCTCCGGGTTCCCTTTCTCCGTTGCACGACTCTCTTCCGTTGCAGACATACACTCGTGGCCCACGGGGGCCCTCACATGTCCACCCCATTCTTCGGGATCCACTGGTTATGCCCAGCTCACGGGACCTTTTGCCACATCCTCTAGCAGGTGATGTTCTTCCCTCCTCTGACTTACCCATTGCATTTCGCAAGGGTAAGCGTTTTTGTGTTACTGACCATCCTGTGGCAAGCTATGTGTCCTACCAGCGTCTTTCTCATGGTTACCGGGCTTTTCTGACAGCTACCGAGTAGATCAGAGTTCCGAGTTCGATGACTGAGGCGTTCCAGCACCCTGAGTGGGTGACGGCCATGGAGGATGAGATTTCCGCACTACAGAAGGCGGGCACCTGACGTTTGGTCCCTCTTCCTGCAGGTCGAAAAACTGTTGGCTGCCGTTGGGTTTACACTGTCAAGTCTAATGCCGACAGTTCTCTTGACCGCTACAAGGCTCGTCTTGTCGTGAAGGGCTTCATTCAGGCTCCTGGGGATGACGACTTGACCTTTGCCCCGGTGGTAAAGCTATCTACTGTCCGTCTACTTGTCTCTCTCACTGTCTGCCATGGGTGGCCTCTTCATCAGATGGACGTGAGGAATGTCTTCCTCAATGATTATCTTGTTGAGGAAGTTTATATGGATCCGCCCCCCGGTTACAAGCTTCAGAGGGAGTATTTGGGTCGTGTTTGCCTTTTGCAGAAGTCCTTTTATGAGCTGAAGCAGTCTCCTCGTGCGTGGTTTGAGTGGTTCGGTACTGTTGTGCTTCATAGTGGGTTCACCAGTTGTCATGCCAACCACACGTGCTTTATTTGGACTGCTGTGGATGGTCGTAGGGTCATTATTCTTGTCTATGTGGATGATATCATTCTTATTGGTGACGATAACTTGGAGATACTTCAGATCAAGGGGTTCTTTAGAAGGCATTTGAAGTGAAAGATTTGGGGTCTCTGAAGTACTTTCTCGGGATTGAGGTTGCCAGATCTCAGCAGGGGATCTCTTTGTCTCAGAGCAAGTATACACTCGACCTCTTAAGTGATACTGGCCTTCTTGGGTGCTCTCCCGTGTCTACATTCATGGATCTGAACCATCGATTACACGCCGAACTGGAGATCCTCTCCTTGAGTCGGGTAGATACCAACGTCTTGTTGACAAACTTATCTATTTGACCAACACTCGTCCCGACATTAGCTTTGTTGTGAGTGTGGTCAGTCAGTTCATGCATGTTCCACAGACTTCTCACCTTGATGCAATGTTTCAGATCCTCCACTACCTGAAGGGATCTCCTGGCCTTAGGCTTTTCTGCCGTTCATCTCCGTCCCCCGGTCTCACAGATTCTGACTATGCTTGTTCCCTTACTAATCGATGGTCTACTTCGGGGATGTGCACTTTCTATGGTGACAATCTTGTTTCCTGGAAAAGCAAGAAACAAAGTGTTGTCTCCCGCTCGTCTGTTGAGGCTAAGTACCAACTATGGCCCATGACGCTACTGAACTCCTTTGGCTACGTATTCTCTTGACCGATCTTGGCTTTCCTCCTTCCGGTTCCTCGACACTTGTTTGCGACAACCAATTCGCTCTCATGCTAGCCTCAGACTCTGTTCTGCACGAGCGGACTAAGCATATTGAGGTTGAGATTCAATTTCTCAGGGAGCACATCCGTTCAGGAACTCTTGAAGCGTCCTATGTTCCCTCCGCAGAGCAGATTGCAGATGCCTTCACTAAGGCGGTTGAGCCTTCTAGACTCCTCTCTACCTGTGGCAAGTTGGGCTTGCTTGATCTATTCACGCCAACTTGAGGGGGAGTATTGACTTATTTTCTGGAATGAGTTTAGTCCCACATTGCGGGCTACCTTTATTTGTATTCAGATCTCCTATTTATACCACCTGATAGTGGAAGAATAATCTAATCCAATTTTCTCCCATTCAATTGAAACTCCGTCACTTGATCAAATGATTGTAATGAACTGTCACTTTGGATTACATTGCATTAAAACCTAAATACATTTTGGGGGGAAAGATTTTAATTTCCCTCCAAAATTTTACTATTTTCATCTATATAAATTTTATATTTTAATGATGGGATTCGATTAACACTACAGAGGGCGCTACTGACTTGATCTCTGTCCACAGTTTGGTGGAACCTCCAAAACCTCTTCGTAGGGAATATTTGGCACAAGGTTGCAACGAAACCTCAAAAATTCTGTGCAGGGTCATTTCATACGATATTAAGTTCTCAAAAACCTCACAACTCTTAGTAGGGACATTTGATTTGATACTAGCGAGGTTGGGATATCGTATCTTAGACTTTGTCGACTAATCTACTCATCGATGTAGTCAACTGTCACTAACGTGACTGACCTCCTACCTTAATGAAACATTCACCTAGTGTCTCATTGATGTAATTGTATTCTCCATACAAAAAAATAATAAATAACTTGGTACGCATGATCCCAGAGTATTTCATCATGGTCGTAGCAATTTAACAAGATCATGATCTACAAGATAAAGAATGACTACCTAATGTGTGTCGACATGATGTCATGCACTTCATGCTCGGTTAGTAAATGACATGATTGTAATGAAAATATTTTGAAATGCTTGATAACAAATTTTTTATAAAAATCCCATGTTTTGACGCCGTTTTAAAAATAATATGTTGATGTTTTTTCATGAAAAGTGTCTAATACTATTTTTTGTATTGGCGACATTTTTTATAAAAAGCGTTGCTAGATGGAAAACAAACGGTGACACTTTTCAAAACATCGCAATAAAAACGTCACTGTAAAGTGCATATCTTGTAGTGGATATGCTAATACTCTATCACCGATGATTGATGCACCCTTCTTTTGGCACTTTAGCTAGATTGTTTTTTGCTATTTTTGAAATAACAAATAAAATCATACTGGTATGTGATGCATGTGATTTATTAAAGTTTACTAGGAGTTCATATATTAGTACAGGCCGGAAGTGTTCTTCTCTTTTTGATGTAGTATATTCTGATGTATGAGGCCTTTTGCTGTAAATTTTTTGAATGGTTACAAGTATTTTATGACTTTTATTGATTGTGAATCTCGTGTTACTTGGTTATATCTGATGAAAAATAAGAGTGAGGTATTTACCTGCTTCCGATACTTCCATTAGCATGTTCAGAAACAGTACACGACAGTGATTAAGGTACTAAGGTTA
This sequence comes from Platanthera guangdongensis, assembly GCA_039583875.1. NCBI lineage: Eukaryota > Viridiplantae > Streptophyta > Magnoliopsida > Asparagales > Orchidaceae > Platanthera > Platanthera guangdongensis. The sequence goes on from CM077151.1 coordinate 21,507,323, forward strand.
GATAATGAGACCGAGTATACTAATAGGGCAATGTAAGAGTACTTATCAGCTCACGAGATACTGCATCAGACCACCTGTGCATACACACCGACACAGAATGAAGTGGCAGAGAGGAAGAACAAACATCTTATGGAGGTTGCAAGGAGTATGGTGCTTAACATGATGTTTTCTCAGAATTTGTGGGAATATGCGGTGTTGACAGTGACACAACTGATCAATAGGGTGTCATCCTAGGTTCTAGGGTGGAAGTCCCCGTGTTAGAAATTACATGGACATAATGGGGAAGATTCTTCCATTGAAGGTATTTGGCCGTGTGTGCTTCATGAAGGACAACAGACCGAGTATTAGGAAGCTTGATGCGAGTGCAATCAAGTGTATCTTTGTGGGCTACTCTTATACTCAGAAAAGGTATGTGTGCTGGAGTTTGGTGGAGGACATAGCTTTGTGAGCATGGATGTTCACTTCAGAGAGCTGAATTAGTATTACTGACAAGAGGAAGGCTCACCCATACCAGATTCGCCAAATACCGAAAGTATGAGGCGAGAGAGGGAGAGTTTGATGACAGATTTGGGAGTATGACATGGAGGATCGGTGGAGGAGTCAGACAGTGATAGGGAGCTGGAGGAGATTGAGGAGAGGCAAGGTGTTAGGCCTACAACTCAGGGGGAGTTAGTTACATACAATAGGAGGGGGAAGCTGACTGCAGTACTAGTTCCAGTATCTTCAATCACAGTACCCAATCCAGCTCTTAGTTCCTTGGCTACATCGGAACCTTACTCTTGGAGCACCTACATCACTGCCACCCTCAAGTGATATCCTTTCCCCTATTCCTCCTTCCCCAACTGTGCCATTACGGAAGACTACTCACAACAATGCAAAAAATTCTCCTGATAGATACAGTTGGGACTTTGCTTCTTTTGTCTCTTATGATCTTATCTCTTTTTCTCACAGAGCATTCATCGCATCGTTGGATAATATTATTGTACCTAACAAATGACAGGTTGCCAAAGATAATTCGAAGTGGAAAACATCGATGGAGAAGGAGATGTGAGCCCTTGAGAAGAACATGAGAGCTGACACAGTTGCCAAAGGATAAGAAAGTCATCAGATGCAAATGAATTTTCACTGTGAAGCAGAACTCTAATGGACAGGTCGAGCGCTACAAGACTCGATTGGTTGCTAAGGGGTACAACCAGACCTATGACATCAATTATGACGAGACATTTGCACACGTAAAAAGATGAGCACCGTCAGAACTCTGATCAACTTGGTAGATAGAAGTTACACTAACTAGATTTGAAGAACGCATTTTTTCATGGAGATCTAGCTGAGGAGGTGTACATAGAGATACCAACAGGGTTCGGTACAACCAACAAAAAAGCAGAGTTTGCAGGTTGACGAAGTCCCTTTATAGACTGAAGCAATCTCTTCGAGCGTGGTTCGATGAATTCAAGAAGGCCATGATTGAGATAAGATATCAGCAGATCAATGTTGATCACACAGTATTTTTCAAGCAGAATGAAGGTCACAAATCTATGCTTGCGGTGTATGTGGATGACATGATCATCACAGGGGATGATGAGTAGGAAATTGGCCTCCTCAAGGAGGCTCTAGGCAAGGAGTTTGGGGCGAAGATCTGGGTCTTCTTAGGTATTTCTTTGAGATTTAGATTGCTTACGAGGCGGAGAGAATAATTCTTTCCCAAAGGAAATACACCTTGGATCTTCTCACAGAAACCAGGATGTTGGGGTGCAAACCTGCTACGACACTAATTGATCAGAAGTGCAAACTGGGTGCTGAGGTTGGAGAACTAGTGGATCGTGAAAAGTATTAGAGGCTATTGGGGAAGATTATTTACTTGAGCCATGCATGCCCGAACATCTCCTTTACAATGAGCGTGGTGAGACAATACATACATGACCCAAGGGTCATATGGATGCAGTTTACCAGATTCTTCGATACTTGAAGAATGTCCCTGGAAAGGGGATGATGTTCAGAAGGAACAAATACATGAAGATTGAGGGCTACTACGACTCTGATTGAGCAAGTTGTTCAAATGACTGGAGGTCCACTTCGGGCTATTGCATATTTGTGGGAAGCATTCTGGTCTCCTGAAGGTGCAAGAAACAATCAGTGGTGGCTAGATCGACAGTAGATGCAAAGTGTAAAGACATGACATTAGGGGTCACAAAGCTCCTGTGACTGAAAGAGGTGTTGGTGGAGTTCAAGCTGGATCGGGGAGATAAGATGAAGTTGTGGTGTGACTGTCAGTCAGCCATCAGTATTGTAAATAATCCAGTCCAACACAATAAAACAAAGCATATTGAGATTGATAGGTTTTTCATAAAGGAAAAACTTGATAATTGGCTACTGAAGTTCAATCATGTCTCGACCAATGGTCAGGAAACGAATTGCTTGACCAAGGGATTCAGTTCAGAAGATATGATCAAGACGTGTGGCAAAGTGGGTTTAATGAATTTCTTTCGCCAATCTTGAGGAGTGTTGTTATATTAAAATTTGTAGGCTATATATAGCCATTGTAATAACCTAATGGAGTTCAAGCTTCTATTTTTCGTAACTATTTGATGATACGGGTCTTTAAATGTTGACCAAGGTGAGACCGGAGGTGGAGAAGATGACGGTGGTGGAGGATACCGTGGAGCTGGAACCGCGGCTCCATAAGCGGGGTTGCTCGTTAGAGGAGAGAGCCACCAAGATCTCACATTCAAAGAGATGGGAACTATAATTTTTTCTTGCTTAATTCATACAACACCTCCAATGCCTTTATATAGTTTACGACATATAAAAAGACAAAATAATAATGACACCTAATGGTAGACCTGGAGCTCGAGGCCCCTACATAAAGATAACAACTAGACACCTAGATAATAAAGATAATTATAATAATACGCGGTCCATAACATCACTCCCGCTGTCCAAAACGAGCTTGTCCCCAAGCTCGAGGGAGATCGCGTGAAGGCGAATGTCATCAGATGCCTTTTTCATCCGAGTCCTCGACGTATCGGTAGAAAAGCTTTTTGCATCTGTGTCCGCGAGTGTACTGCTCGTCGCAATTGAAACATAAACCCTGAGCGCTGCAGTCTGATATCTCAGTCGGAGATAAGCGACAAACCGACGGGACGGGTGACCCTCGAGACGTTCTTGTAGAGTGCCGATGTCGGTGGGCAAGTAGGCCTCCCGGGCCAACTGGAGGCGGCGGTCACATAGTCTGGCCAGACTCATAGCAGTCACAAAGTCGGGCGGAGCCTCAAATTCGACATTTAGTTGTACGCGTGGTTGAAGTCCAGCTGTGAAGATGGAGACTTGCATTGCTGGAGGAAGTGCGACGTGTGCTAGGAGGAGTTGAAACTGCTCCAAGTACTCATCCACTGTGCCCGTTTGACGGAGTGTCGTAAGAGCATCGAAGGGGTTGCTACAGATGGAAGGGCCGAAATGTAGGTTGTAATACCGCTTGAAGTCATCCCATGTTAGGCCTGGTTGGTTAGTGAGGAGACGAGTGACCCAAAGCAGAGTTGGGTCGAGTAAGTGAAAATAGGCGAGAGGAAGTTGATCAACAAATGGAATATGTTGGTGGCCGAAAAATTGCTCGCACCTGGTGAAGTCCAACCTAGTGTAGCATGGCTGCATAGCCACGTCTTATCAGAGGAAGGACGGTGGCTCATGGAGGATAAACGGCGGAGGCGGAGGCGCCTGACTTGAGCTGGCTTGATCCGTGGGTGGAGTGGTGAGCACGGGAAGTGCGGCGGTCAACTCATTAAGCTTGAGGATGAGGGAGACAATATCGTACTGATGGCGTGCTTCAACATCCAGATGACGTATTTTAGCGCCCCGAAAGCGGGTCTTGATAGAGGTCCTGAAATCTTGGAGTGTCAGCAAGAAATCTGAAGTGTTGGTCATCGTGCATGCGGAAGTAGCACGCGAGAGAGAGTGGGTGATGGGCCTACTAAAATCCTCTGATGTGGCTGATTGGGAGTTTCCGCGGGAGCTGCGTCGCCACCCAATTATGCCACAAAAATAATGCTCCACTTGTTCGTGTTCCCTTGTGTTGGAGGCAGAAAAATAAGTGGACACCGGATGGAGGCAAGAAATAGTTGATGGCTGTGTTGGATTAGGTGGGGTGGGCTGAAGACAACTATAAAAGGAGGTGGCTTCAGGTGTTCAGAAAGCAAGATCGGCTGGCAGGAGAAAAAACAATATCGGATGGTGGCGGGGCTGGGCTGGAACAGCGGAGTATTAATAAAGTATACGGTACTGGGAAAAACGGGCTTCACATGAGATTTTAATTAGGCGTGGGTTGCTTTGTGGTGTTTAATTAGGCGTGGGTTTACTGGGACCGGATGACAATTAATAAAGGAGACGGTATGGGTTCGCTATGTGGTGGCTCGAGAGAAAAAAAGCAACGGGGCAGGGCTCGATGAAAAATAAGGCTTGCGGCTCTAGGATAGCGGGGCTCGAGGGAAACGAGAAGCAGCGCTGCGGGGCACGAGTCAGCGGAGCACAATGCGGATGACAGATGGCTCGACGAAGACAGAAGGCTCAAAGGGCGCAGCACCACACGGGGTCAGGAGCGGCGGTCCTGGTTGCTGCGGTTTCTAGCAGCGACGGTTCTTGGCAGCGCCCGTTCCTGGTTGCGACGGTCCTGGTTGCGGCGGTCTTGGCAGCCGCGGTTCTTGGTTCGGAATACCGAGGAGGTCGACAATGAGGGATCGTCGGAGGCTGCTGTTGGTGACGTTGTTGGGGAAGACGATGCCAACGTCAGAGGCTGCTGTTGGTGTCGGTGATGCGTGCGGAAGGGTGCTGCTGTGGTTTGCGGTGTGCACTGAGGCAGGGCCAGCTATGACAATGGCCGCAATTGTCGTTTGGCGCCGTCAAACAATGGAGGTAGCGGATGGAATGAGCGCAACGAGGGAGGAACAACAACGGGGGGGGGGGGGGGGGGGGGGCGAGGAAGGCTGGGCTCTGATATCAAGTGTTGCCCGAGGTGAGGCTGGAGGTGGGGAAGATGGCGGTGGAGGATATCGTGGAGCCGGAACCGCGGCAGCCTAAGCGGGGTTGCTCGTTAAAGGAGAGAGCCACGATCTCGCATTCAAAGAGATGGGAACTGGAATGCTTAATTCATACAACGCCTCTAATGCCTTTATATAAACTACAACATATAAAAAGACAATAATAATGACACCTAATAGTAGACCCGGAGCTCGAGCCCCTACATAAAGATAACAACTAGACACAGATAATAGAGATAATTATAATAATATGCGTTCCATAACACTTTTTTCTTAGTACTTAATCAATTGCTAAAGGCCAAAATTGAGTGATTTAATGGAGTTAGGGAAATGTTTGTAGCAATTATTAACTGACAGCTCCAAAAATTCAATAAAAAATGTTTTTGCAATTAGTTAGAGTTGCATTATTTAATTAATTTATTTATGATTAGTTTTTATAAGCTTGCCAAGGCAGAGTCAAATTCCTAGATCCTTCAAGGAGGGCACCTCAGGCAAATTATGACAATGGCGATCAAAGCTTGTTTGGAAGTTAATTTGTGGGTATGTTATGAATTAAACAAAGGAGAATATAAATAGGGAAGCGTGGATGAGAATATAATTAAGGGGCTCTTGTTGGTGTGATCATCTCTGTTGTATCTTGCTTTATAATTTTGGTCTTTGGTTTGGTTAGAGAATGATCCCTTGAGTGTGTATTCTGTTTTGGCTGCCGGGAGTTCTCTATCGTAATGTTGTTGTGTTCTTATTCGTTCCGTTTGTATGTGTTTTTCTCCTCTTACCTTCACTTGCAAAATTATAATCTTAGCTAGTCCAACCTACCATAACCTGACTTTTGACTTTTTCATCTGCTTTTTGATGGGAATCGGCTGCAGGATCGACACTGGACTTTGGATCACCACTCGATAGGGTCCGCATTTGTGTGCCCTCAGAGGAGGCGCTGAACGGATTGCCGACCCGACACCACGAGCACGTTTGAAGGGTCATTTCTACATTTTTTTATGTATTTTGTTTTTGTTTTTATTTTGGGCATTTTGTGTTATTTGGGCAATGACTGTAACGACCAATCATACTCATTCATGTTGAGTTTCCTAGCCCCCCTTTCGCTCTAAATAAGGGCGAGGGCTACCTTTTTGTGGCATTGCTTATCTTGTGAGAGAATTCAGATCCTGCAACCACATCGTGGTGCAACGCCATGATACCCTGGGGTGCGACATCTCGATTATTTTTGGTTTCATTTACTATTCCTGTGAGCCTACAGTTATTCCTCCACGATTCCCACTCAACCTGCCCTAAGCGCACATCCTCTTCCAAAAAGAACCGCTTGACCCCTCTGCCCGATTGTCTTCCCCACAGGAATCCCGCAGGATGCCTCTAGATCCATTGCAAGCACCTCCCATCTCCTTCCTCCTCAATCCTGCTCAAGTACGATCCCGCACCAGTAAAATCCCTTTCTTTGCACGAGTCGTGACCCGTTGCTTGTTCTCGTCGCACAACCGCCACATCAAACCACCTCCCCTCCACAGAACCTTCATCAATGCCTCCCACAATGACCGCAAGCCCTCCCTCCACTGTCCTCCTCCCCTTCCAGCGTCAACAATCACACCAACCGATCTGCAAACGCCTGCCTCCTTCCTTGTACAGTAACAAACACACCTCTACATCAGTTGGCTTCAACTCCATTGTTTAGCCTTGTGCTTGTAAGTATTCCTTGGTAGTGTGTTCTTTTTCTGTGTGTTAGAAAACTATTTGTAAAAGCTCATTTAGAGGTCCATTATAGTTCTTTTTTACTTTCTCATGTATTAGTCCCACATCTTGTATAAGAGATGATTCTCTCTCTCTCTCTCTTACCCTATATATTTGTACTCATTCTTGTAATTTGTAATTCAAGAAGTATATACAAGGTTCACTCAATTCTTCTACATGTATCAGAGCCAAACTGATCCTCCCGACGGTTAACCTCTTTCTGACCGCCGGCCTGGTCTCCACTCCGCTTTCTGCAATCCGTTTTTCCTAACCGCCATACTTTGGGCGGCCTCTTCTTTCTCTTTTTTCTTAACCACAATCTTTGTGCGGTCTCATTTTTCTTAACTGCAATCTTTCGTGCGGTCTCGTTTTTCCCTCCCTCCCTCCCGTCTTTTCCCCTCTTCACTCCCTTTTATAGGGATTTGTCTGGGCCCCGCTCCTACTTTGACCGCTTCGTTCCAGTTTCTCTTCTCGTGTGTTCTACCCGTTGCTTCTCATTTTACTATTCGCCGCGGACTGACAGATTCTTTCCTACCCGCTGCGGGCTCCTGCGAACTCGCGCGGTCTTCTTCAGCCTTTCTCTTGCGCGAACTAGTTCTCTTCTAACTGTCGTCGACCTCTCTCTTCTAAATGCGTGGAATGGTCTTTTGCTCCCTACCCTCTGTGCCTCTTCTCTGGCTTATGCGAGCTTGCTACCGTTCTACCCGCTGCGGACTTGGTTTTCTACCCGCTGTGGGCTTGGCCTTATTATAGTTGCTGTCTTGCCGTGTTCTCTACCCGCTCCGGACTTGGTTTTCTACCCGCTGTGGGCTTGCCCATGTTCTCTTCCGCATATCACGTGCTCCTTTTTTTGACTGTGCGGTCTGTTTGCCGCGTGGCCTAGTCCTTGCTTCTCTGCCCGCCGCCTCTTCAGCCCACCTTTTTCTTGCCGCTGCTTCCCGCTGACTAAGTTGTTAAAGGTGCGCCTCGGGCGCGCCTAAGGCTCCAGGCTCAACAGGCTCAGATGATCGCGCCTTCGTGCGTCTTTTTTGCGCCTTTAGAGCATTAAAGGCGCATCTGAGTCAAATTTCTACTATAAATTTCTTTTCTAAAATAAATAAAAAAATAATGTAAAAATTCAATAATTTTTTGCATGATTTAGTGTTTGTGAAACATAAACGAGCGTTGAGACTTAAATATGATTTTAATGACCACATTGATTTTATTTTTTAAGAGATATAATTAATAGTAATGAATTATTCATGAGTTGAATAAATGAAGGAACTGATATAGAAGATGGATCGGTGTTTAATGATAATTATTTAAAATGAATGTGATTGCGTATTACCTTCGTCAGGCGCTCGCCCGCGCCTTGATCCTTGAGTCTTGCGCCTAGGCTCCAAGACCCCTTTGCGCCTTGGTGCGCCTTGCGCCTTTAATAACTAAGCCCGCTGAAGACTGCTCTCTGTGGTTTGCTTTCTCTAACTACCGCGGTCTGCTTCTCTAACCGTCGCGGTCTGCTTCTTTAACCGTCACGGTCTTCTCTTTTTGTTCGTGTGGCCTAGTCACCTTGGCCCTTGTTCACCGACCTCTGCTCCTTTAGCCGATCGTTTGCGGCTTGTTGCTTTCTCCCCACTGCTCTACTCGCAACTCTAGTTGTTGCGGCTTGCCCTTGCCGCCCTCCTCTTGTTGATATGGTCTCCACGACGGCTTCCTCTCTTCCCGCTTGTGTCGCGACTTCCTCTCCTGAAGTTTGCGATGAGCTTCAGATCACCACCATCTCTCTCAATGGGAAGCATAGCTTTGTGGAATGGGTGCATTCTGTTCATCGTGTTCTACAAACTAAAGGTCTTCTTCATCACCTTACTCGGGACATTCCCACTGCTCATACTGACGAATGATTGCGTGATGATGACCGGGTCCAATCTTGAATCCTCAATTCCATGAACACTGAACCCTACCGCATGACCTTGTATCATGAGACGGCCAAGACAATGTGGGAGGAGTTTCACTCTCTCTACTCTGACAAAGACAGCTTGTTACATCTATTCGATATCATCTCTGCGCTTCAAGCTCTAGATCTCGAGATAACAAGTGATTTGACCTCTTTCGTTGACAAGACCAAAACTCTGGTTGAGGCATGAATACAAGATCAGCCTCCCTCCACGTATCTTGCTACACAATGGGCGCAAAATGAAGCAGCTGGGATTGCAATGATGATGGCCTGAGTTCCTCCTCACCTATACTGTGTCCGAGCTTAGATTCTTTCCTCTTCCACCACACCCTCCCTGTCTGATGTATGCTCTATGTTGCTCATAGTCACACCTCCTTCTGAGGCCCCTATAAAATTTCACCATCTCTCCTTCTACAACCACTCTTACCCACTCCTGCTCCAGCTCGTGACTCTTCAACCGGGGGAGGCCGCCACATGTCTTGGGGACGAGGACGTGCTGGGCACTCCAGTTTCAAATGTACTTACTGTGGTCGAGAGAGTCATCTTGAAGCTACATGCTACCGCAAGCATGGTATGCCTCCACACCTTGCTGCTTCTACTACAGCTGCTCCTCCCACAGGTGCTTCACAGGATTCTGATTCTTCTATCTGGAAAGATATCAATGCTCTCCTCACCCAACTTCAACAACTCGAAGACGTCATCAATCGCTCATCTAGCTCGGTAGCGTCTTTTTCTGAAGGTATATCTTGTCTCTCTCATATCCCCCATTGGATCGTGAATTTACTTGTGAATCATGTATCTACGACAAACATCATCGTATTTCTTTCCCTCCTACATGTTCCCGGAGTGATACTCTGCTATCTTTAGTTAATTTTGATATTTGGGCCCCCTATAAAGTTCCCAGTGTTTTTGACTATTGATATTTTGTCACCTTTATTGATGATTACTCATGTCTCACTTAGTTATATTTACTACATGATCATACTGAACTAACATCTATTTTTCATTCTTTCCTACTGAGACGCGTACGCAATTCTCCATTATGCTAAAAATCATTTGCACCGATAATGCTCGCAAATATACTGATCGTACCTTCTCCAATTTATGCACCGAGTTTGGCATCCTACATCAAACCTCGTATGCTTCTACCCCCAGCAAAACGGTGTGACTGAGCTGAAAAATCGTCACCTCTTTGATGTCGCCCGATCCCTCATGTTTCAAATGCAGGTGCCCACAGAATATTGGAACTTTGCGGTCTTTACTATCTGTCATCTCATCAACCTCATGTCTTCGTCCGTCCTCGACTTCGCCTCTCCATTTAGTCTCCTCTTTCCTTCCATGACTCTCTTCTCTCTCACATCTCATGTCTTTGGCTGTGCATGTTATGTTCACCTACTTGGTCCGTCTACTGACAAGCTCGTTGCTCGCGCCACAAAATGTATATTCGTTGGCTACTCCCGCACTCAAAAAGATTGTCTGTTATTCACCTACCGACGACAAGCTGATTGTCTCGACTGATGTAACCTTCCTTGAGCATCAACCATTCCACTACTCTCCTTCTACCCCGTCACCATCATCCACTGCTGCTCGTCCTGTCGTTCCTGTCATGACTCCCTCTCTACCTGCTCCTCCTACACCTCTCCCAGTCCCTTCTCGACCTCCACCATCTCTCTGTGTCTATACTCGTTGTAAGTCCAAAGCTACTTCCCTGCAACAGCTTCCCTCTACAGATGACATCCCGCGGCTTGCTGATCCTGCATCAACCTCTACGGCTCACCCCTTGGGGAATTATGTGTCTCTACATCTCCTCTCTCTACCACCCCACCATTTTGTTGTCTCTCTTTCCTCCATTTTTATTCCTAACTCTGTGCAGGAAGCGCTTGAGCACCCAGGGTGGCGGGTGACCATGAAGGATGAAATGACTGCCCTTTGGGCTAACCAGACATGTGATTTGGTTCCTCTTCCTCCTGACCAGTCTTGTGCCATCTGCAAGTGGGTTTTTGTTATCAAACATGTTGCGGATGAGACTGTTGACCGCCTTAAAGCTCGCCTTGTGGCCCGGGGGTTCACTCAGCAACAAGGCCTTGATTATGATGAAACCTTCTCCCCGGTTGCCAAGTTGAATGTTGTTCGGGTCCTGATCTCTTTGGTACTCCATCGCCAGTGGCCCCTCCATCAGTTGGATATTAAAAACGCTTTTCTCAATGGTGATCTGCAGGAGGAAACTGTCTATATGCACCAACCTCCTGGGTTTTAGACCACGGGGGAGTCTCATGTATGTCATCTTCAGAAGTCTATATACGGTCTCAAACAGTCCCCGCGTGCTTTGTTTGAAAAATTCAGCAAGGTTGTTCGTGAAGTTGGTTTTACACGAAGCTCGATTGACTTCTCTATATTCACCTGCCATCCTCCAACAGGCACGGTAATTCTCCTTGCGTATGTTGATGATATCCCAATTACTAGCGACGACTCTACAGGAATACAACAAATCAAGGAACATTTGAACTCAGCATTTCAGACAAAATACTTGGGAAATCTTTGCTACTTCCTTTGGTTCGAGGTCGCCAGACGACCTGATGGACTCATCTTATCCCAATGAAAGTATTGTATTGACTTCCTTCAAGATGCTGACTACTCATGGTGCAAACCTGCGGGCACCCTTATGGATGTAAATCACAAGCTCTCTGCACATGGTTCTGATTATGACCAACTGCTTACAAATTCAGAGTACTATCGACGCTTGGTGGGGAAGCTGATTTATCTTATAATTACTCGACCTGATATCTCATTTGTTGTGGGAGTTGTGAGTCGTTTTATGCATGCTCCTCAGACATCTCATCTTCAAGCCGTTGAGCGTATCCTCAGATATTTAAAGAATGCTCAGGGACAATGACTTGTTTACAAACCATCTACCTCTCTATCTCTAGTTGCGTATTATGACGCCGACTACACTGGTTCTCTGGATGATAGGCGTTCCACAACTTGTTTTTGTACATACTTCGATGGACACCTTATAACCTGGCATAGCAAGAAGCAGACCGTTGTTGCTCGATCCTCTGCTGAGACCGAGTACCGGGCTATGGCTGCTGTTGTATCTGAGTTAACGTAGCTTGAAAGTCTTCTTGATGATTTGAGACTCAGACTCTCATTTCCGGCAACCTTATTTTGTGACAGTCAAGCAGCATATTGAACGAACAAAGCATATTAAAGTTGACTGTCATTTCATTCGGGAAAAGGTTTCAAATAAGATAGAGGTTGAACATGTTCCCGCTACAGGTCAAGTTGCTGACATCCTAAACAAAGCCCTCTCTCGGTCGTTATACTATCAGTTCTTATCCAAGCTTGGCGCCTACGACTTGTACGCTCCATCTTGCATGGGAGTGTTAGAAAACTATTTGTAAAGGCCCATTTAGAGGCCCGTTATAGGTCTTTTTAGGGTTTAGGGTATTAGTCTCACATCTTGTATAAGAGATGATTCTCTCTCTCTTCTCCCTATATATTTGTACTCATACTTGTAATTTGTAATTCAAGAAGTACATACAAGGTTCACTCAATTCTTCTACACTTTGTATTGGTTATGTGGATGATTGTTTTTTGTGGTGTTTTTTGTGGTGTTTTTTTGCAAATTTTTCATTTCCAATATTACTCGTTGGTGCAAAGTATGGCTTGAAGCCCTTTGTGCGAAGGACATATCCACTTGGTTTGAAGTTATAGTGCACACTCAGTTAGTCTGCTAAACTTTTATAATTTTATTTGCTAAAATTACTTTCGGTCAAATCAATTCCAGCACGCATCATATAGTTTAGGTTTGTTTGAGTCAACCCGACATCACTCACATAGGCTTGCATTAGAGTCAACACACACCTCTAATAGCCTGCCCTGCGTCACTTGTCTTCTATGTTACCTTAATCCTCTTACTCAACTTCAAATGTCATTGCCACTTCTCCCATCGACGCCAGCTGCCTCCACGAGCTGCAGGAGAACTGAAGACGCGCTTATGAACGACGTCCTTTTCCCTCCGTATGAGAATTTTCATTCAAAAATTTTCATCCGCCGGATCCTCCGAATTCTCTATGCCCGCAACTTTCCCAGCTTTGCTCCAAGTGAAACATCCACCCGATTTGCTCCACTCTTCTTTGCATTTGTCACACCGCCAGTGAAGATTGATGCCCCTTTCTATGACATTATCACTTGTTCCCCCATCAAATCACGCTCAAAATTTATGTCCAACAACATATCTTTCCTCCATTTTATCAGGCACAACACCTCCATTTCTGATTCCATATCTCTGAAACGTGACTTTATCATCCCCTTCTCCCATTAACGCTTTCTTCCACTTGGCTTTGCCTCTATGAAGCCTCGGCACTTTTTTGAGGTCTGCGCACTTGTATTTGGTACGTTTCCACTACCGGTATGCACTTGATACTTCGCGGATACACCTGCTACTATGCGGTTACACTCAAACTCCTGTTCATTTTTCATATTATGATAGGGGTGTCTGCTTTTCTAAGTAAACAAAATTTGTCTCTAGGGTACATATATCTTTATTTCTTTGATTTTGTCATGCCACCATACTAGATATACCCGACACTTGTACTTGTACCAGTGTTTCGCAGATTTTACCATTGATCTACTTGTTCTGCCAGAAAAGCCGTCTTTGTCATTGTCGTCCACGCGCAACCTCCTTTATCATTGTCGTCTTCCTTCTCCCTGAGAATCAAAGAAAAAATAACCACTTTCTTTACTCCGTCCTGAGCCATGCGCCCTTCCTAATGATTCTGTATCCCAAAGTCGCATGCCTCCCTAAATAGTTGCCTACCATATTCCTACACTCTACACCCACTCCACTCACCCAATACACCAAGATTAAAGAATCCCTATGTCACATGCCTCCCTAAATTGTTTTCTACCGTATTCCTCCACTCCACACCCACTCCACTCACCCCGATACACTGAGATTCAACTACCTTAGTTAACACCAACCTCACCCCGCAGCCCCCAGCACCAAATTACACACATTCACCCAACAAAATTTGCCAAATCAGTTTTTTCTTCTTGTTTGGCCCCACATGGCCTACTTAACACCCCACTCAACCCTACTTCCCTACCCTCATATTGGCCACACCCCTTCCAAACATGCACCATCTGTACCTGCGCAATATCAACTATTGATTCATCTGCTTAATCAACGTCATTTGTGGCCATCACAATGTCCGTACTATTCGTGCCTACCCACTATTGCCTCCTTAACCACACAATCCAAACCTTTCCCGACCAAAACTCATGCAAATAAACAGCACTTTTGACTCCATGCCAAAATCTCCATTCAATTGTTAAAGACGTGGAAAAATTAGTTTTACCTGCATTTTACTACAAGTGGATTTGTACCAAGGGAAGGATCTGTACATGGTTGCATGGGGGAGAGGCGATATAGTCTTTTAGTATGGAAGAATATGTTTCTTGAGTTTAAGAGTTTGATACTGAATTGCGGCAGACAGCCCCATGCGCAGACAATCTCTAGATTTCGAAGTGGAGTGAACATGAGAACAGCAGATATGGTGAAGCTACAAGCATTCTTTTTTTTTCCCCTTAGAATAGGTCATTAAGTTAGCCACTGTAGTGGAGAAACAATAGAAGAGGAACAAAAAACCTTCCTTCGGGATTGGGAGAAAGATAATTGAGTCTAATAGAGGGAGCACTTGGAGTGGTAAAACTCCCAAGGATGATACTGGCAAGGGAAAAGAGATGTTCAACATTTTCAAGTACTTCAAGCGTCTGGCCTTGATACATAAGGTCTAGCTCGGCCTTAATGGATCTCATAGAAAGTGGAGCGAAGGAGATTACCAGCAGGATTCTCATTGATCAAGGACTGCGTTGTAAAATCCGGTACAAAACGCAGTCACAACTATAAATATTGCAGGTAACAAGTGACAGGGAACGGGGGTCCGAAGATAACGACAACTCCCACCGATCAATAGAGTCAAAACAATAAAACGCAAAACAAAAACAACAACACAAACGAACACAGAGATATACGTGGAAAACCTTCACCACTTGAAGGTCAAAAACCACGGGGCACGGCACAACGAAAATCCACTATAATAAATAAGGATTACAGAAATTTATCTAGGTTTGCCCAAACCTAGAAAGCCCTCCGGATTTGACACACAAATCCACTCCTCTCTACCACCAAGACAAACCACAACTTCTCTACAACAGGATAAAATCCTACTCTCTCTTCAAGTACAATAGCAAACGAAGACAAGAAAGGGTACACCTGAAACCGTAGACGAAGAAGCCCTTGAAACGGTAGGGAAAACTCCTTCCAACAGCACAGAGGAAACACCTCCTTCAAGCGACGAACTCCCGCACCTACAGCAGCAGCAAAACCGGACAGCAAACCGGCGGCGACAGCGGCGGCGAACTCCTCCTTCCTTCGAAACGGCGAGCGCGGGCGCGGGGATGGCAGACGGCGGACGCGCGCGGGCTGGGAGAGGCTTCGGCTTCTCTCTCTAATAACCCTAGACCTCTCTTTTTAATCGGGAGACCAAGAGGTTTTAAAAGGCACCCTCAAAATAAAAAACTGCTCACAGTTTTTATATAAAAACTGCCCCCCCTGCCAGCCCAGCAAACCAGTAAAAAGAAAGTTGCAACATCAAAAAATCCAGGTTGCAACATATTGATTTCTGCACACAAAAAAAAACCTTTAGGGGCTGAACCCCAACAAACTCCCCCTTCAGACCATAAAGGGGAGTATCCCACCTTGACACCTTCAGGTGAGGATCATGCCAATCAACCGCCGGCAGAAATCATGCTTTTTCCTTGGGACGACCTTCGTCATCATGTCCGAAGGATTTTCATCCGTGTGGATCTTCTCCACCACCAACAGCTTCTCTTCCACAACATCCTGAATCCAGTGATACTTTACGTCAATGTGCTTCGTCCTGGAGTGAAAGGTGGGATTCTTGGCCAAAAATATAGCACTCTGACTGTCACAGAAAACTGTGTACACGTCCTGTCGGAGATCAAGCTCTAGCATGAACTTCTTCATCCAAATAAGCTCCTTTGACGCCTCAGTCAACGCAATATATTCGGCCTCCGTCGTCGACAATGCCACGCACTTCTGAAGCCTTGACTGCCATGACACTGCTCCCCCTCCAAAAGTGACCACGAATCCAGAAGTAGATCTCCTCGTGTCAACATCTCCTGACATATCCGAATCTGAGTACCCAATAAGTTCTGGTGGACCTCCACCAAACTGTAAACAAAGGTCTGAGGTACCTCGGAGATAGCGGAGTATCCATTTCACAGCACTCCAATGGACTTTCCCTGGGTTTGCCAAGTAACGGCTCACAGACCCCACATCATGAGCTATGTCTGGCCTAGTGCAGACCATAGCATACATCAGGCTCCCCACTGCGGATGCATAAGGAATTTGGCTCATCTCTTCCACCTCCTTCTCAGATGAGGGGCTTTGAGAACTGGAAAGTCTGAAGTGCCCGGCCAGAGGAGTAGCAACGGATTTTACCTTGTCCATCATGAACCTCTTCAGCACTTTCTCCACATACTCAGACTGAGACAGCCATAGTTGACCAGCACTCCTGTCCCTGGTAATTTTCATTCCAAGGATCTTCCTTGCCGTTCCCAAATCCTTCATTTCAAAGGACTCACTGAGCTCCTTCTTCAACTCAGCTATGCTGGCCTTGTCATCCCCAACAATCAGCATATCATCTACGTACAACAGCAGAATAGTGAACATCTTCTCAGTCATCTTCACATACACACAGTGATCAGCCCTGGTCCGTTGGAATTTGCTCTTCATCATGAAAGAGTCAAATTTCTTATACCACTGCCTGGGTGCCTGCTTCAACCCATAAAAGCTCTTCTTGAGCCGGCAGACCAGATGATGCTTCCCCTTAGCCACAAAGCATTCGGGCTGCTCCATATATAGCTCTTCCTCCAAATCGCCATGCAGAAATGTCGTCTTGACGTCCATCTGCTCGACTTCAAGATCCATGGAGGCAGCCATACCCAACACCAGTCTGATAGAGGACATTTTCACCACTGGGGAAAAAATCTCGTCGAAATCGACACCTTGTTTCTTACTGAAACCTTTCACCACAAGTCTCGCCTTGTACCTTGACTGAGGGCGATTTTCATCCAACTTTAACTTGAAGACCCACTTGTTCTTCAAAGCTCTCTTCCCTTTAGGCAATGGGACTAAATCATACGTCTCGTTCTTCTGAAGTAAGTACAACTCCTCTTCCATGACAGCTGTCCAGGCCTCACGATCTTCAGCACTCTGAGCCTCCACATAGGACTCAGGCTCTCCACTATCTGTAAGCAAAATATACTCATGAGGGGAATACCTGGTATTGGGCCTTCTGACTCTCTCAGATCTGACAAGAGGAACCTCCACCACAGCTGGTACATCAACTGACAGAGCTCCTCCTGCATCCAGAATCATCTCCTCATCAGGAATAAGCTCACCAACTTCCTCCTCAGCATGCCCATCATCAACAGCAGTCTCTACTGGCCCATCATCAGCATAAAGTCTCTCCTCCGCAGGTGGAAACTGTGGAACCTGTGACTCCGCAACATTATGTTCACCAACCACTTGATCTTCAACAAATATCACATCTCTGCTTCTGATCATTTTCTTGTTCACAGGATCCCAGAGTCTATAGCCAAACTCCTCATGGGGAAATCCCATCAAGATGCATTCCCGGGATTTCTCATCAAGCTTCGATCTCTCTTCCTTGGGGACATGAACGTGGACTTTGCACCCAAACACCCGCACATGTCCGTACGACATTTCCTTCCCGGACCAAACACGCTCTGGAATATCACCATTCAGAGGTGCAGAAGGAGACAGATTTATCAGATGTACAACAGTTTGAACAGCCTCAGCCCAAAACTGTTTGCTAATGCCAGCTTGAGAAATCATACATTTGATCTTCTCAATAATCGTCTTGTTCATCCTTTCTGCTAACCCATTCTGTTGCGGCGTCCTCGGGATTGTCCTTTCATGTATTATGTCATGCCTTCTGCAGTAAGCGTCGAAGACACCAGTGTACTCTCCCCCGTTGTCAGATCGAACTCGCTTTATTTCTTTCCCGGTCATCTTCTCCACCTTCGCTCTTAACTCTTCAAACTTTGCTAGAACATCACTCTTCTGCTTCACAGAATATGCCCAGACTTTGCTGGAGTGATCGTCAATGAACGTGACAAAATAAGCGGCTCCGCCCACAGACTTGGGCTCAATAGGACCACACACATCAGTGTGTATCAAGTATAGTAACTCCGCCTTCCTCTTTGGTTCAGAATCAGCAAAGGAAACACGTTTCTGCTTACCGGCCAAGCAGTGCGCACACGTATCAGGAAGCCCTCCTGATAGCTCCGGAAGGACCTTGTTCTTCACCAAGATCTTCAAGTTCTTCTCGCTGATATGCCCAAGTCTGCGATGTCATAACTCCATAGAGTCGCCCTCTGCCGCATTCACACTTGGACCACAGATCTTGGCTTTAGTACGATAAAGACCACAACACTTCCTTCCTCTGGCTACTACCAAAGAACCCTTTACCAACCTCCAAATCCCTCCACCTTCAATGCTTGTAAAACCACCGTCATCAAGCCTACCAATGGAAATCAGATTCATTCTCAAGTCAGGAATATGTCTGACGCCCTTGAGAACAATCTTCCCCAATTCAGTCTCCAAGTGGACATCACCACTACCAACAATCAACGACTCACCGGAATTTGCCATCCGGATCACACCAAGATCTCCCGCAGAATAGGTATAGAAGTAATCTCTGTGAGGAGTGCAATGATAGGATGCACCTCTGTCCACGATCCAGTCTGTGTCAACGCAGTCCTGGCAAGACGACCCACTGCACTGCAAGCATAACGGCTCAGCCTCCACAATCGAAGTCGTCGCATCACCACTGGATTCTCCAACCTCCTTGGTCTTTCCCTTCAGGTCTCTTTTCATTTGGAAGCAATCCTTCTTGAAATGACCCTTCTTCTTACAATAGTAGCACTCGATATCCTTCTTAGACTTGCCCCTGGACTTACTCCTGGAACTGTCCCTGTGCTTCACATCCTTCTTCACAGACCTGCCTCTTCCCTCCATGAGAAAAACACCCGAAGTGGAAGATCCAGAATCCTTCCTTCTCAGCTCTTCGTTCAGGAGACAACCAGACACCATCTCCATGGTTACCACTCCATCAGGTGCTAAGTTGCTCAACGACACTAGTAGAGTCTCCCAACTCTCGGGTAAAGAACTAAGGATCATTAGAGCTTGGAGTTCATCTTCCAAAGTGATCTTCATGGACTCCAACTGATTGATAATACTTTGAGCAAGGTTCAGATGCTCAGTCATCTGTGAACCTTCCCGGTACTTCAAATTGACAAGCTTCCTAATCAGAAATGTCTTGTTACTTGCAGTCTTCCGCTCGTACAAGGCTTCAAGCTTTTTCCATAGTGTCTGAGCCGAGGTCTCCGTGAAAACATGATGAAAAACAGAGTCATCGAGCCACTGTCTAATGAACCCTACTGCCTTTCGATCCATTTTCTTCCACTCTTCATCATCCTTAACTGAAGCAGGTCTCCCCGACAACGGAGCATGGAGATCTTTACAATATAAGCGATCCTCCATCCGAGGCTTCCAGATACTCCAATTCTTGCCATTCATACTGACCATCCTTGTGTTCTGTTCCATTGCTTTCTCAAACAAGCAACTCTATTACGGTGCACAAGTCGATTTATTTCAAGGGATTAACAAGAGAGGATAGGGAGCGGACCGATGGTCGTCACCTACCGCACCAAGTTAGAAACCGAGAAATAAAAACGACTAGCCAAAGAACCTCCCTCTGATACCACTTGACAGGGAACGGGGGTCCGAAGATAACGACAACTCCCACCGATCAATAGAGTCAAAACAATAAGACGCAAAACAAAAACAACAACACAAACGAACATAGAGATATACGTGGAAAACCTTCACCACTTGAAGGTCAAAAACCACGGGGCACGGCACAACAAAAATCCACTATAATAAATAAGGATTACAGAAATTTATCTAGGTTTGCCCAAACCTAGAAAGCCCTCCGGATTTGACACACAAATCCACTCCTCTCTACCACCAAGACAAACCACAAATTCTCTACAACAGGATAAAATCCTACTCTCTCTTCAAGCACAATAGCAAACGAAGACAAGAAATGGTACACCTGAAATCGTAGACGAAGAAGCCCTTGAAACGGTAGAGAAAACTCCTTCCAACAGCACAGAGGAAACACCTCCTTCAAGCGACGAACTCCCGCACCTACAGCAGCAGCAAAACCAGACAGCAAACCGGCGGCGAACTCCTTCCTTCGAAACGGCGAGCGCGGGCGCGGGGATGGAGGACGGCGGACGCGCGCGGGCTGGGAGAGGCTTCGGCTCCTCTCTCTAATAACCCTAGACCTCTCTTTTTAATCGGGAGACAAAGAGATTTTAAAAGGCACCCTCAAAATAAAAAACTGCTCACAGTTTTTATATAAAAACTGCCCCCCTGCCAGCCCAGCAAACCAGTAAAAAGAAAGTTGCAACATCAAAAAATCCAGGTTGCAACATATTGATTTCTGCACACAAAAAAAAACCTTTAGGGGCTGAACCCCAACAACAAGAACACAGAAAACAACCACACAATTTATATAATTAAAATATAAATTCAAATACAAAGAAAAACATGATGAAAAATGACCGTCCGGTGAATACGCCGAGGGTGCACCGAACACACACGATCCGCGGCGAGAATCTGAGATCTGGACTGCAATCCGCCTTGCGGACGCATAAGGTTCTCCGAACCTTCAACGTCGAAGTCCGACGTTCAGCCGCACCACCACCGAAGAACAATGCCGCCACCGGAGAACGCCCCCACCAGAGAGAAACCTCCGTCGAGGCTAACTGCACACGCGCACGCCGTCGACACCACGCCTCTCAACTCCAAAGAAAATCCACTGCAACGCCGACGGCAAACTCCACCAAGCCCGGCGGCAACACCTCTCTCAACGCCGGCGGTTATCTTCTCCAAGACCTGCGACGAGCACTCTCGGCCAATGACCTCTCCGAGTGCACGAACGAGAGAGAGAGAGTGAGAGGAGAGAGAGTCTATCCTTACAAGGCTACAACGGGCACTTTTCTTCCTTACAGGCGGGCTACTCCTATGGATTGCACAGGCGGCTTCCTATTCCAACTTCTCACAGGCTGGCTACTTAATATCTTCACACGGTGGGGATGATATAAATTATACCATGAATGCAAAGTTAAAAACAAGGAAATAAATTATTCCTTATCTCCAATTTTGGCTACCCACCGAAATCTCAAACATGAAAGATATTTTTCCATTTAACCACTGATTTTGGTAACTCCGTAGAAGGAAAAAACTACGATTCAAAACCGGATCCAGCACAACCGGATCCGAAACAAACCAACAGACTGATCATTGACTCATGGAATACTTATGCCATGAATACTTACAAAGTCTTGGTATTGGAGCTTCTGACTTCTGAGCATGTTATTTGAGGAGAGGAGGTGAGGATGATCAGGTGCCCCATCCCATCCGGAATTCTGCCTTAGTAAAAGCCTCCTCTAATCACTTGATATTTTTCAAGCGTGGGGAGTTCATTATTATCCAGAGTGACATCTATTTTCTTATCTCCCCAAGTGGAGAATCGTCCCTCTTCCAAGTCCCTTTATCTTGTTTTTTACTATTTTGCAAAAATATTTCTCTACTGTTTTGAGGAGTTTAGCCACTAACTAAGCATGTTAAACGGGGGAGAGGTAGACCAAAAAACACTTGGAATGAAACTATAACGAAGGACATGATGTACTTAGGCATTAGTGATTATGACTAAAGATTGGGCGCAATGGTGACAAAGGATCCAATATTGCTGACCCCACTATGGTGGAATAAAGGCTTGAATATTGTTTGTTTATTTCTCTGCTGTTCTTGGATTTTGTGGTTTTTTTCCACTCTTGGTTGATGGTATTGTGATCTCCATGTTTTTTGGAGATGTTTTGTTGAGGTTAGGCTTTTGTGCTGATTTTGTGTGCATGCTCTTCTCTTAACCTGATGTGAAACACATGAGATTTTCCTATTGATTACATCCAATGCTATGTTTAAAGAGCTATACAAGTTCTGGAAGTGATACTACCCTGAAAGTACAGATTCAGCATTCTCGAACAAGTTAATTGATTTTCTACAAGGAAACTGCGACTTCCTCGTATTATTTCATCCAATGGAAATTATTCCAATATTGGACCTCCGAGATATAGTAGAATTCAAATCTCTTTAGGAAGATATTTTTTCTTATGCCCGAAATTTCCATGGGTTAGTCGTACACTTCACATGTTTCTAATGATTTACAGAACCTCATCAAATGATACAAGTCTTGGATAAGAATTTACAGCTCACTAGAATGCCTTTGATGGTGATCCTTTACTCCGATAGCATCCTCTTATTTGTAATTATCAAGTCATGCAATTATGCAAGTTACCCCAGGAAATAGCCAATTTGCGGACCAAAGTCGAGTCGTCTTTTCTTTCTCCTCTTGTATTATGCAGTTTATGATGCGCACAAATTGTTTTCTAACATATTCCTGGCTATTCCAGAATTTGTCTTTTCTCCTTCTCTTGTATTATGCAGTTTACGTTACACACAAATTGTTTTCTAACATATTCATGGCTATTCCAGAATTTGTAGAAGATGTGGATTTGCTGATCAGAAGGGCCGAGAGATGCTTAGAAGCTGGGGCTGACATGATCATGATCGATGCCGACGATGTTTGCAAACATGCTGATGATTTGCGCACCGACATAATTGCGAAAATTGTGGGACGGTTGGGTCTCGAGAAGGCGATGTTCGAAGCTTCCAGCTCGAATACATCCGAATGGTTTGTGAAAAGATATGGCCCGAAGGTGTGCTTTTCCTTCTATCCATTGCTCCTATAACTCGCGTTACCATTTGTTCGATTCGTGACATTACCTGCTAGTCTGTTTTCCGTCCTTCGCAGGTGAATCTTTTCGTCGATCATTCCCAGGCAAGGAGCTTGGAGTGTCTGCGTGGAGGCAATCTGGGAAGAAAGCATGCTTCTGTTCTCGGAGTCGACTCCTCTTATTATTTCATCCCATGACATTCTTTCACATCTCTTTAAATTGTGTCTATATTTGATAGATTGGATTTTTGAAACATTGTGCTGCCAGGATTGTCTTTTTATTTATTTATGTTGGGAGGTAAATGTGTGTATATAATATTTGGATATGATTTTAAGGTAATGCTGCTATTCATGGTTAAGTTGAGCTCTAGATGGGAGAAAGGGGAGGAGCTAATGGCTGAACTCATATGGGGGTGTATTGAGATATCTTGGCGGCCGTCATAACCATTGTGATGCCGAACATACATTCTATGGCATTGTTGTTTTTGTCCAAACTCACCGGAGCAAAAATGTTGCGCCAAATAGAGCTGGTATATTGGACGCAACTGCTATGGTTTTAATCCTCTTTTGAATTTTCGAGCAAATCAAATTTTCACTGATCATTGCTTGTTGAACACAAAACAGCTCAAGTGTATTCACTCAAAAGCTTCTTAATGGTTCAAATGGATTTATGCACTCTGATACTTTTGTGAATAAAATTAGGCTTCCTCGGACACAGGCTTTAACATTTAAGTTCATTCTCGAGACGGATCACCCTAGATTCATCATGTGAATCATTTTATCTCATTGCAATCGTCTCACGTTCTAGAATATTGTCTCCTTTAGTGTGAATTCAGTATTCTTGTTGATCATCCCAGCCTATGGATGCTCGTGGGTCAATCAATAAAGATCCGGTTCATGCGATCGTAATCGTTTGACCGGTGAAAATAAGTCCCCTCAAATGGAGCATTAGGCAAGAACTATTCAATGATTTCTTGATTTGGAAATAAGCAATAATTATGCTGGCTAATTGTGGTTGTACTGCGGGCATTTTCGAATTAGGACTCTGCATGGGGGATTAAGAATTGCTTGTGTTCACATATATTACGGTACAACAAGGTATATAAAAAGTAAAAAAAAAAAGTGGAAACTATTTTTGCAGAAAAAATTGCACCAGCCGGGAATCGAACCCGGGTCTGTACCGTGGCAGGGTACTATTCTACCACTAGACCACTGGTGCTGCCATGACGGAATGCCAAATATTTTATATAACAGAAAGGAACTATATTTAACTACGGCAGTAACTTCATAAGATAAAATATATCAGATTAAGATCAAGGCTCCGTTTGGCATGGTGGTAGATGTTATGAATGTGAGGGGTTAAATTATCATTTGTTAATGTTCACCTAAAATTTTTACTCAGTTTTATATTAAAACATATGATATTTGTTAGATGTTGCTTAAAGAATGGCAGTTTAATTTATGCGTTATGACTGCAACCGTAGAAAACAGAGACTAAGATTTCGTTTGGGAGGATTTATTTTCACCTGTCAAGCGGTTACGACCGCATGAACATAGTTTAAATTAAGACCTGATTCATGCGGTCGTAACCGCTTGACCGGTTAAAATAAGTCCGCAAACGGAGCTTAAGATTGGCTTCATTTGTTTCGGCGGTGGCGGGTCGATCCGGCGGGTGGAAATGGAGTGTTCGAAACGGAGGGGGGAGGTGGCTGCTCCAAACAGAGCTTTTTGGGGCGTTTCTCAAGGCGGGCGGATGGAAACGGAACAAACGCCGCCGGAGGTTCATTTGTTTACCCGTATTCTGGCGGCATTTGCCAAAACGGAGCACCGAAACATCCACACAAATAGAGTCTACACAAAAAATTACAGATAGTAAGACAATTCTTCATATTTAAGCAAGACACCACAATTTGACTCCAAATCTCTTGAAGCTGCCGTCTTTGACGGAGTCATCTTGACGTGCGCTTCCCGGAAGTTAGCAGGTTCGAATCACCGATTTAGTAATATTACCGCACCATATATAATCGATGTAGTCCGGTTTGCAGGCGCGTAAAGCCACGTGTTGTTAATTTGTTGATTTTTCAGCTGCGGTGGTAATCTCACCGCGTTATTTCTGCCGCGCGGGAAGGGCTATCAATAAGGCTATAAAAGATACCCGAACCGAAGCGATTATCATCCTGTTCTCTTCCTCATAATCTCCTGCAAATTTCAAGTTGGTGGTCTTCTAATCAACCCTCAAGGTTCGCTCCTATCCTTCTGTATTATGTAATTAATTTTGTTTGTTCGTTGATTATTTTTCTTTCTGTTTTATGTAATGAATTTATCAAATTATTCGTGCTGTTTGTGTTTATCTCTGATTCTTTGGGATCTGCGTTTTCTCTAATCGCCTAATCTGCAACCTTTTTAGGGTTTCTGTAATAATCTGCGGCTCCTTTTCGGACGATCTATTGATATATGGCTGGATCTTAATTTCTATAAATCGCTTCTATGTTCTGACCGCGCTTTTATGCTTTGACGATTTTGTTTTTCTTACAGTTTTGATCTGCATCTCTTTGCTGTATCGGGATTCTTAGGGATCGTTAATTTCTTGGAATGATCTGCTAGATCTGCCCTATTTTCTTTACCATCATGCCGATTTCAATCCCTTTTTATGCCCTTTCTGCACACGTTGATCCTTTTTGTTCATAGATTACGTTATATTTGATACGCCGGCTTATTGTTTCTTGTCCTTGCACTTATGGGGCTATCTATTAACTAAAGAATACGTTGGTTCCTTATGTTTACAGATGCAGATCTTCGTGAAAACTCTCACCGGCAAGACAATAACCCTAGAGGTTGAGAGCTCAGACACCATCGACAACGTGAAAGCCAAGATCCAGGATAAGGAAGGCATCCCCCCGGATCAGCAGAGATTGATCTTTGCAGGCAAGCAGCTTGAGGATGGCCGTACTCTGGCGGACTACAACATCCAGAAGGAGTCCACTCTCCATCTTGTTCTCCGTCTCAGGGGAGGCATGCAGATCTTCGTGAAGACTCTCACCGGCAAGACGATCACCCTGGAGGTGGAGAGCTCTGACACCATAGACAACGTCAAAGCGAAGATCCAGGATAAGGAGGGCATCCCCCCAGATCAGCAGAGATTGATCTTTGCCGGCAAGCAGCTTGAGGATGGTCGTACTCTGGCGGACTACAACATCCAGAAGGAGTCCACTCTCCATCTTGTTCTCCGTCTCAGGGGAGGCATGCAGATCTTCGTGAAGACGCTCACCGGCAAGACAATCACCCTGGAGGTGGAGAGCTCTGACACCATCGACAACGTTAAAGCGAAGATCCAGGATAAGGAGGGCATTCCCCCGGATCAGCAGAGATTGATCTTTGCCGGCAAGCAGCTTGAGGATGGCCGCACCCTGGCGGACTACAATATCCAGAAGGAGTCGACCCTCCACCTTGTTCTCCGTCTTAGGGGTGGAATGCAGATCTTCGTGAAGACCCTCACCGGCAAGACCATCACTCTGGAGGTAGAGAGCTCGGACACCATTGACAACGTCAAGGCCAAGATCCAGGACAAGGAAGGCATCCCACCTGATCAGCAGAGGCTGATCTTTGCCGGAAAGCAACTGGAGGATGGCCGCACCCTCGCCGACTACAACATCCAGAAGGAGTCAACCCTTCATCTAGTTCTCCGGCTTAGAGGTGGGATGCAGATCTTTGTGAAGACCCTGACCGGAAAAACCATAACCCTGGAGGTGGAGAGCTCCGATACAATTGACAACGTGAAGGCGAAGATTCAGGATAAGGAAGGGATTCCCCCCGACCAGCAGCGGCTGATCTTTGCAGGAAAGCAGCTTGAGGACGGGCGCACCCTGGCAGATTATAATATCCAGAAGGAGTCCACCCTCCACCTTGTTCTTCGTCTCCGCGGTGGGCTGTGAGTGTTACCTTCGTGCTTAGTTGATCATCCCTTTCCCGTTTCTGGCTATGTTGAATTGTCTTTGAAGTACTCTTGTTTCGTTTTATTTGTTTAGTTTCTCCATCTGTCTTTTACTGAGCGTCCTTGAACGCTTGTATGTGTGTGTTGATGTTCCTAATGTGTTGAACTTATCTATGTTTAGTTTGTTTATTTTATCTTTTTATTTTGATTTCGTGAAAATGTGTATGTTCTTGTGATTGTGTTGAAGTTAATGATTGTGTTTGAAATCCTCCATGTATGTTCTTGTAGAGAAAGTGATGCTGCATCTTTCTACTTATTCAGTACTTGCGCAGGCTATTTAACTTGTTCGTTTCTTTTCCCTCTAGCCATGGTCGTCTTCTAGCGGCCAATTGTTGTTTGTTGGAATTCCTCAAAAGCCTGCCCCTTGCTCTACCTCCTGTTGCTATTCCTTGCCATACTTACTAAAACTTCAAATATTATCTGATCCTCCGTCGCTATTCCTTGCTTACTTGTTTGTGATTAGAAGGTTGTTTAGAAATTGTACATCTCAGGAGGAAGGCTATAACTGGGGGTCTTATATGCCGTAATGGGGGATTATAGAATGAAGTAGTTCATAGTTTTACCATCTTCCTCCATTTTCTTCTTTAAATTTCCTCTTTTACCTTGTCCTTCCCATGGATTTCCCCCCTCTTGAGCCCTTCTTACCTTAGTCTCATTGACTTGGGATTCACCGCATTATGATTGCAGCATCTTCATG
Source organism: Platanthera guangdongensis (assembly GCA_039583875.1). Classification (NCBI taxonomy): domain Eukaryota; kingdom Viridiplantae; phylum Streptophyta; class Magnoliopsida; order Asparagales; family Orchidaceae; genus Platanthera; species Platanthera guangdongensis. Next base: position 21,534,690 of record CM077151.1, read on the forward strand.
TTGTGTTCAACTGTTGGTTGTTGGTTTTTAAAGTTCTTTCAAATCAACCAGCCATTATCCTACGGCAAGAATACTTTTGCTAGGAAGAATGCCCACCTTGTTTCAATTCCATCTAGACGGTAAGAGTTACTCCAGCAGCACATCCTTGTGTAATACTTACGGCTCTATTCTGGGTAGCTGGAGCATTTTTATGTCCTTTTTACTGCACAAATTCAGCATCAAAATTTTTTTTTTGCTATCAGAATTGACCACTGCTGTTTCATTGTCTACAAGTAGTTTCCATGCTTCCATTTTCGATATAATTTGCAATTAAACACCACTCCACTGTTGTTTTCATTTCTTAAAGTCCTCTGAAATTAAATTTGAGATGTTGATTGATATTCTGACAAATGCACTACATGCTGTCATTGGGTGGTTTAGCTCCGTTTTAATACTGTATATATGGAAATGCATTCCATTTTTAATGTTGACTGATATGAGTTTTGTTGCATTCCAATTTTATTATATCTTCTTTTCTCGTATAATAATGTATTTATGATAGATACATCTATGTTTGGTCTTCAGGAAGCTGTTTACGAAAAAAATTATTACAAAATCCCCTTTTTAGATCTTCATCTTTATTGCAGAAATAATAGATACATAGAATTTGAAGCTGGGGTGACTGAATGAAATTTTTGAATTTAAATTTGGTAGGCATAATGCGTGAATGTAGGACTTGAGTAGTTAATGATATTAATGCATATATATATATATATATATATACATGGCCTGCAAATAAAGATGAATTAAAAATTCAGTAAATTAATTTAGACCCTGGATCAAAAAGATTTGGCCTACAAATATTTTTTTTCCAAAATTATCCTCCCTACCTCTCTCCTCATTTCCGATCAAGCGTACGAAACCCCCTTTCCAAAATAAACTCAGGAGCCCGCACATCATCCGTCGCCGCTCGATAGGCATTTGCAAACCTAGAACACCCTCCACATCTCCGCCCTCTCGCGACGCCAACACTGCTACTTCTCCTCATTAGTTCTCATTCCCGTTGCTCGACGCTTACGCGCCCTCTAATGGTTCGCTTCTTCTGCTTCAAACGTGTTGATGCTGTCCCCGATCGCCCGCGAGGGTTTCGCCACCGTGCTCCCCACTCTTCTTCCACACCAGACTGTAAGTATGTTTTCCATTTTGCCTTCCATCACCCATAATTTTTTCTGATCTACGACAGTGCTCCCTTCAAGTCCCAGCTAATGCACACCTTTATCCGGCTAGGGCTTTGTTCAGGTTTCTCTGTTCCATCGTAGGTTACAACAAATTACTACTTTTTTGCTTTAATAATTACTTGCAAAATTTTTTAAGTTATTTACATTTAATTTATTTCATGCATTGAATGTGTTAATGTTTATAATTTATATAAGTATATAAATTTATAATTATATAAAAAAAATCTCTGTCTCGAATTGTTACTTTCATAGTTACATAATTAATGTTTAATAATTAATTAATGTTTAAATGTTTAATAATATTTATTGCGGGTCACTCGTGATTAGGGTGCAAGTTGAGTTGAGTCGGCTCGAAAAAAGCTCGAGCTCGAGCCTGTGGTGCTTGAGCTCGACGAGCTCGATTACGAGTTGAGCTCAAACTCATCTTGTCCGGCTCTGTTTAATTCCTCGCGATTATATCAACGTTTTAAAAACCGGACCGGACCGGCCGGTCACCGCCTCCACCATCTTCGTTGATGTGGTGGCTATCGTTTTAAAAACCGGACCGGACCGGCCGGTCCGACCGGTTGAACCTCCGACCGGTCCTCTGGGCGGTCCGGTCTGGTTCCTAAAACCGTCCTGGCCAAGAACCGGCCAGGAATCGGAAAACCGGCCGGTTGAACCGGATAACCGGAAACCGGGCCGGTTTTTGGCTAACCGGGCGGTTTACAAAATCAGCATTAATTTTAGGCGTTTGTTAACCGCAGCCCGTTATTGGCTAGTCGCACCCCAAAATCTCATAATTTTTTGCGTATTTTTGAAATACGTCTTGTACATGCAATATTAGGAAAAGTGCTCAACACGAAAGTTGTAGATCTCGTCAAGATCTACAACTTTTGTGTTGATTCCTTTTCCTAATATTGCATGTACAAGGCGTACTTTCGAAATATGCTCAGATTTTGCGCCTTTCAGAAATACGCCTTGTACATGCAATTTCAGGAAAAATGTTCAACATGAAAGTTGTAGATCTTGTCAAGATCTACAACTTTCGTGTTCAACACTTTTCCTAAAATTGCATGTACTAGACGTATTTTGAAAAAGTGTGAAAAGTTAGGAGATTTTGGGGTGCGACTAGCCAATAACGGGTTGCGGTTAACAATCACCTAATAAAGAAGTTAACAATCGCCTAATAAAAGTGTGAAAAGTTAGAAGATTTTGCGGTCATTAATGTCAAAACGGCTCAACTCCGGTTCAACCGGTCAAACCGGTTAAACCTTGAACCTCTCTCATGACCGGTTCTATGTCCGGTCCGGTTCTCAAAACCTTGGATTATATCCACTTTTTAAGTTCCATTGAAATTCAATTTTCTGTGTTCGTTAAAATTGATTCTTCTGCTGTGCCAACCGCCATCTCTCTTGGTTGCCGACCACAAGCCACACAGTGTGGCTCTATTAGTGTGTGAAGCCTGATTCTCTTGCTAATTTGGTTGTTATGAAGGTGTGTTACTAGTACTCTGGACATTCTTCATAGTGGAATTTGTGGCGCGAGTGGCTTGTCGTTTTCTCCCTGAATTTAGGTTTTTTTCAGGTTAAATTTTTATGTTCATGTCTCTCTATTTCCTGCGATTCTTGTGCCTTTTAGTTTTAGCTTTGTAGTATTTCCTAACAGCCACTCTCCACAAATGGGTGGACCTAGCCAACTACGGCCTTCTCTCCTCGGCATGCAAATAACGATTGTTTCGATGACTACGCACATGGATCGGGATCGGGGGGACACACTTCTTGTTGATGCCTTCACACTAGTGCGACTTCTTTCTGCCGACCTCCATCAATTTGATGCGCTCGGTACCTCGACACCTTCGATTGGCCATCTGGCACTCACACACTCCCCGTATTCTAGGTCTTACCCGCTCTGACATCGATGCCAACGGAAAGGGGCCATCGCCCGAAGTAGCCTCTCTCCTTCTATCCTCAGCGTCGGCAGATACTGACCCAAACAATGTCGAGCATTCCTCACTTCTTCTCCCACCGGCCACGACGTCGTTCTTAAATCCATGCCACGCTCCGCCCACCGTCCACGTTCACCTCTGGCTCCAGCTTCTCCAAGTCGACCTCGAACCAACCGTGACCCTTCTCTTTCAGCTTTACCCCATCCACATTAGGTCCGCCTCGCTCTCTAGACAACCCAAGCTCTCACTGTACCCTTCCCATAATATATCTATTGGCTCATGTCCTCTTCCTCTAGCCTACCCCCCTTCATTTTCTTTTTCTCGTTCTCTCCTTTGCAATATAGCTACCAGCAGTTGCTCAGCTGTTTCCAACCTCTATCCCTTGTTTTCTTTGTGCCCCACAACAATCTCCTTACACATCTCTTTTCACTCTCTTGGGCCCCGCCCCATTATTTTCCTCCTTCCTTTGCCATTTTCAAACCCACAACACTACAGCTTACCATTGTCCAACTACAACCGTCACTCATCCCTCCCTCCTTTTCCATCTTTTTCCTCTTGGATCCCACATGGGCTGCCCTCTTTTGTTTTATTCTTCACATGCCTTCATTCCATGTCCTTTTCCTTGAATCTTCCACTTTCACCCACGGGGACACCACCTCACTTCTATCATTTTTATCACGCATTATCTCTCCTCGGTGCGCTTACCTCTCATCCAACTTGTCTCTCCCTCCGACATTCTTAAAGACCCGAACAATTATTCTAACCTTAACTTTGGGGACAAGGTCAATTTTCAAGGATGGAGATATTGTTACGCGCTCCCTGATCGGATCCCCTTCAGGAGCTACGAGAGCGCATATGGGAGCCTCCTTGAGCTCATTCAGGAGTTATCTTTTTAGGGTTATGGGATCTCTCTTTATGAGAGGGACTTCAAGGAGGAACTATTCTACTGAAGTTACACAATAGTATTCCTCCTTTTTGTATCAACTTTTTAAGTTCCATTTCAATCCATTTGTTGTGTTCGTAACAATGCACCCCTTGTGTACCAGGCATCGCGCCCACGATATACACTGGGTAGCTAAGTGCTGAGTGGATAACAACTAAAAGCATCTAAGTAGTAAGCCCACCCCAGAGGAGTGATCTCCTATTCTGACTTCCCTAGAGCTTTTGGCAGCAAAGTCAAGACAACGACGAGTTCTCATTACGATAGGTGTCAAGATAAGGTCACGAGGAGACCAACCACCTATCATTACAATAGGTGTCAAGTGGAAGTGCAGTGTTGTATGCAGCTGAGGCATCCTAACAAACCAGGAGATTTAAATATTATTCCTACACGACCCGATCAATTCGATTTGTGGCCCTTATATCTCGTATAAACAATCGAAAGATGGTCGAAAGAAAAAAAATTCTATTTGATGGGCCTCTTTCTATATACCTACGAATTCCATTGAACCCAAAAATGGGACATTGGAAGAATCTTGTCTTCCGATAGAAATAAGTTGATTGTTTCGCTCCTGTATCTTCCAGAAGGGAAAAAGATTTTTGAGAATTGTTTTATGGAAAGAGAGTACTTTGGTTCTCACAATAAAGAAAAAGTGCATCTTCCCTAAATTTAACCGGGGTTAGGGGCATGTAAGCATCTGCAAGCAATGTACCTGCAGATTCAATGAGTGTCCTATTTTTTCTTTCAGCTATCCCATTTTATTGGGGAGTTCTAGGAGCTGAGAAGCAATGCCTGATACCTTTCTTTTCACAGAACTCATGCATAAGAAGAGACTCAAACTTTGTTCCATGATCAATTCTGATCAATGCAACAGGAGTAGAGAACTCAATCTGTATGGTACTGAGAAAATCTGTAAGAACCTTGAACGTATCTGACTTTGATCTCATAAAGAATACCCAACTGAACCTGGAGAAGTCATCAACTATAACTAAAGTGTAGGATTTCCCTTCTAGGCTTTGTACAACAATGGGTCCAAAGAGATCCAAATGTAGCAAGTACAGAATCCTAGGTGAATCACTCTTATCTAAGCACAACCTTGTTAGAGGTCTACCTTTTGGTCCCTACAAGAAGGAAGGTCTCTGCAGGGCTTGTCAATTAGGCAAGCAAACTAAAACTAGTTTTAAATTACCTCACGGTGGTGGAGGAACTTGATCGGAAAAAGACATTCTAGTTGTCAGACATTGAACGGAATCATAGCTAGAATTACAAGATCGCCCCTTTCATTCTGGGATGATGGAGGGATTGTAGCATTCGAGCTTTTTTTAATGCTTTTTTGATGAAATTAGCAATCAACAAGATTTCCCGAATCATCACTTTTACTGAAAGGGAGAATGTGAAATTCTTTTTTCTTTCCACAAGGCCAGAAGATTGGATCTAGCCATATCATAAGAATACATATAACTCACTTCTTGTTTTTGGACCCCCTCAGTCTTTATGAGCACTCTGATCGATGGGATGCATCTATTTATCTATCTTTTGATTCGAAATGAGAGCATGCAAGTTTGACACAGGATCTTAGAGTGTCTAGGGTTGGGTCAAAATGGTCTCTTGACGTCTTCTTTTTTCTTCCCATCCGAGTGATTTCACAAAGACTTGTCACGGTAAGGGAGAAGAGCGAACAAGCACACTTAAGGAGCATTGTACGATTGTGAGTTATATGTTGTGTACGAGTTGAGCTTTAGCTTTACATATTATTGTTCTTCAGCTCGTGAGCCGGCTAATGAGATTTCTATATGTGCATATATTAAAAATTTTAAAAATACACAAAAAATAAGGATCATGAGTTGTGAGCTAAAAAAGCTCGTGAGCAACTCGAGCTTGAAAATCTTGCGAAGCTTGACTCGAGCTATACATGTTTGCAGCTCTATTTGGAAGTTTGTCATTTAAATAGACAAGGTGGCGTGCAGCTTGGCTGGTGTGATATGTTTTAAGGTTTACTGTAATCATTTACTGTAAATGAGTCTTGTGAGCCTCAAAGTGTTTCTGGCTTTCTGCAAGATTGATTTTGCAATTTCCATTAATGGTAGGGTGAATTGAAACAACTTTGGTCGACACACGATCAGTCGGCTCACCGAAGAGAGAGTGATCATATGGTTGAGTTTGAAAACTCACTTTCCGCTGAGGTTTCGGCCACCATAGTCCTCTTTTTATATGCTTTGTATCTATTATAGCCCTATCCTTTGAAAAATGCAACTCAATACTATGAATTCATCCAGCTTGCTTACTTGACAGATGCAATCATCTAGAGGCACCAATGACACCATCTGCAAAACACATGTGTACAACTAGATATTTGCTACACCCATTTCTATATTTGTGGACACATTAAGGTGGCGTTTGGTTGGGCTTTTTGCCTACGGTGCGTTTGAAACGTACCTCTATTTTACCCATAAGCTATGTTTGGCGTTGCTGTTTCAAGAACCGCCGGTTCTTAAATTCCGCGGCTTCCTATTGATCGCGAACCGCTGGAAAATCGTGCGTTCAGCCGCAACCTTTGCGTTCTGCCGCAACCCTAGAGCTCGAGCGGAGCGCGACGAGGAGGAGAGCTCGAGAGCGGAGCGCGCCGGTTCTTCTTCTGCTTCTTCTCTTCTTCTTCTTCTTCATCTTCTTCTTCTTCTTCTCCACCTTCTCATGGTCCTCTATCACTCGATCTCTTTCTCTCTTGATACGGATTTGCTTTCTGTTTTGATTTGATTTGGTATTTCTCTCATCCTTGATCGGGATCTGTAATTCGTTGGACTCGACAATCTGCTAGCTGTTATACACAATTTTCATATTTGCCGATCTAGTGGTCTCAACAATATTTCTAGAGTTTTCCCTAATCTCCTCTACTTAGATCCTCATCTGGAGTAATTTTTTTGAAATAAATTTTCTATTTAGCTAGTATGCATTGAACATTCATGAGATGTGGAAGTGAAACAGAGGTACGGATTTAAATCTGCTGCAGCTACTTAGATCCTCCTTGCTCTGATCTGGAGTAATTTTTTTGAAATAAATTTTCTATTTAGCTAGTATGCATTGAACATTCATGAGATGTGGAAGTGAAACAGGAAAATTCAGGATGTAAAAAAATTCGCTCAAAACTTCGTTTTGTATCCAAACAACTTTTTGAAAACTCCGTTTCGAAAACTCTGTTTCACCCAAACAGTTTTTTAACAAAACTCTGTTTTCCAGAATCAGCACTTTTTCTATCAGCAACAGTTCATCAGCAGCTTTCCATCAGCAACAGCCCAACCAAACGGAGCCTAAATGGTATCATCCTCTACTTGGGGATTCAGCGCATATTCACGAGTCACGACCCCCAGCTAACGCTCGAGAATAGTTGCGGTTTCAATCGCCAGGACGAATGCATGCTTGCAATCAACTTTTAGAGGGAATCCTTGATTCAATCGATAGGACTTTGTAAGTTATTTGGAAGTTATTTACAGAACGATATTCACTGATGGCTAGGAATAAGAGTCATTCAGACTGTTTTCCCCTATGGATGACGAATCTACATAAACTGTTGTGCACTTAAAAATCATGGTCCTCTGGATCACCAATTTCTGAAAGATGACATAACATGCACCCCCGGGCGGTCCAGGAAGGTTCGTCGGGGACATTGGTGGCTAAAGTCGGCGGCGGACTACGCCAATGAACAACAGTGACAGAATGTCTGCACACACGTGCGCGTAAGGAAACGTGCTCGTGTGGGGGCAGATGAGCACCACACTTAAATATATATATTTTACTTCGTTGTGGTTTTGAGCAAAAAAACAGAAGCTTTTTTGTTTGACAATCAAGGCTTCGTTTGGTGCAGAGGCCGGGCGAACGCGTATTTCTTCAGCATGGTCGGTCATGGTGGTGGCAATGAGATAACCTTCAAGACTTCATCAAACGCGAGCCCTAAAGAAGAAAATTGTGGAGAAAGAGAGGTGGTAGAGAGAGAGAGAGGAAGTGTCTTGAAATGAGAAATCTCTTTAGAGGTCATGAGAAGAGAGCTTGTATATTGAAATTGTCTCATTATTTAACCAAACAATTTGCGGAACATGCTCGGAATTATCCCCGAAAGGGATCATTGGATTCGTATCGGTCGCAAGAGACCATTGCAATCGATCGAGATGAATATCATGGTCCATTGCACAGACCTTTCTAGAGCCGCGTGAATTTCAAAAGGGCAAGTTTTGGTCAAATTCCATGATTCTCATCAAAATGGATCCAAACGAGAATACAAAGTTGTTGTAAAAGTTAATATAACATTACTGATCATAACACATTATTTCACACTTGATAATGTTGTAAATGATGTTGTGCTGAATCATTCCACATTTGATGATAAGATACATAGTGATCATTAATGAGTAAGATAATATTATTTGATTTATTAAAATCAAAACTTGATTGGTCCTATTTAGACTGGATAGAGATGCTGACAGTGTTATTTCACTACTGCTACAAGTACTATGCTTATTTAAGTAGATCTAGTTTACTTTTATCATCACTGCATATAATTATGAATTTATAAAGTCCAAACTCTTGAAATTCTTTGCAGACACTAGTGAAGATGAATGAGAGAAAATAGATTTTGACTTGGATGATGATGGTTTACTCTCTGAGTAGAATTGTTACGTGTTAGATCTATTTTTACTATGTTTTTCAGACTTTTATTTCTGAGATGCACTTTTATAAAATCACATTATGTTCAATTATGCTTTCTTTTCTGGATAATGTTTAAAGTCTGAAATTTAGTACTTTCTAATTTCATGCACTCTGAAACGTAAATGTTATATACCACAAATATATGAGAAGATTATTAATGTATATTTGAGTATATGACGGGCTCGGAGGCTTAACGAGTTCGGTTTAGATACCGGGATATTCGATACACGTATTAAACCTAGGGTTTGCCTATAAATCCCAAGTTGGGGGCAACATGTAGGTAGTTCCACTTTGATCATCACTCGGGATACTTCGAGTGACCTAACACGCTCTACACCGCTAGAAAAGACCAATCTTAATGATGCAGGACGGTGCGTAGGGTTTGCGATCATGTCGGCTATTTATAGGAAACTCTAAATGTATGTAAACGGTTTGAACGATAATTACACGAACTTTGAAAAATAAGCAACTTTTAGTTTTTGTAAAATACACAAAAAAACTATTTTGTTAAAAAAATGAATTTTCTTAATTAAATGATTCAATTCTAAACCCGGGGAAGAAAGTTCGCAACTTTCGTTCTGTTCCTTGTCGTAGCAAAACGAAAATCGTGGACTCCAAATACGTTTTCGTTTGGAGTTTTCGACGTAGCGTTCGCTGACGAAATTCGAGCAAAAACCCAGCAATGAATCTAAAATCCTGAGAGAAAATGTAGACACACGCAAAGAAAGAGATAGAAGCAAGATACCCACAGAAAGACATATTTCCGCAATTGAAGTCTACGACGATCCCGCGTGGAATTTCCTCGTCACATTCGATCTACCACTCTTAGATCGGCTGCAATCTCACGCGAGCACCATAGAATTAAATCGCTCTCTCACACGAGGTGGTTCCACAAAATCAGTCAATAATGTAAGGAAGCCACAAACTAACAACTTAAAATTCACTTTCGATCTCACATGATAGTGAATCCAACAAAATCTCAATCACTCTACTGTTTTGCGGGAAGCCATGAAAGCTCTAAACTGGAGACAACTCAAATTTTCTAACTCAACTGTCCATCTTCATCACCATTTGAAACCACAAAGCAAAAAATTTCATTCCAGATTACTCAAAAGGAAACCAGGAATAAAACTATATTACATATTTACATGTCTCAAAAAATTTCATTCTAGGAATAAACTGGAGACAACTCAAAAAATTTCATTCCAGATTACAGGACTCACAAAATGAATTCAAAAACAACAATTTTTTCATTCAAACATTCAACAACCAACCAACTAATCACATACATATCCTTATTTATACAGGTTCGGAACAAAGAAATAAAACAACGATTTCTAAAAAAAACAACAATTATGATCTTCATGATGGGCAAAGCTGTCGGCGCCTGTATGGAGGAAAACCATGGCCAGAAGCTTGAGCAGTTGCGGCTGCGTCGTGGGGTTGAGATCTACAGGGGCTAAGCGTGATCTCCGAAGGTCATGCAGTCAGAAATGGCCGATTGGTTTTTTTCGTGCTTGGCAGGGGTAGAAGAGCTGACCCAATCAACTCATTTTTTAATTCACATTCCTTTTTTTAACCTTTACAGGGGAAGACATCATCGTTGTTTCGAATCATTTTCTCGCAGGAATAGTGGCCCGACCCAAGGATTTTGGCAAAATAGATGTTGAATTTGGGTTCTTCTCGTCGAGCCAATGAATTTTGACTACTTATACGTCAAAAACGGTGTCTGAATAAGGGAGAAAAGAACCCGAAAAGGTAAAGACATTTAAAATATTTTTTAATAGAAGATGAGAAAGTTGACATGAGAGTTAACTTGTTTAATTGATTTTTGTGGAGATGACATATATAAATCTAGTTAAGATAGTTGTAACCAATTTTGATCCCGCCAAGTCTACATTCTTTTTTACTCATAGTTTTTTCGAAATCTTTGAAAGAAACATTATAGTCATCTTCAACACGATATAACACGACATCTTCTTTACTTAACTCGTGTAATCTTGCTTATTTTACTCGAACATCTGAACAAACAAGGATTCATCTTAAACATTTTTATTGCAACCAATTTTTTCGTGAATTTATTTACTTATTCACACAAATATTTAACTCGAACATCTGAACAAACAAATCAAATTGTAATTGTTGATACTCTTTGTATTCTCACATCTTAAATTATTGAAAAGTTAATATTATGTATACTGCAAAAAAGATTAGACCGGCATCACACAACATTGCATTTGTTCCAAAAGCTGATTAAAGATTAAGCTAAAATGTCTCTAAATAGATAAGATATAATAAGAAACGATTCTTTTTTATGATCAAATTGTGATATCTCTATATGTGCAAATTTTGATATACATATTGATCATTAAAAACAAAATCCTTTTGATTGGGCCCTCCTAGTTAAACTTCATGGATCCGCCCATGCCGGCCGGAAGAGAAAAGCTGAATCGGACTTTTAACAAATAGTACTATATATATTTACTACTATAATAGAAATAGTAAGGTCATGAGTTCAAAATTCTAATCGCCGTCGATATCTGGCATGATAAATCGGCTGCCGTCCGATCTAACTAAATGAATCAACTCCTTTCACATTTTCGTAGGTACCCTAAACCTAGGATTAGGATGTGTCCTAAACCTATAAATTTCATTGGCACTTACCTTAGGATATGAAATTACAAATTTATCTCTTTAACTTTGAAAAAAATCTCTGCTTCATGGCAGCCCGCTAAAAGCCCGCGCAGCCCGCTAGCCCAACAAATTTCAAACACAATATAAATAAAGCTCGCCAGCCCAGATGATCAATTTCAAATGTTGAAAATGGTGTAGGCAATATAAACCCAAAAAAATCAACTCTACCGGTGGTGTGGGACTAATCCCGCCTGGGATTAAAACACAGATTAATCCCAGGCGGGATTTATTATTCCGCCTAATTAGGCGGAATTAATCCCGCATAATTAGGCGGAATTAATCCCGCCTAAACGCCTGTTTATGTGGGATGAATCCCGCATGTTTTCGCCTGTTTAGGCGGGATTAATAACGCCTAAACAGCCTTAGGCGGGATTAATCTCGCCTGTTTAGGACAGGATTAAATCCCGTCTAAGTACGCCCGCCCGTCCGCCAAAGAGGTTGTCCTCATTGCAGCCGAAGGGCGCTGGGAGGCGGGCTTCAGCCAGGGGCGGGCGCAGCCCGCCCTGTGCGGGCGAAACCCGCCGTCGCGAGTCGGGTACTGTGGCGCGTGGCCATCGGGCCGGAGGCCCGTGCCTGTCACTCGTGCCCCGCGCGACAGTACCCAGTCGTGGCGGCGGGCTTCGCCCGCCCCCGGCGGGCTTCGCACCTATGTAATATAATATAATATAAATATATAAAAAAAATATATAATATATTATAAATAAATATATATATATATTTATATAATTTATATATATTATATAATATATATTATATGTAATAATATTATATATTATTTATTCCTAAATCCCCAGCAACGATTGTAGCAATAGTATATGTCCAGCAATAAATGCAGTAAAAAAATAAAGCATACTGAAACTTAGGGAAATATACACACACATTGTAACACCCTCAATTTTCGCGGACTGAATTTCATTTTTTCGCTCCCCAATGATGAAAAAGGCACATTTATATTATCGCAATATTTTGACGGATTTTGTTTTTGATTATCATTTTGATATTTCATTTATTTGGTCCCTTGGATGAGATTGAGTTGTCCTTTTATTTATTTGGGCCTTGCTGCCCTTGTTGGGCTGGCTGTTTATGTTGGGCTTGATCTGATTTCTCCTTTGGCTGGTTATGTTGGCTGGCTGGGTTGGTTGGATGCTGAATGTCGGCTGTACTTGTTGTGCTGGCTGGTTTTGTTGTGCTGGCTGTATTGGCTGGAGACTGGAGGCTGGATATGTTTGTGGGCTATGTTGGATTTGTGTTTGACACTTGGTTGTTGGGTGTTGACACTTGGCTGTTGGCTGATTTTGTGTTGGGATGCATGTGGTGACACCTAGCTGAGTTACCAACTCCAATTTGGCTTCATCTTGCCTCTTCACCGCCCCTACTCCTCTTTAAATAGTGAGTGAATTCCTCCTTCTCTTCATCCACATACTCTTCTTCTTCTTTGCTGCTCCTTGCTGCCCGAGCTGCTGCCTTACTGCTCCTTCTATTGTTCCGCTGTTGGGCTGTTGGCTGCTGCCGCCCTGTTGCTGTTGACCGTTGCCGCCCTGTTGTTGTTGGCTGCTGCTCCCGAGCTTCTTGATTAACTACATAGTGCTCTCTCCTCCTCCCCTTTTCTCCTCTTGGTGCTGGTTAGTTTATTTCTTTCAGGATTATTTTAAATTTATGATTTCAGGCCGCTTTGTCACTGTTTTGTGGCTGTTTTATGTCATGTATTGGGCTGTTTTCGCACAGATTTTGGGACTGTTTTTGGGCTAAACAGTGACTGTTTTCGTGCTATTTTTGAGCCGATGTAAGGCTGTTTATTGGCTTATTTGTTTTGTATATTGCTGGACATCCCTTTATGGGGACGGGACGTCCATTTTGGGGGCTGGTTTTAGCCCATTTCGAGGCATACTTATGGCTGTCCGGCAAGATATAAAATCAGATTTTGGCCTTTCCGGTTTATCGTTTCTGTTTTTCGATAATTTTGCGAAGCCTTCTAAATCTTTTGCACTCTTCGCTACGACTTCCAAGTGACGCAACCCAATAATCGTACATATAATTTCAGTGGTTCCCAAGACTTAAAAATCAGAGGATGGCGTCGCAAGGAAATCGTGACGGAAATACAAATAAAGGCAAAGCTATTGTGAGTTTCTTATTTCTTGATTTAGTTATTCACTTACTTTTCTATTCTATTGCATTTTATGAAATAAACAAGTGCCTGTGCATATGAGTTTAACTCATTAAGATATCGCTGTGGGACAAAATGTGGGCGAGGGAAAAATATGAAAGCGATATATTTATTTCTGAGGGGATTAGTGATTATAAACTCCTATTCGTGACAAGATAAAATTCATTTAAACTTTGCATGGGGAAATGTGATAGTTTCGAATCCAATGATGTGGAGGCATCCACTAATGGATTCACCAGTAGGGGTGAGCCTACAATTACGTCATTCGGGGGCGGGGCCCAATTCATGTTTGCATCACCGGAGCATTTCCTATTTTATGTAACTCAAGTTAAGGGGTAGTTAAGATTTCAGCCTTAAAAAGGAAATTATTTATTATTGTATTGTATGCATATTGATAATATATTCATTGTTTGCATGTACTACATTTCACGAAATATTTATCTCACCTAGTCATATTTTTATGACTAACGCTCAGTGGATTCATTTTTCAGACATCAGGTGGAACTCCAGATGTACGGCGGAGATTCGCACCAGAAGACTTAGAGAAAGTATGGTTGAACGTCTATCAAGGAATCGAAGAGGGTTCTGAGAGTCACAGATTACTCTGTTCAGAAGATTACTGTAAATTTTTAGCAGATTACGAGTAAATACCTGTATAAGTCATGTGCATAAATAAAGGAATGAAATAAAAAGTTTTGTGTTACTCTTTTTGTACTGTGTTCTCTTTATGACAATTCACTGGTAAAAATCATTGCCGATCATTTTGGGAAGCCCGGAAATAGGGTCTTCACAATTGGTATCAAAGCGAGGTTTATTTTCACTCGGTGTGGTCGTAGGCAGTACGAAAATATAACACAAAAGTTAATTTAATTTACTTAAATCACCTTCGTATATAGGAACCCGTTCAAGTTTATTCTAGCCGCCGCAGTCAACAACGTCGGGAGAATCAAGAAGATCATCAAGCAGCTACCAGGTCTGAGGAAAGTGACAATGGACATCAACACCATCGGCGCCCTTCGAATTTTGTGATGTCAATAGCAGAGGCCTTTAAGTTAGTTTTTCCTACGTTAGCTACTTTAGGACCCACACTTCCCCAAGAAAATCCCAATCCACAACATCAACCCCATCAACCACAACAATATCTGATGAATCCTCCTCCAAATTTTCCCCCAACAGTAGAAGCTCCGACGCTCCAATATCGTCAAATGGACTTCGATCTGAAACAGTTTATGGAATTAAAACCACCAACTTTTGTAGGAGGCCTATCTCCCTTAGAAACAGAAGATTGGATACTCCGAATCGAAACTATTTTCCAAGTTATGCGCTGCCCAGAGGATCGAAAAGTTGAACTCGCGTCCTTTTTACTTGAAGGCGCAGCAAAGCGTTGGTGGAACAACTTAGTCGCCACAAAATTTGTCCGACTTCACCTGGTAACATGGCCAGATTTTATCCAGGAATTTACGAATTGGTTTGTGCCGCGATCGGAGAAAAGAGTCCTATACGATCAATTCCTGCGACTAGTGCAAGGGACAAAAACAGTTCTACAATACGAGATGGAATTCTCAAAATTAGCCTATTATGCCAACTCTCTCGTAGCCTCAGAGGAAGATCGTTGCAGGCAGTTTCAACAAGGACTGCAGGACGACATACGCAATTTACTCGTACCTTTAGATATTCTAGAATATGGAAAGTTAGTTGAGCGAGCTCGATTAGTAGAAATCAATCAAAGCAAATCGCAGAAATATCGAGAGAGTGGAAAGAGAAAAGCCACGGAAATCCCAAATCCAAGTGAAACACAAGGCAAGGATGTTGCTAAGACAATACAACCTGGTCCATCAACCAGTACAACATCCCAAGCTAACTCGGTGAAATGCGCCAAGTGTAACCGCTTTCATAAAGGAGAATGTTTAATTGGGGCATGCTATTATTGCCGTCAGCCGGGACATACAAAGAAAAATTGTCCAAAGCTCTTGAATAAAGAAATCAATTCACAACCTCCTCTGCAGCGACAATTATATCAAATGATGGCTGAATCCTTAGCATCCGCACCTGCACCGGTACCTGCTCCAGTGTCTGCTCCAGTGTCTGCTCCAATTCCTCCTCCAGAAGCACCGGAAGAACGTTTAATTATGCCGCGAATCTTTAATTTAGAACAATATCGTAAAAAATAAAAATGTAATCTTTCGTTGATGTACATATTGTAAATGACTCCTTATCTTTTCGGGGACGAAAAGTTCTTTTAGGAAGGAAGGATTGTAACACCCTCATTTTTCGCGCACTGAATTTCATTTTTTCGCTCCCCAATGATGAAAAAGGCACATTTATATTATCGCAATATTTTGACGGATTTTGTTTTTGATTATCATTTTGATATTTCATTTATTTGGTCCCTTGGATGAGATTGAGTTGTCCTTTTATTTATTTGGGCCTTGCTGCCCTTGTTGGGCTGGCTGTTTATGTTGGGCTTGATCTGATTTCTCCTTTGGCTGGTTGTGTTGGCTGGCTGGGTTGGTTGGATGCTGAATGCTGGCTGTACTTGTTGTGCTGGCTGGTTTTGTTGTGCTGGCTGTATTGACTGGAGACTGGAGGCTGGATATGTTTGTGGGCTATGTTGGATTTGTGTTTGACACTTGATTGTTGGGTGTTGACACTTGGCTGTTGGCTGATTTTGTGTTGGGATGCATGTGGTGACACCTAGCTGAGTTACCAACTCCAATTTGGCTTCATCTTGCCTCTTCACCGCCCCTACTCCTCTTTAAATAGTGAGTGAATTCCTCCTTCTCTTCATCCACATACTCTTCTTCTTCTTTGCTGCTCCTTGCTGCCTGAGCTGCTGCCTTACTGCTCCTTCTATTGTTCCGCTGTTGGGCTGTTGGCTGCTGCCGCCCTGTTGCTGTTGACTGCTGCCGCCCTGTTGCTGTTGGCTGCTGCTCCCGAGCTTCTTGATTAACTACATAGTGCTCTCTCCTCCTCCCCTTTTCTCCTTTTGGTGCTGGTTAGTTTATTTCTTTCAGGATTATTTTAAATTTATGATTTCAGGCCGCTTTGTCACTGTTTTGTGGCTGTTTTATGTCATGTATTGGGCTGTTTTCACACAGATTTTGGGACTGTTTTTGGGCTAAACAGTGACTGTTTTCGTGCTATTTTTGAGCCGATGTAAGGCTGTTTATTGGCTTATTTGTTTTGTATATTGCTGGACATCCCTTTATGGGGACGAGACGTCCATTTTGGGGGCGGGTTTTAGCCCATTTCGAGGCATACTTATGGCTGTCCGGCAAGATATAAAATCAGATTTTGGCCTTTCCGGTTTATCGTTTCTATTTTCCGATAATTTTGCGAAGCCTTCTAAATCTTTTGCACTCTTCGCTACGACTTCCAAGTGACGCAACCCAATAATCGTACATATAATTTCAGTGGTTCCCAAGACTTAAAAATCAGAGGATGGCGTCGCAAGGAAATCGTGACGGAAATACAAATAAAGGCAAAGCTATTGTGAGTTTCTTATTTCTTAATTTAGTTATTCACTTACTTTTCTATTCTATTGCATTTTATGAAATAAACAAGTGCCTGTGCATATGAGTTTAACTCATTAAGATATCGCTGTGTGACAAAATATGGGCGAGGGAAAAATATGAAAGCGATATATTTATTTCTGAGGGGATTAGTGATTATAAACTCCTATTCGTGACAAGATAAAATTCATTTAAAACTTTGCATGGGGAAATGTGATGGTTTCGAATCCAATGATGTGGAGGCATCCACTGATGGATTCACCAGTAGGGGTGAGCCTACAATTACGTCCTTCGGGGGCGGGGCCCAATTCATGTTTGCATCACCGGAGCATTTCCTATTTTATGTAACTCAAGTTAAGGGGTAGTTAAGATTTCAGCCTTAAAAAGGAAATTATTCATTATTGTATTGTATGCATATTGATAATATATACATTGTTTGCATGTACTACATTTCACGAAATATTTATCTCACCTAGTCATATTTTTATGACTAACGCTCAGTGGATTCATTTTTCAGACATCAGGTGGAACTCCAGATGTACGGCGGAGATTCGCACCAGAAGACTTAAAGAAGGTATGGTTGAACGTCTATCAAGGAATCGAAGAGGGTTCTGAGAGTCACAGATTACTCTGTTCAGAAGATTACTGTAATTTTTTAGCAGATTACGAGTAAATACCTGTATAAGTCATGTGCATAAATAAAGGAATGAAATAAAAAGTTTTGTGTTACTCTTTTTGTACTGTGTTCTCTTTATGACAATTCACTGGTGAAAATCATTGCCGATCATTTTGGGAAGCCCGGAAATAGGGTCTTCACACACATATCACATCACAGAAATGCAACTACTCCAAATTTTTGGCATAACAAGCCTGCAGCCATGTGAGGCGCCGATCTTTCCGCATGCTCATAAATGTTTCTTGATTCTGTTTGTCTCAGAAAGATGATGCAGTAGTGGTAGAACTCCAAATTAGACTCATCCATAACCTCTGTCATAGTTTCCAGCTCTGAAATAGCCTCAGGAATGGTGTACAGTGATGAAGATATCTGTATGCGAGGCGGCTCCTACATGCAACGACCAATAATGCGCGATGTCTCGACTAACTCATCCATTGCTGAACTCCTTACCTTCTTTGTAGAAATCCTTTTTTCCCTTAACTACCCTTTTCTGTTTAGTTGTAGTATCCTCATTGTCGTTGATTTCCTGTGTGTCATGTTCGGGAGACCCGTCATGTTCGTCAACTGACTCATGTTCAAAGATTCTTGAAATTGGCGCCCATGCAAGATCTCCATTTGCAACCACCTGGATAAACATCATATGCAGCTTCTCTTCCAAGTCGGGTGATATGCCAGCAAACTGAAACTTCCTTGCACCCGGAAGTACCTGAGATGAAGCAGACTACGTATTAGACATACCAAACACTATCATATATTACCAAAAATAAAAGCTCAAATAAAAAAAGTTCAAACCTTGAGGCGTTATTTCCACCAATCTTCTGATGCAACGATCGTTTTGCGAATAGGATCCCACCCCAGCCCCATCTCACGACCCTTAAGCTCCCTCCATAACTTCCAATCTTTTTTAAGCTGATCCCACTTGTTCTTCATTTGGGTTCGATCATACGCCTTCCCCGTCCGAGCATGGAAATTTGTTGTTAGGTTAGTCCAACCATCCCTACTAAAGTGGGTGGTTGGGCGATTACCCAACTCATTTTCTTTCAAACACAAGTCACAAAAAATTAATACATCATCGACCTCCCAACTCGCACTTACACCGCCTTCTTTATGTTTACCCATAAGCCTATATTGAAATCTACACAAATCAGTTTCAGACAAACACAAACAAAACATAAACACACACACACACTTTCACTGGACACACACATACATACATACACTCTTTACATCAAATACATACATCAATAGCAAATACACTCTTTGCATCACACAAACACACACACTCTTTACCTACCACCCACATTTTGGACACACACACATTATAGCACACACACACACATTCACACGCACATACTCTTTACATCACACACACACACACTCTCTCTTTACAGCACACAAACACACGCACATACACACTCCTTACAACACACAGACACGCACACACACTCTTTACAGCACACCAAAACACAAGCACATACCATAACACACACACACACATTACAACACACAAACATTCACATGCCAAACACAAACAAGCACACAACCACATACATAGCAAACACATTTTGGACACACACACACTCAGCAAATGCACACACACACACACACACACACACTTTACAGCACACACGCACACTAGAAAAACACACACATCACACCAAAAAAATTGCAGCACATACACAGTAGGAAGTAGCAAAAATTTCCCCAAAATCATAGGTATACATGTTGTTGATCTGCAAAGTCAAGGGAAGAAGTCCTGCTGCTTGGATTCGGGGGTCACTGGAATACAAAAGGAGGAGAAGAGAGTGATGAGTATTTTGCAAAAGCTCATACATGATTCGAGAAAGCCCTAGAGGACTGCGGGTAATACCTTTGCTGGAGCAGAAGCACTTCACCGCCAGACAGAAGAGGCGGGTAATACCTTTGCGGGTAATACCTATGCTGGAGTAGAAGACCTGTTGCCGTCGACAGAAGAGGCGGAAGAACGACGACAGCGACTGCGGGGGTCACTAGGGTGGCTGATGCTTAAAAGTCGCCGACGCCGTGAAATGGGGGGGGGGGGGGGGAGAATCGTCGATCGGGAAGAAGAACAGCGCCCTAGCCCTCGCCAGTAGGAAAAAACGCGAGAAAACGGCGTGATCGAGCAGGTTTTCGAGCCGCGCCTGTTTGAACCCAGGAGAAACGGAGGGCGGTTGGAAACGGAGGCGGAAAACAAACGCTAATTACACACCACCTCCGTTTCACCAAAACGCGCCGGACCCTAAAAGCTAAAACAAATGGACCCTGAGTATTCCCAAATGAGATTAGTAGTGTTTGGTTAAACCGATCTTATAGACTTATGTGTCACTGCATTTGTTACTAACTTTGATAATATTGTTTACGCCGTAGCGACACATACATCATAAATTTAATAACAAAGAAGACTGTGAACCGGGAGGGATCAAAATTGGTTGTAGGTGTCTCAGCTAAATTTACATGTGTCATCTACATAAAAATGAGCTAAATCAGCTAGATTTCATGCAACTTTCTCATCTTTCAATTACGAAAAAATTTAAACGACTCTATCTTTCTGGATCATTTTCTCCCTTGTTCAGATATCATTTTTGTAATATAAGTAGTCAAAATTCATTGGCTCTATAAGAAAAACCCAAATTCTACCGAGAATTATGGCCGGACAAGTCTAGTCTAGTCTAGTCTACCGAGAAACTCGAATTACAGCAACAATTCATAAAAACAGAAATATTTTTCAATACAAATACCTTACCCTAAAAATCTCTTGAAGCTGCCATCTTTGACGGAGTCATAATGCCGCGAGCTTCCCGGAAACTGGCAGGATCGAATCACCTATCAAACTTATATTAGTAGTATTACCGCACCATATATAATTGATGAAAGTCTGGTTTCCTGATGCTTAAAGCCACGTGTTATTTTGTTAATATACCTTGTCGATTTTCAAGCTACGGTGGTAATCTCACCGCGTTATTTCGGCCGCACGAGAAGGGCGGTCATTAAAGCTATAAAAGATGCCCGAACCGAAGCGTTTATCATCCTGCTCCCCTCCTCATCATCTCCTCTCCTGCAAATTTGTGGTCTTCGAATCATCATCCTTCTCAAGGTTCGTTCTTTTCCTTCTGTTTGTGTTTACAGCTGACTGAATTTGTTGCCAGTTATCTAGTGATTCTCTTGGATCTGAGTTTTCTCTAATTGTGTAATCTGCGATCTTTTTATGTTTATGTTTTTTTTCTTAATTAGGGTTTCTGTAATAATCTGCGGCTCCTTTTCCGACGATCTATTCATATATGTCTGGATCTCAATTTCATAGAAACGCGTCTTCTGATCTGACCGTGCTTTTTTGCTTTGAGGATTTTGATTTTTCTTACAGTTTTGATCTTCATCTCTTTACTGTATCGGGATCCTTAGGGATCGTTAATTTGTTGGAATGATCTGCTAGATCTGCCCTCTTTTCTTTATTATCATCCCCCTTTCAATACTTTTTTATTCCCTTTCTTCACTCTTTGATCGAGTACGATATACTTGATCCGTTTATTTTAGCGTCGTGCTAGGAATTTTTTTCCGCCGGCTTATTGTTTCTTCTCCTTGCACTTATGGGGCTATCTATTAACTAAAGAATACGTTGGTTCCTTATGCTTACAGATGCAGATCTTCGTGAAAACTCTCACCGGCAAGACAATAACCCTAGAGGTTGAGAGCTCAGACACCATCGACAACGTGAAAGCCAAGATCCAGGATAAGGAAGGCATCCCCCCGGATCAGCAGAGATTGATCTTTGCAGGCAAGCAGCTTGAGGATGGCCGTACTCTGGCGGACTACAACATCCAGAAGGAGTCCACTCTCCATCTTGTTCTCCGTCTCAGGGGAGGCATGCAGATCTTCGTGAAGACTCTCACCGGCAAGACGATCACCCTGGAGGTGGAGAGCTCTGACACCATCGACAACGTCAAAGCGAAGATCCAGGATAAGGAGGGCATCCCCCCGGATCAGCAGAGATTGATCTTTGCCGGCAAGCAGCTTGAGGATGGCCGTACTCTGGCGGACTACAACATCCAGAAGGAGTCCACTCTCCATCTTGTCCTCCGTCTCAGGGGAGGCATGCAGATCTTTGTGAAGACTCTCACCGGCAAGACGATCACCCTGGAGGTGGAGAGCTCTGACACCATCGACAACGTTAAAGCGAAGATCCAGGATAAGGAGGGCATCCCCCCGGATCAGCAGAGATTGATCTTTGCCGGCAAGCAGCTTGAGGATGGCCGTACTCTGGCGGACTACAACATCCAGAAGGAGTCCACTCTCCATCTTGTTCTCCGTCTCAGGGGAGGCATGCAGATCTTCGTGAAGACTCTCACCGGCAAGACGATCACCCTGGAGGTGGAGAGCTCTGACACCATCGACAACGTTAAAGCGAAGATCCAGGATAAGGAGGGCATCCCCCCGGATCAGCAGAGATTGATCTTTGCCGGCAAGCAGCTTGAGGATGGCCGCACCCTGGCGGACTACAATATCCAGAAGGAGTCGACCCTCCACCTTGTTCTCCGTCTCAGGGGTGGAATGCAGATCTTCGTGAAGACCCTCACCGGCAAGACCATCACTCTGGAGGTGGAGAGCTCTGACACCATTGACAACGTTAAAGCGAAGATCCAGGATAAGGAAGGCATCCCACCTGATCAGCAGAGGCTGATCTTTGCCGGAAAGCAACTGGAGGATGGCCGCACCCTCGCCGACTACAACATCCAGAAGGAGTCGACCCTTCATCTAGTTCTCCGGCTTAGAGGTGGGATGCAGATCTTTGTGAAGACGCTGACTGGAAAAACCATAACCCTGGAGGTGGAGAGCTCCGATACAATTGACAACGTGAAGGCGAAGATTCAGGATAAGGAAGGGATTCCCCCCGACCAGCAGCGGCTGATCTTTGCAGGAAAGCAGCTTGAGGACGGGCGCACCCTCGCTGATTATAATATCCAGAAGGAGTCCACCCTCCACCTTGTTCTTCGTCTCCGCGGTGGGCTGTGAGTGTTGCCTTCCTGCTTAGTTGATCATCCGTTTTGTGTTTCTCGCTATGTTGGATTGCCGTTGAAGTACTCTCGTTATGATTTTCTTTGTTTAGTCTCGCATGAACAATTATTATGGTCCGTCTATGTTTTGAGCGGCATTGAACGCTTTTATCTGTGTGTTGATGATGCTACTTGTTGTGTTGAACTTTTCTGTGTTTAGTTTGTGCATCTTATCATCTAGTTATTGTGTGGAAATATGTATGGTCATGGTGATTGTTTAGCAACTTCATGCTTTGTTGGAAGTCTTCCCTCTGGGAGGTGGTGAACTTTTGGAGGATGAGGAAGATATGGTGCATCTTTATTTCTCTTTATATTTTATTCCTTGTGCAAGCTATTTGACTGTTTGTTTCTTTTCCCTCCAGCCTTGGTCGTTTCTTCTTGCGGCCATGGATGTTTGTTGGAATTCCTCAGAAACTTGTCCCTTGCTCTACTCCCGTTGCCATTCCTTGTCATACTTCTCGTTTGTTATCTTAAAACTTCACGTATTATCTGATTCTCATGTTGTGGTTGCATTAAAAGTGAGTCTAACTTGTTAGCCACATAATTTGTTAGCCTTTTTTGTCCACTCTGCCTCTCAGATACAGTCCAAAAATCACAGCAGATGTCTTGAATATAATCTTCTCCCAAAGTAAGTCACAACCTGTAAAATCAAAGTTAGCCACATAATTTGTTAGCCTTTTTTGTCCACTCTACTCCCATTGCCATTCCTTTTTTGTTAGCCTGTTTTTTTAATTGAAAGTTCAGGACTGATTATAAAAAGTAACCAAAGTTGGTTGGATTTACTCAGTTTTAATAATATATATGAAATTTGAGCATTCCAGTTTAAGTACTGACTGATGCCTCTTTTTTCTATTTACTCAGTTTTAATAACATCTACGGTTAGTCTTGAGGAAGCTGTTTAAGAAAAAGATGTACCAAATCTCTTTTTTTAGATCTGCTTCATTATGGCAGGAATTGGAGAAACCCCGAGTGGTTATTTCTGATCAGTTGAGTAGTCCTGATTTCATGCACTACTGTTTATTTTATAATTTGAATCATTGTATATTTAGGAGAATATTTAGAAATTGCATGATCTTTGTGTAGAAATAATCCATGCATTGAATTTGAAAATAAGGTTAGTGAATGGAATTTGTGAAATTAAATGTAGTAGCCATAATCCATGAATGTAGTATTAGGGTTGAGTTAATGAAATTACTGCAAAAAATATTCAGCCTTGTTTTTTTTTTAAATGGACTGTTGATGCCATGGTATACGATTAGCCTAGTTGGTCATGGCAAATATTGTTCTGGGGTTTAAGTTAATACTACTGGATCAAGATGTTAGGTGGTGGTTTGTAAGTTTGTCCTTGAAATAGTTTAGGTGCATATGGCTTGACTGGTGTGCGGCTGGATAAAATTTGGAATGAATGTATCTGGAATAAGACAGGAGTAGCACCAAATGTAGAGTAGAAACACATGTTAGGCGTTGTGAGAGTCCAGTCACTAGACGTGTTAAACGAGGGAGGGATAGATGTTAAGAGAAAATATCCAACGGCCTCAGATTCACCTGCTCTTATCCAACGGTCCAGAAGCAGCATCAATTCAACATCCATCCTACGGTCATGCGGATTTCCAACATCCATCAACGGTCCAAGAGCAGGGCATCATCATCGGTCAGAATTAAAGAGCAGGGCAACAGTTATTCCATCCAACAGTCAGAATTAAAGAGCATGGCAATTTCATCCAGCGGTCGGCAGAGGACAGCGGTCAGCAGATGACAGCCGGATAGCTATATATTGTTATTAATAATATATGTAATTAATTAGATGTCTAATTGTGTTTAACGGTTATATGTAACGGTCCTCTTGCGGACCCATGCCTATAAATAGCAAAATGAACTCTGTAATAGTTATGGATGATTTGAAATAAGAATGTTTTCCCCTCTAATTCTTCCTCCTTTCGTCTCTCTTCTTACCGGCCACCTCCCTTGGCCCTTCTTCTGAGTATTACCACCATTTCCTCCGGCGGGATCGTTACATTTTGGTGCTCTCGTTGAGATAACCTGCGATTCCGCCGCTCCAATATGGGTGAAGGATTACGCTCAATTACGGTCATCAAGAACGCTCTGCAGAACGAACAAGACATCAGAGCCAGTCAGATCGAAGAACTACAGCAAAAGTTCCTGACCGAAATGGATCATCAGTCTTTCCAAATCCGGCAACAATTCAATACAGAAATCCAAACCAAGGAAGAATCTATTGGCGCGACAGATTCTGGAGAATCGAGACAAAACATCGGATCTTGCGGAGCAAATCACTAGTCTCCGGACAGATATGTTACAGCAATTCCAGAACATGCAAAAGATGTTGGGAAAGGGAGTGGGCGGCACACCACCGACCAGTGAGGAAGAATTACAAAGCGAGGGATATCATCCTCCGACCAATTTTCTGACTCAATCTACTACTGGAATTCTTGGCCTCGCACCAACACCGCCCGGAACTCAGGTTGTTTCTGAACGCCCTGGTAATTTTGACATTTCTTGTCCTAGATTTTCAGAAGGCAATCCTATTGATTGGCTTTACGAGTTAAGAAATTATTTTGAATACAACAACATTCGTAGCCAAGATTATTTACTAATTGCCTCCTTACATTTAGACAAACCGGCCTCAAAATGGTACCAAGCGACCTTAAGGGATCACCCGGCCTTGTCATTTCCATTGTTTGTTGATGCAATTAAAAAGAGATTTGGAACCCTCTCAATATTTTAGACCCGCAGGATTATTAACAAAACTGCACCAAGAAACTACCGTAATGGCTTTTAAAAGGGATTTTGAAGAATTAATCACTCAAGTTCCCGGACTTGCGCCCGAATTTGTCACGGATATGTTCGTATCCGGGCTGAAATCGGAGATTAACACCTCAGTCCTTATGCACCAGCCCAAAGAATTACATGATGCTTACGCTCTTGCTAGGATGTATGAAGACCGTTTTTACCCAAACACAAAATATAAAAAACATCCAGCCCAGCACACACGTCGGGCACAAATTTGAACCAAGAAGAAACAACCAATTCCAGCCAAATGCCCAACACAACATTTACACTAAGCTGCCCCCTATTAAACGGCTAACACCCGCAGAACTACAATCGAGAAGGGAAAAAGGGCTTTGTTATAACTGTGAAGAGCGCTACCACGTGGGACATCGGTGTAAGGCAAAGGATCATTGTTGTATTTAGAAGGAAATGAAGAGGAAGAAAATACTGAGGAAGTAGAGGTTGGGGAGGATTTAGTAGAACATGACGACCCCACCATGACTGTGTACTTACAAGCCCTATCGGGCATATTACCCAACCATGGAATTAGAGTAACAGGGATTATAAATAATCAACCCTTAGAAGTTTTTATAGATGGAGGAAGCACCCACAATTTTATTTCCAACAGGATAGCAAAATTCTTAAAACTACCAATCCACAAAATAAAGGAATTTTCAGTATTTATGGGTAATGGGTCGCCTGAACCATGCAAAGGGAAGTGCCAAAACATCCCACTGCTCATCCAAAATAAATTATATAAAATTCAGCTATACGTCCTTGACATAGAAGGGGCAGATTTAATTTTGGGGCAAAATTGGCTTAGAACACTAGGTCCTGTCACCATGGACTATAATCGTCTAACCCTTTCTTATGATAGCACCGAAGGACGAATCCAGCTGAAAGGCAATAAAGATACCCAAGCAGGAATGGTTTCATCATCGCAGCTAATGCAGATGGTGGCAATTAGACCTTCAACCCTTTGTCTGTTGTTAGCTAAGGAATCACCAGAACCCATAAAAACCGAAAATACATTAGAAATGATCTTACAATCCTTGCCAGAACAAATTAGTGTGCTCTTGAGAGAATATTCTCAGTTATTTGATGAACCGAGAGTCCTGCCCCCAAAAAGAGATATAGACCATAAAATTACAATCCTTCCTGGGGCGGCTGCACCAAACCTGAGACCCTTCCGTTATCCATATCACCAAAAGAACGAGATTGAACGAATAGTGATGGATATGATAGAAAACGGACAGATTAGGCCAAGCACCTCGCCATTTAGTTCCCCAGTCTTACTAGTAAAGAAAAAAGACGGAACATGGAGGTTTTGTGTAGATTATCGATCCCTCAATAAGCTAACCATAAAAGATAAGTTCCCAATTCCCACTATCGAGGAGCTTTTGGACGAATTATATGCCGCTCGATTCTATTCAAAAATTGACCTCCGATCCGGATATCACCAAATAAGAGTTGATGAACGGGATATACACAAGACGACTTTTAGGACTCACCAAGGGCATTATGAGTTCCTCGTAATGCCCTTTGGCTTAACCAACGCCCCTTCGACCTTTCAAGCTTTGATGAATACTATTTTCCAACCCTTTTTGCGTAAATTCATAGTTATATTTTTTGATGACATTTTGATTTTTAGTCCAACACAGCAAGACCATGCTGAACATTTACAAAAAGCTTTGCAAATTCTTAAGGAAAATCAACTTTTCATTAAACTAGCAAAATGTCAATTCTTCACAACCGAGATAGAATTTCTGGGGCATACCATTAGTCAGGGAACTTATTTTCCAAATAAATCAAATATATCAGCGATCGAGCAGTTTCCCGAACCTATTAATCAAAAGGGTATAAGAGCTTTCCTAGGCCTTACTGGTTATTACCGAAAGTTTATAAAGGACTACGCTCGGATTGCACATCCACTAACGGAATTGTTAAAAAAGCAATCTTTTCACTGGAACCAGCAAACTAAGGCAGCTTACGACCAGTTGAAGGAGCGTTTACTATCCTATCCCATATTATCACTACCCAATTTCCAGGAACCCTTTCAAATAGAAACGGATGCTTCAGGAACGGGAATAGGGGCTATTTTGTTACAAGACAAAAAAACTATAGCGTATTTCAGCAAGAAGCTAACCCCCTTGATGCAAAAAAAATCAACTTACATTCGGGAGCTATTTGCGGTTACCACGGCAGTTCAACGGTGGCGCCAATACTTATTAGGACACAAATTTACAATATTAACAGACCACCAAAGCCTTCATCACCTCTTAACACAAACAATCCAGACACCCGATCAGCAATTTTACCTTACCAAACTCATGGGCTATGATTTTGAGATAAAATATAAGGCAGGAAAACAGAATATAGCAACAGACATTCTATCAAGAATCCCAGAAATCACAGAGCAAACACCACAAATGCAACTAATTATGATGTCTGTACCAATTTCCCCTCTCTTGGAGGGATTGGAGCAAGACTATGAGCATGACGAGTTCAGTAAAAAGGTCCAACAGGAGCCCCAAGCTTACCCCGCATGGAACCAACAAGGTAAGTACATAACTTACAAAAACAGAATTTACATTCCACATATTTCACCAATAAGCAAAAATATCATAAAAGAAGCACATTCTACTCTAATCGGGGGACACTCAGGCATCAAGGGTACTCTACATAAGATTCAAAGCCAATTCTACTGGCCCGAGATGAGAGCACAAGTTACCAAGTTCATTAAGGAATGCGATATCTGTCAAAAGTCTAAAGCCGTGAACCACTTGCCTTACGGACTCTTGCAGCCTTTACCAACCCCGAGTAAACTCTGGGCTGACCTCACAATGGACTTCATAACTTGCTTACCCAATTCATCTGGGTATACGATCATATTCGTAGTAGTAGATAGGTTTTCCAAAGCCGGACATTTTACCCCACTCAAACAACTCACAGGACCAAAAGTAGCCACAACATTTTGGAACAACATAGGAAAACTACATGGAATACCTGAATCCATAATTTCTGATAGGGATAGTATATTTCTTAGCAATTTCTGGGTAGAGCTGTTTAGGTTGCAAGGCACACACCTCAAATACAGCTTATCATACCATCCCCAAACCGACGGACAAACCGAGCGGGTAAATAGATGTATTGAACAATATTTACGCATTTTCTCACATGAACACCCTAAATCTTGGTCTGAATATCTAAGTTTTGCAGAATATCATTATAATTCATCATTTAATTCTTCGACCAACACGACCCCTTATGAGGTCATGTTTGGTCGACCGCCTCCTATGTTGCTGAATTTTTGTGCAGGTACAACAACAAATGAAGCCGTGGACACTACGCTGCGGACAAGAGAGGAAATCTTACATGCATTAAAAGCCAACCTAACGAAATCACAACAGAGAATGAAGGAACAAGCAGATAAAAAACGACTGGAACTTAAGCTGGATTTAGGCGACTGGGTACTACTGCGCTTACATCCGTACAGACAACTCTCTCTGTTGAAACCATCCAACAGAAAGCTTAGCCTAAAATTTTATGGACCATTTCAAGTTGAGGAGATCATTGGCGAGACAGCATATCGCCTCTCCCTCCCTACAGGCTCCAAAATCCATCCCGTCTTTCATGCATCTCAACTAAAGCCATACATGGGGGATCCCAAAATACAGATTACCCAGCTACCAGATCTCAAATGGCGAAACAATCCATTACATCAACCATTAGCCGTCATCAGCACACGCCGAATCCTGCGGCAAGGCAAGGAGGTACCTCAAGCACTCATCCAATGGCAAGGACTGCCACCAGAAGACAGCACCTGGGAAGATGCGGCAGAGATCGAAGGATTTCCCAGTATTCAGGCGGACCTAGGAAAAGCCTTCGCTCAAGCACCCTCCGAACCAGTGTTAACAACATGGGGTAAGAGGGAAAAACGGCAGCCACGAAAAACAAAATCACCATCGGACTCCATCAACAAAAATAAAGTCGAAAAAAAAACATCATCCAGAAGATTCGCACGCTACGCTCGAAAATTTGAAGTGGACACAAACCAAACCAAGGGGGAAGAGAGGAAAACCTCAGATCTCACCATAGATCTGGTATGAAAGATAGTTGCCAGAGTTCTCCAGCTTGGCACAGAGTTGCCACCTTCAGATCGAGATTCATCTGTTCTTTTATAGCTTTCTCCGTCATCATGCGGTAGCCATCAACAGTGCCTCACCGGAGCTCCAGTACTTTTCGTCCAGCGCTTCTCTCTTCATAGCAAAAGATCGATGTTTTAGGGTTCACGATGAGGACATCGCCTTTTAAAGCAGTCGGTAAATGTTAAGAGAAAATATCCAGCGGCCTCAGATTCACCTGCTCTTATCCAACGGTCCAGAAGCAGCATCAATTCAACATCCATCCTACGGTCATGCGGATTTCCAACATCCATCAACGGTCCAAGAGCAGGGCATCATCATCGGTCAGAATTAAAGAGCAGGGCAACAGTTATTCCATCCAACGGTCAGAATTAAAGAGCAGGGCAATTTCATCCAGCGGTCGGCAGAGGACAGCGGTCAGCAGATGACAGCCGGATAGCTATATATTGTTATTAATAATATATGTAATTAATTAGATGTCTAATTGTGTTTAACGGTTATATGTAACGGTCCTCTTGCGGACCCATGCCTATAAATAGCAAAATGAACTCTGTAATAGTTATGGATGATTTGAAATAAGAATGTTTTCCCCTCTAATTCTTCCTCCTTTCGTCTCTCTTCTTACCGGCCACCTCCCTTGGCCCTTCTTCTGAGTATTACCACCATTTCCTCCGGCGGGATCGTTACAATAGGCCAATAAAGTCTTGGAATTAAACTATAAGGAAAGACGTGATATACTTAGGCATTAGTGAGATTATGACAAGATAGGGCACAATGGCGACATAGGATCCATATACCGATTCCACTATAGTGGGATAAAGGCATGAGTGTTGCTGTTGTTGTTGTATCCCCCTTTTGGCTATCATTTGTGTTTCTTGAAGATTGGTTTTGCAATTTACATTAATGGCAGTGCATTGAAACAACTTTGGTTGACACGATTAGCCAGCCCGAGTGATAACTCACCACTTCGAATTGAGGTACAGTGAAAACTCACTTCTGTTAACACAGTTGAGATTGAAATCTCACTTTCTGCCCCGGTCTACCACCGGCCTTTTATTTGTGTTAGAAAAAGAACATGTAAACGCTCATATAATGACCCATCATAGGTCTTCTTTCTCTTTATGTAATAGCCGTACATCTTGAAAAGGAGACACTTTTCTCTCTCCTCTCCATATATATTTATGTACTCATACTTGTATTTACACACACAAGAAGATATACAAGATTTACATCATTTTCTCTCAATAGTCTGTGTATTTCTCTATATGGTATCAGAGACAACGATCCCTCTGCACGGTCTGTGGTTTTCTAACTGCCCAACCTCATGCAGTCTACTGTGTTAGGATGTTAGAGTGGTTTGCTGACCACATTTATCCTGCAAACTCAAGCCTTTCTTCTCCTGTTTCAGGCGGACATTCTCTTTCTTGTCCGCAGAATACTCGACGCGCTGAACCCTCCTTTGTTTTTGGGTCTCCTCTTCACTTTATAGACTTAGCGGCTGGGTCCCATCGTCCTATCGTCCCGTGGTTTTACCTCAATCTGCTCGGTTCAGCTTCATCTTTCCTGTTCGCGCGGTCTGCGACTCCTATCCATTGTGGTCTACTCTTTGCCTGGTGCGATCTGGCTCTTTGCTGCTCTCTGCTTGCCACGGTCTCTTCTTGCCATGCGGATTGGTCACCCACTGCTGCTAACCGCGGTTCTGGTCTTGCCACCTTGTTCGTTCTCTCTAGTCGTTGCTCTCCCAGTACGACATCCTTGCTCAAGGCCGCTTCTTCTTCCTTACCGTCTACTCCCTTGGTTTGCCGGTCTTCTTACTCGGTCTACTCACACGATCTCCACCCGGGGCCTGCTGCTATTCGCGTGCTCTACTCCATGTTCGCTTAAGCCTCTTGGCCGCGTGGTCTCCCCTCTTGTGCTATCCGCGGGCATCTCTCTTCACCGCTCTCCCTGCTACTGCGTATCCTGCGCGGTCTCATCTCTGTGTTCGTCAGAAGTCTTCTCTTCGCTCTACTTGGCGACTTCTACTTTTGTTGTGCGGAATGCTTCTACTTCTTAAGCGTCGTCCTCTGTCCCTTGTCCGCGGTCTCTCCTCTTCAAGGTTGTAGATGTCAGATGTCGGGTTCATGTCGTTTTGGATTTGAAATGTCGTATGTCGGATTGCTGGGGATATATCGGGGATATTTTACGATATCGAATTTTAATATTTAAATAAAGATAACAGTATTTATAAACACATTTTTTGCAAATAAGTAAAAATGTACAGACAAATAAGTATTTATAACATTTTTCTTTGAAATAATTTTGAAAGATAAAAGAAAAGCCCATGTAATTATGCAAAGTTGGAGGAGAGTTTTTCTTAGCTATTGCAAAAATCACTATAGCAGAAGTTAACAAAATAATGTTAACATAAGTTAGAAATGCACAGGAGAAACAAAAATTACTGCAGATTTACACAAGGAAATGTATAAACTTAGTTATTACAAGAAAGAAACCTAACTATAGAATAAGTAAGAAGTTTACAGTAACACAAGTTTAATAAAACTTTTAGATCTTATGACTTGATCAATATAATAACTCCAAATAAAACTTTCAATTGTCACAGAAACAAGAATAAAGAAGAAGAAAGAAGAAGAAAGAAGAAGGGGGCTTACAGTGGAGTGAAGTAGCAGAAACCCTAAAGCCTGGCATCGACTCCTCGCGTCCTCGCCTGCAATGCTGATTCGTAGAAAGCCCGGTGTCGTTATCTATTTCTCGCCTGCGATGCCGATTCGTTGCCTCGTCACCGGAGAAGGAGCTGTCGAGTGTCGATGACTCTGCTAGAGCGACTCTCTCGTAAAATTTAGGGTAGAGCGAGAAATGCCGAATGCATGAAATGGACTCGTGAAGTAGAAAAATACGGGTCCCGTGAACTTTGTTTTTTTATATATTAAATATAATAACCGAAATATCGAGTTAGAGATATATCGATATATCGGGATGTATCGCAGTTTTTTTACAAAACGATATTTTTGTCAAACAAATCGGTTTCGTTGCGGTTTGCACCCAAAACCTTTATGTCGGCCGACATGTCGGCCGACATTTACAACACTGCTCCTCTTGTTGTGTACTTTGTTGGGCCTGCCTTGTCGATTAGCCGCATGGCTTAACTGCCTGACCACTTAGTCATGGATTCATCTACTGCCTTTTCTCTTCCAGTTGGGGATGATGTCCTTGTTCCCGAACTCCGTGATGAGTTAAGAATAAAAACTTTGTTGAGTGGGTGCATTCTGTTCCCCGCGTTCTTCAGTCAAAGAGACTTCCGCATCATTTAACTCAGGATGTTCCTTCCGTACCGACTGATGACCGGCTTCGTAACGATGGTCGTATTCAGACGTGGCTCCTCAACTCCCTTGATGGTGAACCGTACCACATGATCATGTATCACGAGACGGACAAAGCGATGTGGGATGAGCTCGATTCTTTTTACTCAGGCAACAACAGTCTCTAACACCTGTATGACATCATCGCCGATCTTCATACCCTTGACTCTGGCAGTGCTGCTGACTTAACCTCATTTGTTGCTCAGTCCAAGACGTTGGTAGAAGCCTGGATTCAGCATCAACCCCCGACTACAGATCTAGCTGCCCAGTGCGCCCCAAAAGAAAGTTGTTGGTATTGTCATGATGATGGTTCGTGTTTCGCCTCACCTTCAATGTATTTGGGCTCAGATCCTCTCATCTTCTACTTTCCCTCATTCTCTGATGTGTGTTCAATGTTGTTAAAGGTTTCACTGCCTCCTGATGTTATCAGCCCTCCTTCATCAGCTCTTCTCCAGCACTCTCTTGCTGATTATGTTGGTTCCCTAGATGATCAGACTTCTACCAACGGATTTTATACTTACTTTGGGGGTCGCCTTGTTACCTGGCGCAGTAAGAAACAGTTTGTGGTTGCTTGATCTTCGGCCGAAGCTGAGTACCATTCGATGACGTCTGTTGTATCTGAGCTCACATGGCTTGAGAGTCTCCTAGGCATCAACTACCTTATTCTGTGACAGTCAAACTGCTATACACATAACTAAGAATCCTGCCTTCCATGAAAGAACTGAACACATTGAAGTTGACTGTCACTTCATTTGGGAAAAAGTTCAAATGAAGAAGCAGGAATTAAAACATGTTTTGGCTACTGACCAAGTTGTTGATCTTCTCACTAAGGCCCTATCGAGTACCTTATTTTATCGGTTCTTGTCCAAGCTGGGTGCCTACGACTTGTACGCTCCAGCTTGCGGAGGAGTGTTAGAAAAAGAACTTTTAAATGCCCATATAATGGCCCATCATAGGTTTTCTTTCTCTTTATGTAATAGTCCTACATCTTGAAAAAGTGACTCTTCTCTCTCCTCTCTCCCTATATATATGTACTCATACTTTATTTACATACACTAGAATGATATATAAGGTTTACAACATTTTCTCTCAATAGTCTGTGTACTTCTCTACAATATGCTTTGTACGAATAGCCCTATCCTTTGAAATGTGTAAATCAACACTGAATTCATCTGAGGACATTTGCTACTAGTCATGTACAAAAAACCGATCCCAGCCCGAACCCGACACGAAAGTAGTCTGTTTAGGCCCAGCCCGAGCCTAGGCCGGGCTTAGGGCCCAGGCAGGGCCTAAGTATAGGGGAAATGCTTGACCCGATACCTAGCCCGGGCCGAGCCGGGCAAAGCCCGTTTTTCGAGTTGGCCCTGGCCCGGGCCAAGGCGACATCCCGGCCTAATCGTTGGCCCACCGGGCTTAGGGCCCTTGCAGGGCCCAAGTATAGGGGAAATGCTCGACCCGATACTTAACCCGGGCCGAGCCGGGCAAAGCCCGTTTTTCGAGTTGGCCCTGGCCCGGGCCAAGACGACATCCCGGCCTAAGTCGTTGGCCCAACGACTCTTATAAGAGTCGTTAATGATTAACGACTCTTATACGGCTCTTATACGAGCC
This sequence comes from Platanthera guangdongensis, assembly GCA_039583875.1. NCBI lineage: Eukaryota > Viridiplantae > Streptophyta > Magnoliopsida > Asparagales > Orchidaceae > Platanthera > Platanthera guangdongensis. The sequence continues at coordinate 21,569,489 of CM077151.1, forward strand.
GTTAATGATTAACGACTCTTATAAGAGTCGTTGCTAACAACTCTTTAAGAGTCGCTGGCCACTGCCAGTGGCCAGCCTTGGCCACTTAGTCTCGGCTTGTTGGCCACTGGCCAGTGGTCAACTGTAGATCGCCAAGACTAATGCATGCTTGCAATCAACTTTTCTAGGGAATATCCTTGATTCTAGTTGTATCATCCCCCTATTATTTGTGTGACTTGAGAGGATGCAGGCCAACAACACACACATGTATACAGTGGCGAATCCAGGAATTTGGAAAAGGGGGGGGGGGGGGGTGGGCACAATTTTTTTAAAAACATAAAATAACAAGTCAATATTAAATCCATGATAATAAAAAGTCATACAAAATTACATAACACTGAAAAATACAAAATATAGGAGTAAAATTTTATATTTGTCCACGTCGAGCCCTCATTTTTTGAAAACGGTCGATAACATTATCATCGATGACTTTCAAAAATGCTTCTCGCTCAATAAAAGTAACCAGACAATCATTCAACATTTGATCGCCCAGATTATTGTGCAACTTGATCTTCGCATAATTCATTCCTGTGAATACCCTTTTCACACTTGGAATAGCCACAGGAAGAATCAATTCAAACTTCAAAAACTTGTAGATTTGTTGATAAACAGCATGTTTATCGGTTTCAATAAGTTTCAAGGATAGATAGCTAAGGTCCTTCAAATTAATAAATTTCTCATCACTTCTCATATCAACAATGTAGTTCTCGTATTGAAATGTCAAATTAAATAATTCTAAACTTGAAAAATCATTAGGATAAAATTCTGCAAGGCGCATCACTTTTTCTTTTTCAAAACAGCTAAATGAGTTAGCAGGATTCAAACAAGTCATACATTGAAGCAACTCTATAGTCAACTCATCAAACAGATTGTTTAACTCTTGTAGCTGTTGATTGACAACCTTTAAGAAAACTTCAACCCGATAATGATGCAAATTTGTGTAGTCTTCAACAGACCTTCTTGATCTTCCACGGGTACTATATTGATCATCCATATTGGGAATATGAATATCATGTTTGCCACAAAAAAACAGAACTTTTTTAAATATAGTGTCTCATCCATCATCCCTCAAAGTTTGAAACTGTTTTTTTGTCAAACTAACAAAAGACATTGCGTTTACAATATCTTGATCTTTTCTTTGCAAAGTGAGATTTAATTCGTGTGCATACAAGTTGAAGAAGACTTTTGAGATTTTAACTTTTTCTGAAACATGGATGCGATAAGACTAGGCTTTTTCTTCTGGTCGTCCATATTTAAGTTTTATGATACATCAATTGAAAAACAACAATGTATAAAAAAATCATAGCAGAGTACTATTTACTCTGCTTGATTCTTTACCGATCAATACTACAGAACACCCCTACAAATATTTATCATAGATTCTATTATACTTTGTTTAGTCACTATTTGACTAATACCTCAAAGTACCCCTACAAACATTCATATAAACAGAAATAAGTTGAATAGAGAAAAACAAAAAGTATACCTCAGGTCCTCAGCTCAAAGTAGATATTGAAATGTCCTCTAATAATGAACTGGATATATATTCTTGAGTAGTCAAGGTTAATCCTGCAAGAATAACGCATGGTATCAATTACTAGAGTCTGGGAATCAATTGCAAAAAATGCACATACTGGAAATCCAAGAAAATTTGAATAAATTATTCATTTTGTTTTTTTATTTTTGTGTTATTACCCGGTTTACCCCCAAATATTGAGGTTGCATGTCCTATGGCGAACAATTGCAGAAAATGATGCAATGGTTGCACATGCTGAACACTCCAAATAGCCAAACTCTCGCTGGTTTTCAACTTTTGCTATAATGTCGACCTGTTGTCATGTTTTAGTAATTTTTAATCGATTCCATTTCAATTGCAGTTTCTACGATTTCTATTTCTTCATGTAAATCTGACCCTAAAATTAATGGGCATTTATCTGACCTAAATCAATCTTCACAATTAATGGACCTGAATCAATCTAAAAATAGAGAGAACTTAAACATGTATCAATAAAGAGAGAAATTAATGGACCTAAATCAATTTCTATTTCTTCACAATTTCTAGTTATTCACGTAAATTTGACCTAAGTCAATCTAAAAATATAGAGAACTTAAACATGTATCAATTTTTTAGAGGCAATGTAATTCAAGTTTTATAAACAATAAAACGACAAACAAATAAAATGGAAAATCGGGGCATTTAACTTCTTTACCGTAAGTGTTGAAGGCAGGAAAATTCTCAACCTCAGAAATAAGATCAAGTCAGCCTAAGGTTACTGATTTTACGGTTTGACGTCACAGATCAAGTGGCTAGCACGAGAGATAGAAAACTATCTATAAGCACACCCCAAGTGCTCCAGCAGGGAGGTCCCGCCACGTACCCGGAAGTTTGGGAGAAACTTTCTCTCCACGACCAAAAGGCTGGGCGAGGTACTAGGTAGGCATGAACTTAGCGAGTATCCAATTGGGGGGACCTCTACCTCTTCCAAAAGTGTCATTTGCAGTACCCCTGGGGGGCTATTTATAGAGAAATCTTGGTGGGGGGGAGGGGGGTATAGGCGAGTATCCAGCTTTTGTCAGCGAGTTCCAAGTTATACTCGCCCATACTCGCGAGTTACTCGCCACAGCTCGCCTCAGCTCGCCCAAGCTCCCCACAGCTCGCCACAGCTCGCCCATGCTCGCCCAGGCTCGCCCAGGCTCGCCCAGGCTCGCCCAGGCTCGCCCCTGCTCGCCCAGGCTCGCCCCTGCTCGCCCAGGCTCGCCCCTGCTCGCCCAGGCTCGCCCCTGCTCGCCCAGGCTCGCCCCTGCTCGCCCCGGCTCGCCCCTGCTCGCCCCGGCTCGCCCCAGCTCGCCCAAATTCGCCCAAGCTCGCATCTGCTCGCCCAAGCTTGCCACAGCTCGCCTCTGCTCGCCCAAGCTTGCCTCTGTTCGCCGAATGGTCTGCAAATAGCCGTCTGCTGGGGTACTTCTGATCTCGACGAATTACGAGTTATACATTAAGGACATCCGAATTCCGACATCAAATCTTCAATAGAGACTGCGATTCTGCGAGTCTGCATCTGCGAGCAGCGGCGACGGGCCGACGGCGAGGTCCCAAGGGTCCAGGGCAAGGAAACAACGAAGTAGCGGGCTGCGACTCTGCGAGCTCCCAAGGAGGAGCGAACAGCGAAGAGGAAGACGCTGAAGTCGGAGAAAGAAGCCCTAGCAAATATCGGAATAGCCCGAATGTCGTGACTCGCGAGACTGCGATGGGGTTTTATCTGCCTGCACCGACCGCCCGACTTGGATCGCCCGACTTGGATCGCCCGACTTGGATTGCCTGGTTCACTGCCTCCCTGGACCCCTGGTTCAATATCAAAATAATTATCAATTTCGGGCGTGCCAATATCTAATTTTATAGGTCCTTCTTGACAATTCCAAAAAATAATGAGGCCAGTGTCCTTGGGCCCCCCTCTAGATCCACCCATGCTGCCCTAGCAAATATCAGAATAGCCCGAATGCCGCGACTCGCGAGACTACGATGGGGTTTTATCTGCCTGCACCGACTGCCTGCACCGACCGCCCGGCCTGGATCGTCCGGTTCCCTGCCTCCCTGGACCCCTGGTTCAATATCAAAATAATTATCAATTTCGGGTGTGCCAATATCTAATTTTATAGGTCCTTCTAGATAATTCCAAAAAATAATGCGGGGCCAGTGTCCCTGGTGGCCCCCTCTAGATCCGCCCATGCATGTATAAGGGAGTTTGTGAATTTGTATGAGTAGATGCCTTTCAAATACTATTTGGAAGTTATTTACTGGAGGATACTCACTGATGGCATTCTTCTCTCCCAACATCAAATTTTGATAATTAAGTGCGGAGATATTAAGAGAAAATGGATAGAAGAAGAGTCATTCAGACTGTTTTTTCCTATTGATGACGAATCTACATGAACTTTTGTTCTGAAACTTATATCTCAAAATTTGAATCTGAAGTTTAATGCTCTGTTTATTAGAGTGCATTTTTATTCTTTTATGGTTTTGAAAAAACACAAGTTATTTTGTTTGCTTGTTTTGGTTAACCCCTATATCCCAGAAAGCAAAGAACTGCTTTTAGGAAAACCTTTAGAGACGCGTTTTATCTCTACCTCCAATCGCTCCATCATCATCGACTGCTCAAACATGCCCTAAATCAAGAAGGGAAGATGACGATCAAATAGATGAGATTTATATGAATTAAGAGCTGAATGATATCCAAAGACCATATATGGATGAATTTGTGACCATCCACCCACCTAAATGACATCCTTATTTATTATATCCAATGGCTGTAGGAACATCTTGAAGATTCAAGATAATGTTTGTTCTTCTGTAAGAGTATTAACTCTTATCTAAACCATCTAAAGAAAATGCCTCCCAAGTCTTGGTCAACTGTAGATCGCCAAGACTAATGCATGCTTGCAATCAACTTTTCTAGGGAATATCCTTGATTCTAGTTGTATCATCCCCCTATTATTTGTGTGACTTGAGAGGATGCAGGCCAACAACACACACATGTATACAGTGGCGAATCCAGGAATTTGGAAAAGGGGGGGGGGGGGGGGTGGGCACAATTTTTTTAAAAACATAAAATAACAAGTCAATATTAAATCCATGATAATAAAAAGTCATACAAAATTACATAACACTGAAAAATACAAAATATAGGAGTAAAATTTTATATTTGTCCACGTCGAGCCCTCATTTTTTGAAAACGGTCGATAACATTATCATCGATGACTTTCAAAAATGCTTCTCGCTCAATAAAAGTAACCAGACAATCATTCAACATTTGATCGCCCAGATTATTGTGCAACTTGATCTTCGCATAATTCATTCCTGTGAATACCCTTTTCACACTTGGAATAGCCACAGGAAGAATCAATTCAAACTTCAAAAACTTGTAGATTTGTTGATAAACAGCATGTTTATCGGTTTCAATAAGTTTCAAGGATAGATAGCTAAGGTCCTTCAAATTAATAAATTTCTCATCACTTCTCATATCAACAATGTAGTTCTCGTATTGAAATGTCAAATTAAATAATTCTAAACTTGAAAAATCATTAGGATAAAATTCTGCAAGGCGCATCACTTTTTCTTTTTCAAAACAGCTAAATGAGTTAGCAGGATTCAAACAAGTCATACATTGAAGCAACTCTATAGTCAACTCATCAAACCGATTGTTTAACTCTTGTAGCTGTTGATTGACAACCTTTAAGAAAACTTCAACCCGATAATGATGCAAATTTGTGTAGTCTTCAACAGACCTTCTTGATCTTCCACGGGTACTATATTGATCATCCATATTGGGAATATGAATATCATGTTTGCCACAAAAAAACAGAACTTTTTTAAATATAGTGTCTCATCCATCATCCCTCAAAGTTTGAAACTGTTTTTTTGTCAAACTAACAAAAGACATTGCGTTTACAATATCTTGATCTTTTCTTTGCAAAGTGAGATTTAATTCGTGTGCATACAAGTTGAAGAAGACTTTTGAGATTTTAACTTTTTCTGAAACATGGATGCGATAAGACTAGGCTTTTTCTTCTGGTCGTCCATATTTAAGTTTTATGATACATCAATTGAAAAACAACAATGTATAAAAAAATCATAGCAGAGTACTATTTACTCTGCTTGATTCTTTACCGATCAATACTACAGAACACCCCTACAAATATTTATCATAGATTCTATTATACTTTGTTTAGTCACTATTTGACTAATACCTCAAAGTACCCCTACAAACATTCATATAAACAGAAATAAGTTGAATAGAGAAAAACAAAAAGTATACCTCAGGTCCTCAGCTCAAAGTAGATATTGAAATGTCCTCTAATAATGAACTGGATATATATTCTTGAGTAGTCAAGGTTAATCCTGCAAGAATAACGCATGGTATCAATTACTAGAGTCTGGGAATCAATTGCAAAAAATGCACATACTGGAAATCCAAGAAAATTTGAATAAATTATTCATTTTGTTTTTTTATTTTTGTGTTATTACCCGGTTTACCCCCAAATATTGAGGTTGCATGTCCTATGGCGAACAATTGCAGAAAATGATGCAATGGTTGCACATGCTGAACACTCCAAATAGCCAAACTCTCGCTGGTTTTCAACTTTTGCTATAATGTCGACCTGTTGTCATGTTTTAGTAATTTTTAATCGATTCCATTTCAATTGCAGTTTCTACGATTTCTATTTCTTCATGTAAATCTGACCCTAAAATTAATGGGCATTTATCTGACCTAAATCAATCTTCACAATTAATGGACCTGAATCAATCTAAAAATAGAGAGAACTTAAACATGTATCAATAAAGAGAGAAATTAATGGACCTAAATCAATTTCTATTTCTTCACAATTTCTAGTTATTCACGTAAATTTGACCTAAGTCAATCTAAAAATATAGAGAACTTAAACATGTATCAATTTTTTAGAGGCAATGTAATTCAAGTTTTATAAACAATAAAACGACAAACAAATAAAATGGAAAATCGGGGCATTTAACTTCTTTACCGTAAGTGTTGAAGGCAGGAAAATTCTCAACCTCAGAAATAAGATCAAGTCAGCCTAAGGTTACTGATTTTACGGTTTGACGTCACAGATCAAGTGGCTAGCACGAGAGATAGAAAACTATCTATAAGCACACCCCAAGTGCTCCAGCAGGGAGGTCCCGCCACGTACCCGGAAGTTTGGGAGAAACTTTCTCTCCACGACCAAAAGGCTGGGCGAGGTACTAGGTAGGCATGAACTTAGCGAGTATCCAATTGGGGGGACCTCTACCTCTTCCAAAAGTGTCATTTGCAGTACCCCTGGGGGGCTATTTATAGAGAAATCTTGGTGGGGGGGAGGGGGGTATAGGCGAGTATCCAGCTTTTGTCAGCGAGTTCCAAGTTATACTCGCCCATACTCGCGAGTTACTCGCCACAGCTCGCCTCAGCTCGCCCAAGCTCCCCACAGCTCGCCACAGCTCGCCCATGCTCGCCCAGGCTCGCCCAGGCTCGCCCAGGCTCGCCCAGGCTCGCCCAGGCTCGCCCCTGCTCGCCCAGGCTCGCCCCTGCTCGCCCAGGCTCGCCCCTGCTCGCCCAGGCTCGCCCCTGCTCGCCCAGGCTCGCCCCTGCTCGCCCAGGCTCGCCCCAGCTCGCCCAAATTCGCCCAAGCTCGCATCTGCTCGCCCAAGCTTGCCACAGCTCGCCTCTGCTCGCCCAAGCTTGCCTCTGTTCGCCGAATGGTCTGCAAATAGCCGTCTGCTGGGGTACTTCTGATCTCGACGAATTACGAGTTATACATTAAGGACATCCGAATTCCGACATCAAATCTTCAATAGAGACTGCGATTCTGCGAGTCTGCATCTGCGAGCAGCGGCGACGGGCCGACGGCGAGGTCCCAAGGGTCCAGGGCAAGGAAACAACGAAGTAGCGGGCTGCGACTCTGCGAGCTCCCAAGGAGGAGCGAACAGCGAAGAGGAAGACGCTGAAGTCGGAGAAAGAAGCCCTAGCAAATATCGGAATAGCCCGAATGTCGTGACTCGCGAGACTGCGATGGGGTTTTATCTGCCTGCACCGACCGCCCGACTTGGATCGCCCGACTTGGATCGCCCGACTTGGATTGCCTGGTTCACTGCCTCCCTGGACCCCTGGTTCAATATCAAAATAATTATCAATTTCGGGCGTGCCAATATCTAATTTTATAGGTCCTTCTTGACAATTCCAAAAAATAATGAGGCCAGTGTCCTTGGGCCCCCCTCTAGATCCACCCATGCTGCCCTAGCAAATATCAGAATAGCCCGAATGCCGCGACTCGCGAGACTACGATGGGGTTTTATCTGCCTGCACCGACTGCCTGCACCGACCGCCCGGCCTGGATCGTCCGGTTCCCTGCCTCCCTGGACCCCTGGTTCAATATCAAAATAATTATCAATTTCGGGTGTGCCAATATCTAATTTTATAGGTCCTTCTAGATAATTCCAAAAAATAATGCGGGGCCAGTGTCCCTGGTGGCCCCCTCTAGATCCGCCCATGCATGTATAAGGGAGTTTGTGAATTTGTATGAGTAGATGCCTTTCAAATACTATTTGGAAGTTATTTACTGGAGGATACTCACTGATGGCATTCTTCTCTCCCAACATCAAATTTTGATAATTAAGTGCGGAGATATTAAGAGAAAATGGATAGAAGAAGAGTCATTCAGACTGTTTTTTCCTATTGATGACGAATCTACATGAACTTTTGTTCTGAAACTTATATCTCAAAATTTGAATCTGAAGTTTAATGCTCTGTTTATTAGAGTGCATTTTTATTCTTTTATGGTTTTGAAAAAACACAAGTTATTTTGTTTGCTTGTTTTGGTTAACCCCTATATCCCAGAAAGCAAAGAACTGCTTTTAGGAAAACCTTTAGAGACGCGTTTTATCTCTACCTCCAATCGCTCCATCATCATCGACTGCTCAAACATGCCCTAAATCAAGAAGGGAAGATGACGATCAAATAGATGAGATTTATATGAATTAAGAGCTGAATGATATCCAAAGACCATATATGGATGAATTTGTGACCATCCACCCACCTAAATGACATCCTTATTTATTATATCCAATGGCTGTAGGAACATCTTGAAGATTCAAGATAATGTTTGTTCTTCTGTAAGAGTATTAACTCTTATCTAAACCATCTAAAGAAAATGCCTCCCAAGATGTGCACAATCCAAAACACTTGAAGAAGAATGCGAATATGTAGAGAGAGTTGCAATGCTTTGAATGTTGCTACCATCTTGGGTCTGTCCAAAGCAAAACAATAGGCCTCCAAACAATTGCACTTAAAATAAATGCCAAATCTAGTATATTCTTGGATATAACAAAATACACAAAATGATTTTGGATGGAGGATCTTATTATACTTTGGGTTTTAAGCAGGCAATATGGAGATCCAGATCGACCTTGGTAAATTGAACACAAAAGACTATTTTGCCATGGGCACCTTCAGAAAATAATGTGATCAAAATTCAGCATACATAAACTACAATCCCCAAAAAAACAATAAAGAAAATGATAAGCCCAAATAAAGAACAGAATCAAGAGAATAATAAAAACAACAAAAATGCGAGTTGCACAATAAATACGAATAATGATTCATCTATGCCTTCCCAGAATGCTTCCTCATGCCATAACGGTGTGTCCGCGTGTCCGCGCCCGTGATATACAAACTTCAACACATAGTTGAAACTGCCTCTATGATGATCCCTAACATTTTCTTTTAAGGTTGGCTTTGATTGTAGGGCTACTCTTGCCGATCCTTCTCAGATGTGCTTTATGTGACCCCCCATAAGCTGATAAAGAATCATCAACTTCAAGTCATCAGGCTCTTCTATATCTGAGGAATTCATATATGGCTCTTCCAAAAGCTTGTGAAACTGAATCCCAACTGGTAGCATAATTATTCTGGTCATTAGAGGAATTAGTCAAACATAGTCAATCAAGTAGAGTATTAATCCTTCATTCGACAGCAGGATCGAGATTAATTAGGTTAATCTATAACCACCTGAACAACATCACATTTGTTCTAATTAAACACTCCCTCTATATTCTCCTGCATTCAATAATTCTCTAAGGATGCAACAATTTAACTCTAGATTAGCATAGTTTAACCTGAAGAAGAAGAAGAAAATAAAAGCCTTACAAATTTGAGCAACCCTAAAAATTAATTATACCATAATTTGGGGCTCATATATTATCAGTAGTTTGCACAAAAGTACGAGAGAGAAAACATAAGGCTGATATAAAAATCAACGGTCATCCTGCATCTTCTCCGCAGCCCTCTTCCTCTTCTCGTCAAGCCCCTTCTTCTCCTTCATATCATCAACTTCATCGCCGTCATCGTCATCAATATCACCCTTCCCCACCACAGTCTCCTTCATCTTCCGCGTGGTCCCCTTTGCCGCCTCCCAAACTCCGTCCACCGTCTGCTTCGCCTTTTCCCCCACGCTCTGCGCCGTCTCAGCCGCCCACTTCCCCACCTCCTCCGTATTATCCTTCACTGATTCCACCGCCTCCTTAGTCTTACCCTTTGCCGCTTCCGCGGTATCCTTGGCCCGCTCCTTCGCCTCCCCTGCTTTCTGCTTTGACTTCTCTTTTGCCTTCTCTGTTACCTCCTCTGCCCTCCCGGCAGCACTGCTCTTGGTCGCTTTTATCTTATCTTTTGCTATCTCCCCGCTTTCTGGATCAATTGCATCGCCGGAGGCCTGATAGAGAGAAATTACATAATATGAAGAGGAAATAGAAATCACAGAGGTTTTTGGAGAGCAGCGAGTCTGTTTCTACTACCTTGGTGGACTTTGAAGCGATTGAAAACGATGTTGTTCGCCGAGGAGGAAAGACTACCCGAGGATGACGGAGTGGTAGAGAAGGACGGCTGTGGAAGCTGGAACAGAAGAGCTTCGTAGTGTAGCTTCGTCCTCCTAGAAGCAAGGTGAACGCCATTGATGAAAATTGTACTGTTTGCTTCGTGTTCTTCTTCCTCCTCCGTGCTTCAATTCTTCTGATAGAAGAAGCATAGTTTCAAGGATAGAGGAGGGTTGACGCGTTGCGACTATGAAGACATGTGGTATGCTGCTTGGCGGAGAAGTCAACACCTGTGATCTGTTGCATGCCCTGTTCTCCCCTGTTTTAATTTTTTTTTTTTGAATTCACATCTCAAATTCTCTTACTTTTTTAAATGTTTATATTTATAGCCCTTCAAAACAACTAGTGTTCATAGGCTTTAGGCATGACTTGAGAAATGTACCATTTGATAAAGTAGAATTGTAGATCATTCTTCATTCTCCTAGTTGTTTTGGTGTTTGACATTAAGATTTCGTTTGGGAGGACTTATTTTCACCGGTCAAGCGGCTACGACCGCATGAACCGGACCTTAATTATGATCCGGTTCATGCGCTCGTAATTGTTTGACCGGTGAAAATAAGTCCTCCCAAACGGAGCCTAAAACAAGGGTTGTCAGAATCGAGATTCTAGATGAGATCATTTTGAAGTTGGATCGGATCAGATGACAGGATTGAATCGAGGAACGCTTTACAAAGTCTGAATCAATTTATAAAATTTGAATCGTATGATTCGGATCGCGATTCTGACAAAGATTTTATTTATAAAAAAATATCATTGAAATATAGAGATATTAAATTTAAATTTTGCCAATCATCTTGAATAAGTGTTGTATGGACTAGTGCTTGTGGGATTGATGAATGAAAAATGAAATATAATATTTAATCATCTATTTTATATGATGGTTGAGCAGATCGGACCATGCATCTTTTATTCATCTGGTTCAATATTTGGTCGGATTCTTCTGATGAATATGACTAAATTGTTGATAAACTCCCTAATATTTTATGTTATTGTCAATAACCCCCCTAAATTTTATAAATAGGTAAATAACCTCCCTAAAGTTTTATGTTATTGTCAATAACCCCCCTAAACTTTAGAAATAGGTAAATAACCCCTTTAACTTTATTTAAATTGCTGATAACCCCCCTAAAGTTTTATGTTATTTTCAATAACCTCCCTATACTTCAAAAATAGGTGGATAACCCTCTTTAACTTTATTTTTTCATCCTACTCATTTCAAATATGTTAAAAATATGCGATTGTTAACCACAACCTGTTATTGGCTACTCGCACCTCAAAATCTCCTAACTTTTCTCGCTTTTTCGAAAAAAGTTTTGTAGATGCAATTTCAGGAAAAGTGCTCAACACAAAAGTTGTAGATCTCGACGAGATCTACAACTTTCGTGTTGAGTACTTTTCCTAAAATTGCATGTACAAGTCTTATTTTGAAAAAGCGCGAAAAATTAGGAGATTTTGGGGTGCGACTAGCCAATAACGGGTTGCGGTTAACAATCGCCTAAAAAAAAGGTTTAAGTTAATTATGAGCTTAAACTAATTTTCTAATTAAAATATCTAAAATAAGAATTGTTTGTATTGCTTAAATAAAATATTTAAATACGATAAGTATAATTAAAGTTAAAATAAAATTTTTGTATTCCATTAATTAAAGGTAAAAAATGTAAGAGTTTTAAATAGGCGATTGTTATCCGCACTACAGTTTTGATTATTCGCACATTATTTTGAGTGTTTTTCCCCTTTCAAAAGATGATAACCGTACTACAGTTTTTGTTATCCGCACTACAGTTTTGGCTATGTTAGTTCCAATAAATTGTCGGAAAATAATACAAAACTTCAAGATCTTTTTTTGCAAAGCTTGACTTTTCTTTGACGGAAGAGATAGACGGTTAGAGTTGTCAGAATCTTTACAATGTACAGAAACTCCCGCTCTGTTTATCAAATGGATGACACTACCTGATATGGGCAAATAAGTTGTATGATGAGTATAGTGAAAATAAAGTTAAGGGGGTTATTTACCTATTTCTAAAGTTTAGGGGGGTTATTGACAATAACATAAAACTTTAGGGGGGTTATCAACAATTTAAATAAAGTTAAGTGGGGTTATTTACCTATTTCTAAAGTTTAGGGGGGTTATTGACAATAACATAAAACATTAGGGGGGTTATCAACAATTTAAATAAAGTTAAGGGAGGTTATTTACCTATTTCTAAAGTTTAGGGGAGTTATTGACAATAACATAAAACATTAGGGGGGTTATCAACAATTTAGTCGATGAATATTGATTTTATTCTTCTCATGGAGCCTAATAAGATGTCATGGTCTGGCCTAGAGCATACCCGGGCACTAGGCTCCAAGCCCTCTGTTGGGCCTGGTAGCTGGGGAACATCCGGGCTTTTTATAGTCCAAGCTAAATACAAGGGCCTGAGTCCCACTAATGCTGGGCCTGCCAGGCCTTTTCTATGTTTTTTTTTTGAATTTTGCATTCATATCCTTTATCCTAACTCCTAAGATGCTCTCCTATAAGAAAACAAGACGTTTTTAGATGTCTTTCTTCCAACAACATGGAGGAACAAGTCATTAGCCAGGCTCATCAATGCCCTTCCCAATTCCATCAAAATGAACAGACCCTAATTGTTTTGAATGCACACAAACCTCTGCAGATAAATATGATCTGATTTTTAGATGTTGCATGAACACATTTTATAAACAAGAAATTGTCATATGTTTGGGGGATGCTTAAAATAGAGGCTCTGTTTGGGGAGACTTATTTTCACGGGTCAAGCGGTTACGACCGTATAAACCGGATTTTAATTTAAGGTCCGGTTCATGCGGTCGTAACCGCTTGACCGGTGAAAATAAGTCCCCCCAAACGGAAACTCTAGCTTTTTTGTGTGTAAGTTCTTCACTCAAGCTAAAACAATTGATGAGATGATTGCTCAAGAGGACAAAAAATGGATTTTGATGATTTTTTTATGCATGATTACAAGATCTAAAGAAAGCTTTTCAAATTATTGATCATGGTATTAATGATGCAATATTATCCCATCTAATTTCCTATTTATTTAAATGGATGTGCAATTTATATTTTAAGTTTTCTTGTAATCATCTTTCTCATTCTTATTGTAGGGTAAAATTTCTGTGGAAGACATCGTGACTATCTGGAAAGAACTGGGCAAGCCCTTCATGTATGAAAAGTTTGTCAAAATTGATATAAGCTAATGTTTATTGTGTTCTTATTTATTCTTATTTTATTTTTATTAACAGACAACCAGTACATATTACTCACATTTCATTAGTTATTATCCTGTTAGCTTTCTTTATAAATGAAAATGTTATTAGATCTTCATAATTGTGTGTACAGCGCCACATAGTAGTTAAAGTAACCAAGGTTTGTTTTGTTACACATTGAAGATATTTTTTTTCCTTTCAGTTGAATGGATTTTGACAGTTCAAATTAAATGAACATTTTAATTTGTTCAATAGGATTAAAATGTTCTAAATGACATTTATGGTCCTAAAATATCAACTATGTTATTAGCAATCAATAAATCTTCTTCATTTTCTCATTAGCAGCCCACTCGCAACCCACAGACGGGACAACCCGTTCTCAACCGAGAGCACTCGGCGACGGCTATTGGGGGTACTGCCGCCGCTACATAAGAGATCCCCCGTGCAATATCACTCACACGTTTTTGCGTGGTCACGAAAATTTGAATTATCCAAAATGTATGCATTTCAGAGTGGACTCATTTTTTTGGTCCTTCCTATATAAAAATATTAGGTGGAGATTTCATGTCAAAACATACAATAATAACATTGATGCTGTTTTAAAGGACGGAACTATACATACCTAAAGACTACAAAAAGTGGGGCACATATGTAATAAAATATATTATTTGGTCTTTCTCACATCCCTAAAACACACACAAAAGTAGGAATTGAATTATTTTATTGTGTGTGAGCCTCATTCTTTTGTGTTTTTAAGTATAATTTAAATGTGTATAAAATTATCTTATTTTAAATGATTCAGATAACCGTCTCAGTCTCTTCATAAGATTTTGATAAGAATTAGATCAGAAAATTAAAGAAAAAGAGAAGTTTGGTTCTGCTGACCGACGGGTGAACAAGGACAGTGGGATGAATGGATGATGTAATATATATAAATAAAAATATCTATTATTATTATTATTTAAATAATATAGGAAGTAAAAATTGTTTTTCTAGGGCATTGTTAAAGTCAAATCAATTTTGGTAATATGCAAATCATTGTTAATGACAAATCATATATTTTGAAAATACTGTGTGCAAACTAATTCTTAACCGCAAACCAAAATTGTTAACAACAAACCAACACTACAAATTATATAATCAAATGTTCTAGACAAAAAAACCATTTAATGAGAAGTCCAGCGCAACCGTTTAACAAAATAACACGTTTATAACATAGAAACACCAAATTTATGACATTTAATATATGATAACTGTGACATCCATCACCATTATCTAATTACAGCACGAAAACAAAAACGAAAATGAAGACCGAAAAAGCCAACGCGTAGAATCCATATACAAAATCCAAGATGAAAAATTAGTTTCTTAATATGCCGAATATGAAAGAAGAAAATATGTATTAAAGAATCCAGATGCAGAATCAAAACGAAAATGAAAAGAAGCGGCAGCGCACCATCAAAATCAACGAAAAATACTGCTGCCTGAGATGGGAGAGGTAACGAAAACAAAAAACCAATGTGCGCACCTTCAAAATCGTCTTGTTGTTGTACGTCAAACCGCGCACCAGAAGCCTCGCAACCTACCGACGACGGGAGAAGCAGTGACAGAGAGGCCGGGAAATGCGGTGGGAGTTGCGGCGAGAGAGGCGGCAGAAGGGGCGATGAGAGAGGCAATGACAGAGAGGCTGGGAGATGCAGCGGGAGCGGCAGTGAATTTGGTTTGCGTATCCACATTAGTTTGCGTAGTAAAAAAATCACCGGGGAAAAAATACCCGATTTTAAGATTTTGATTTGCGTATATTCAAATTGGGTTAGCGTTTAACAATCCCGTTTTTTATCAGTGCTGGCTATAAAGGCACTCTAAAGGATCTTCAGCCCTGTCAAAGGATTCTATGTTTGACAATTTGAGTCCGGTTGGGACGGGATGCGCTAATACCTCGGGCACAAATGGAGATCCCACTCGAGCAGGGCGATGTAGATATGCGGCGTGGCGGCCTATCTGACCGTACACTTCGGCAATTAATGTGTATAACTCGTAATTCGTCGGATAAAAAATGACTAAGGAGGACATGAAGGAGAGTTAGCACTCGTCGAGAGTACTCGCAGGCCACAAGGGTCTGCAAATAGCGCTCCCAAATAGCGGGATCCTGTTGTTGGCAGACCAATTCGGGTTGCGTCTAGTAGTAACCAAAAGGCGGATTCTGTTATCCGCAGACCGACTTCGAAAAATTATATATAGACCGACCCCCAAGGGCACTTTTGGAGAGAACTTCTGCTTCTCTCGCCTTTGGCCAGCTCTGATTGGCAAGAGCTCAGCTCCCTGTTCACCGTGGTTTCCAGGTGGACATGTCTGATGTTCTCAAGTGCCCTCCAAGATGCCCCGCTCATCATTGGCTTGGCAGGGGAAACTCTCTAAGATCTTCTGGGTGTGTGGCAGGACCTCTTCGCTGCAGCTCGGAGTCTGTTCTTAGTTTTCCACCATTGCAGTTCAGGGATTTCTTTTATGCTCGTTGACCACCACTAGTCATGTCTCATCCGGGTTGACCACTGGGCAAGTAAACTTCGGTCACCACCAGGTCCGAATGCAGGGACCAAAAATCTTGGTTCCAACAATTAAAGCTCCGTTTGGGAGGACTTATTTTCACCAATCAAGCGGTCATGACCGCATGAACCAGGACTTAATTAAGGTCCGATTCATGCGGTCGTAACCGCTTGACCGGTGAAAATAAGTCCTCCCTAACGGAGCCTAACTCTCTGATCTCTTCTCTGATAAATCTTCCGACTGGATTCTCGGTGGCGGCCATCCATTGGCGGCACTGATGTTGACCGTCTTTGGCGGCCCTTGCCAAATGAGCAGGGTGTGAAGTGCTTGCTGCTTCCAAGTATTTCTCGGAATTTTCTTCGTGAAGGTTCTCTGCAATGGGAGTTGGAGGCGGAGGTGCTTGATTGACGGGTGCGAGTGGCACAATAGGAGCTTAGGCAGTCCCCTAGTTTCTAAGGAGCGCGAGTACCTCGGCTTTTGTTCTTCCATATGGGGGACCCGTCCGGCGAGCGCGTTATCTGGCGTGACAACAGTCTCTTCCTGCTGTGGTGCGTTGATAAGAGAGTGGGAAGGTGTGACGTTGCCTAGTCCCTATCAGGTGGATCCCTGGGTTGTGCGAGTACTCTTCCTCGCCATTGTTATCAGTCACACGTATCACTGGGTGGTGGATACTGTCTTCAAGGTCGTTTTCCAACTTTTGAGGGGAATTTTGTTCCCACAGACGATGACAAATTGTTGTGCCTAACTCAACCTTCCCGGTAGATCGGACTACAATAGGCCGGCTCATCCCGTGGACTGGTCGATCGTGCAAACAGTCGCCGAATAAATAATGAAGTAAACAAGATGATTTTAACGTGGAAAAACTGCTCAACTGGGTAAAAAATCACGTGACTGATTCTGTGTCGGTCAAACTTCACTATTCGCGGTGGTTTACAGATTATAAGTGAAATCGAGGGAGACAGGCCGCTCCTCGTTACAAATCAGAGATGAGAGAGAATCTTGATGCGCTTGGTGGGTGACAGACCGCCTCACACGAAGCTCAGTTCCAACAACTTTCTGGCGGTGGCGAACGTTCTTGAACACGATCGGGCTGTTCAATACTGCTGTGAGGTTCGTAATGATGTGTTGATGGAGGCTTGCAAGATGTTGCATACGTAGGAGAATTCTTAGAATAACCGGCGTGATGTCTTCTTATTTTGTGCGTTGTGCACTTAGAAGAATTCTTGGGTGGTTCGACGGGAGGAGGTGACTCATAGGAGGATTTCGACAGAGCTCCTACCTAAGGAAGAAGAAAGTTGGGAGAAGAAAAAGTTACAAATGAGAGGGGTCTGGGGACCTTTTTATAGGCTCCAGACAGTGGTTTATGATAGTTATGCGGTTATCCGCATACCATAACCTCCTCAAATACCTAGATGCAGACCATATTTACTAAAGTTTTAATACGTATTATTTTTATGATATTTTTTATTGTTGAGATTATATTAGCCAGCAGGACACGTGTGTGTGGGACCGCATGTTTGGGCTTTCCCCATCGCGTTCCAGGTCTGGGTGTTGACCCCGGTGGGCCCCCTTGTGTGGCGGAATATCCCCGCGGTCCTGTGGTTGGGGTTAGTCCCACATCGCCTGCAGCAGGCGATCCTTTGTGTTCATGTACCCCCGTCCCCCCTTACCATCACCTCGGGGTTTTGGGAAGATGTGTGGTGACGGGTGGTTTTCACATGGTATCAGAGGCAGGTTGTCCTGCTGCGGGGGTGTGTTGAGATTATATTAGCCAGCAGGACACGTGTGTGTGGGACCGCATGTTTGGGCTTTCCCCATCACGTTCCAGGTCTGGGTGTTGACCCCGGTGGGCCCCCTTGTGTGGCGGAATATCCCCGCGGTCCTGTGGTTGGGGTTAGTCCCACATCGTCTGCAGCAGGCGATCGTTTGTGTTCATGTACCCCCGTCCCCCCTTACCATCACCTCGGGGTTTTGGGAAGATGTGTGGTGACGGGTGGTTTCCACATTTATGCACGCACCATAATTAAATAAATATAACCCTCCAGTAATTATGGTGGTTACGTGAGTGGTTACTATGATAACGAACAACGGTGATCGTAACAGGATGATCGGACGACGGAGACGAATCACCATCAATGGGCAACAACTCCCCGATCACGAGCGGCCGCTGGGGGGAGAAAAAGGAACTGCGGCCGGCCGCGGGCGGGCAAAGAAGGCGATCGGTCATGGTGCCGACTGCACTAGGCGGCCAAGGCGTCGGCCATCTGCGACGCGGGCAACCGACCAAACGTGCCTGGTCGGGGGGCTGGGGGGCCAGGCGCGACCGGTCGCGGCTCGCGGCGCCAGCCGCCCCTCGCGGCCGCCGGCTAGCGTCCGCGGGGAGAGGTCACAGGGTGCGGCTTCGGAGGCCGGTTGCGGCCATGCGTTCGAAGGCGAGGCTGCGCACGCCGACCGGGAAGGGCGGCTGCGGCACCAACCTCACCATCTGGCCGCGAGGCGGCGACTGCGAGACGCGGCCACAGCTGACCGATTGGCTGGTCGGGGGCCCCTTGGACCGAGGGGGTCGGCCGCCGACGAGCGGAGGCGGATGGCCGTTTTCGCCGACCTCGGACGATTTGCGCGCGGATCCCGTACGCGGATTGTGCGGGGGATCGGGCGCGCTGATCACGTGCGCGGTTGCTACTTCCATAATACACACCAAGTTTGTGGAGATTACAAGTGATCGGCTATCTGCACATCATTTTCTCTATATTTTTAATTATGCAATTTACTATATAAATATTAAATATATCCTAGTAACTCATTTCTATATGGATGGGAACCTAATGATTCTATCAAAATCAAAAGTCATTCAAAGCCCTGGATTCACGATAGTCATGCCCTCTACCCGTTTCGTGTTGGTTTGGCTCGGATCTGGTTCAACTCGGATTTGATTTTGGAATTTTATTTTTCCAAAATACATGCTATCATAAATAAGGAAAATGAAATAAAAAAGAATTATTTTTTCCTTAGTTTTTTGATCTCCGGCCGATTAACATTGAGAGATGAGATAATTGCATATTAATGGTGAGGAATATTTCCTGGTGGCTGATCAGCCCGTGAGAACTATTATACATATAAAAGGATAAGTCTCTTGTAGCGGTGGAGAGGTTGTGACGGCTTGTGAGAAAGTAGAGCCGTCGGCTTGTTCGTGGAGGAGTCGTCTTGGAGATAGGAGATCCGCCTCTCTCTCTAGTTGCCGCTGGGTTTGTTAGAGTTTGTCGCCGGCGTTGCAGTGGACGTTCTTTGGAGTTGAGAGGCGTGGTGTCGATGACGTGCGTAGTGCAGTTAGCCTCGACGGTGGTTTCTCTCCGGTGGTGGCGTTGTTCTCCAGTGGCGGCGTTGTTCTCCGGTGGTGGTGCGGTTGAACGTCGGAATTTGACGTTGAAGGTTTGGTCAACCTTGTGAGTCCGCAAGCCGGATTGCAGTCCAGATCTCAGATGCTCGCCGCGGATCTTACGTGTCCGGTGCACCTTCGACGTATTCACCGGACGATCATTTTTTTCCTGTTTTTCCTTGTATTTGAATTTATATTTTCATTATATAAATTGTGTGACTATTTTTATGTTCTTGTTAACCTGCAATATTTTATAGCCGTGCTTGCGTGTTTACCAATGATCAAATTCAAACTACTTTTAAACAGAGAGAATGAAGCTCCAATGATCAAATTCAAAAGGAATCCATCGATTCCAAAGCGGAATGGAGTCAAAGCGATGCCCCAAACAATATCATCAGTCCAATTTCCTCCGCTTTGAAACTGGAATGAAGCCAAAATGGTTGGCGTAATTTTTGGTGCGTCCGACGAACACAAAAGTGTGTGCTAGAGAAACTCCAATCACGTAAATCGACAATCCAACGGTTACTATCAAAATTGAAAATTACAGCCCTATTTCAAAATAGGGCTGTAATTTCCAATTTGAATTTCAACTGTTGGATTGTCGATTTTGACGGTCAAATATCCTCCAGCATACACTTATGTGGGCTTCGGACGCACAGTAAAATGTGACAATGATGCGGCATGTGAATGATATTAACCCACATATGTCTTTTGGCCATTAGTATTTAGAAATTACCACATAAAATCATTATTTTTTAGTACCAATATAAATGTATTCACGTTTATCACATTTTAAAGCACATGATTGAAATCCACAGAATCAGTATATTTCATTTGGCTATCAGTCCCAGTGTATTTTAAGCTAACTGGATAGGACTTTCCATTATAAACCCCAAATCATTGGACCCATGCCATGTTAGAAATTTTATATTAAAATATTCAATATTGGAGCTTAGTGTGGTGTTTTGTGTTTGGATTCTCGTACTTGATGAAAAAACTTCAAAATTAAATAAAAATAATTCAAATATTTGGAGGGAAATCTTTCACGAAGGAAATGATGAATATTTTTTATCTCATCTTGCATTCCATCTCTCATGTATGTGAGTACATAAAGGAATTCACACATACATATTTGTTCCAAGGAACATAAGTAGAAACTATGAATCACATGCGCGCGCGCGCACCGCATCAGATCAGATTTCAGATTTGAGGAATAATTAAATTATAATTTTTGTACAGAATAGTTTTGACACTTTTGTAAATCCTTCAATTATGAGTTATGTCGACTACGCCAAAATGAACTCGACGTTACGTCGAATAGAACTCAACGTGTTTTTCTTCGACTTCTCTTGCGTTGAAATGAACTCGATGTTACGTCGAATAGAACTTGACGCTAATTGCTTTGACTTTTCCCTATACGTCGAAAGGAACTCGAGACAAGCTTCGACTTCTCTTTCTTCGATTTCACCTGCGACGAAATCAACTCGACGCATGTGTCAACTTCTCTGTCAGATTACATTACGCGTTGATTTTGTTTACAAGTTTTCTCGCCTTTACTCTCAAACGTTGGTATTTCAATGTTTCACTTCACGATTAAAACTTATCAATTATAACCGTTGCAATTTATTACGTTGTTAAATTCTTACCGTTAAATGATACTCATATATTAGAGATTTTTTGAATCGTTTTATATACACGCTATGAAAAATGCTTTCGTCTTCTGGCTCTTACAAACGGATTTTTAATGCTTCTATTTTCTTGAGGTTTGTTTCATCAAGTGGGAGTTCGAGTGCTCTGTGCTTCTTCGGTGTCCGCGCACATCAGAGTTTTTGGGATCTGACCGGGTGTCGTACATTGGAAAAGTGAGAATCAGTTGTAAGCCCTGCCGGAGGGTGTTGCAACTTCTTTAGAACAGTGATCACACAACTTACACATGCTTGATTCTAAACTATATACTAATTCTGAATTTTTTTTTATTTCTCACATGTTTGTCAATTCGAGTTTTGTTTTCATCTTATTATTTAGATCTGTTAAAGTTTTATTACAATTTCTCAAATATATATATATATATATATATATATATATATATATATATATATATATATATATATATATATATATATATATATATATATATATATATATATATATATATATATATATATATATATATATATATATAATAATAATAATAATAATAATAATAATAATAATAATAAGAATAGTGCCATTTACCGGGACCTCCCCTCTAACTTTGCTAAATTACTAACAGCACCGCTCTTATTTTCGAAATTACAAAAACTTCCCCTAAAGTTTTCATTTCAATACAAAAATCTCCCCTGAAGTTTTTATTTCATAACATCCATGCACAAAAACACCCCCCTTGGTGAACAGTGTCCAGGGGGGTATTTTCTTCATAGATGCAATGAAATGAAAATATCAGGGGAGATTTTGGTAATGAAATGAAAACTAGTGCAGTTTTTTGTAATTTCGAAAATAAGAGGGGTGCTCTCACTAATTTTGCTAGTTTACATGGGAGGTTTGGGTAATTATTTCTTTATGTATGAAAAATATTTCAACATGCGCAATGTGTGGTGGCGACCGTCTTCAATCTTATCCGGCTATTCTTTGGCGCATAGCGGGAAACACGCTCTTGCTCTGAATTACCGAGCAAATGGTGTATTAAGTGTTGAAGTCGGGAAAACCGCAACTCCGAAATTCGGATCAATGCAGGATAAAATTATTAGTCCAGTGGTTGGGCTCGACAGCTCAACGGGCTAGAACAAAGAAATGAGACAACAAAAAAGACTCCAGGTGTTGCGGCAGGGAGGTCCCACAACATACCCGGATACTTGGAAGAAGTTTTCCCTGCACAAACAAAGATGACAGAGCAAGGTACAAGGGGAACGCTAGCTGAGAACTTCACTCTTTGGGGAAAGGATCCAAAGGCTCAACTAAATGTTCAGGGAATGAAGTGTCAAGATCTTTTCAAGATTTTGAAGCCCATATTCTTGTACCCATGTGGTCCTATTTATATACAAATCCATGAGAGCGGGGGTATCTAGGCGAGAAGACCCAACTCTGCGATCATCGGTTGTTGCCTTATGGAGACCTAACTCGGCTACTGGCGAGTATTGGTTGACGATTATCTGAGATGTTGGTTGGAAGTCGCCTGCTAGGCGAGTATGACTATTGCTTGCCACTAGTACTGCTCAGAGCTCGCTTGTACTGAAAGGTTTCTGAAGCTCGCCCATGCTGCTGGGTAGTAGCGCAGCCTGGCGAGTATGATCCTCTCTTGTGTCTAAGGGTCCCCTTGCCTCCTATGCTGGCCATTGAATACAAATCAGATCTTCTTGTACTGGTGCTGCTCGTTGACTTGTTGACTATTGATCGTTGACCGTTGATCCTTGACGAATAGGGGTTGTGCACAATCTCCGCTCTTTTCGAGCGACCTAGGAGCTCTGAAAGAAACATCCAACCCCACATTAGGCAAGGTTTTGGGGGAGCTCCCAACACTGCGATGCTCAACGGATACCCCCTCCTACCTCTATAAATAGAGGCAGAGGGGACGACCCTCGAGCACCACTTTCTGACTGTTGGGTCCACTCCACTGAACAAGTCGCAAAGAGGCTTGACTCCTCGGGGGCCTTTCTAGGTACTCGGCCTCAACAACATACGAACAAGCGTGAACGGGAAGGTAACCAGTGGCGGACGCAGAACCTTTTTCCAGTGTGGGCGGACTTAAAAATTGTTTGATTCATACTATTATACCACGACTAATACTATTTTTTTTGAACAATAGGGTATTATCCACGGTTTATACCGTGCCTAATAATATAATTTTTTAAAAGAATATGGTATTAGCCACGGTTTAAACCGTGACTAATACAACTATTTTTTTTAAATAGGGTATTAGCCGCGGTTTATGGTTTAAGCCTTGACTAATATAAGTAATTTCTTTAAAATAAGGTATTAGCCTTTATATCGTGGTTAATACTGTTAATTTTTTTAAAATAGAGTATTTGCCACGATTTAAACCGTGACAAATAATATTAAATTTTTTTTAAAAAAAATGAGTGTGGGCGGCCTCCCACACTCGTCCCAAGATGGATCCGCCCCTGAAGGTAATGACGAGGAAGGTGACCGCCGAAGGAAGTAGAAGAAGCTAAAGAAAAATCCTTCCGCTGAACCGGAGCCCGCTGCCT
Source organism: Platanthera guangdongensis (assembly GCA_039583875.1). Classification (NCBI taxonomy): domain Eukaryota; kingdom Viridiplantae; phylum Streptophyta; class Magnoliopsida; order Asparagales; family Orchidaceae; genus Platanthera; species Platanthera guangdongensis. The sequence continues at coordinate 21,593,292 of CM077151.1, forward strand.
CCCTTCTAGAAAAGGAGCCCACTGTACCAAACGCCGAGCTCGCCGACCCCGTAGACTCTACTCCCGCTCTAGATCCGACTAGGGATTTATTGAATACGATGGGATTGGGAGAGGACATCGATTTTTTAGGGGATGACTCTGCTCGCCCTAAAGGTCGAACGAATACTCCTGCGGATACACCTCTAGTACAAAATGAGGTGACACGACCCAGCGAGGCGCTTGCCACCCTGCCCAATGTCGCTGACACTGCCCCTACTGCCGAGGTGACCGCTTCTGTTGTCGAGATGCCCGCCTCTTTTTTTGGGCCCTCTGAGGTTGGTTGCTCTTCCAGAGTGGCGATTATTCAAACTAGTATGATAACTACTTGCAGACGATTGATCTCATGATTTCGCTTCCTGGTCGTCTCTCCTAAAGAGTTTCAATGACACTGTAGATAGTACGTCGCGGGTGGAACCCGCCCACCCGAGCAATGGGTCGGTACCTCAAGACCTTATGCCCAGTTCCTCGCATCCTCACACTATGCAATTTCATCTTGGTTCTGGTTGGCTGACTCATGATCGGCCTGCTAATAACCTCGCAGAGGACCTCCGCATACCGACGCCTCCTCGCTCGGGCACTCTACCTTCGCAGGGGGATACTGGGAATGTGGTGCCTTCATCATCGTCTCGTCCTGGCGGGAATGGGAGAGGATAACCTTTCGGGCCGCCTCCTCCTACCGATCGTCGCCATCCGGACCTTCAGGGGAAAGGCCTGGATAGAACACTTGCTCCCGCCTCTTCGCCGCCTCGCAACTTTTAGAGCTCCAAGGGTCAGTGCAGTGGTTACCTTGTTGGGCATCGGGACCCATACCCTCGAAGTTCGTCTCCTCGGTGGATGCGGGTCTCTCCTCGGCGGACACCAGCTCGTCGCGAATATCGACCAACGACTTTGTGTGCTGGTAATGATAGTCGCCTTTTTCTGCTCGCCATTGCTCGAAGATTGCATTGGAAATGACGAGTTCTTCATATAGGTCGCCCTCCTTCTCCTGGGGGAGCGTTGATAGACGTCATCAGGCTCCCCCTGTGCGGGTACCAAGAGAAGGTGGCAGCTGCCTACCTCGACTTGGAGATAAAATTCAATCAACTGGCGATCTGCGAACCTCGTCGATGATTGGGATCACTGGAAACTAGCTAGAGGAAGTATAGGAGCACATGAACCTTGCCGAGTCTCGCTACTGTGCGATCAACTTCATGGAGCATCGCCATGTAATGGTGGAACATCAGTAAGAGTTGCTTCATAACGAACTCCTCGCAATTCGGATGAGCATCGAATCAGTGGGACGATTAACAAGGATGGATGACGACGTCCTGCGATGCAAGGAGCTGCTAAATAAGGAGAACGATCACATGCGAAGACTGCAAGGAGCATCGCCTTTTTCTGCTCGCCATTACTCGTTACAACTTGAGAGTGAGAGAGAAAGAGATGTGTTCGGAGGGTGTCACATCACCGCTCACAAAGCTCAATTATTTTCTCTTCCTGCCGATGGAGAATGCTCGTTGTCATTGTCCATACGTTGAGTGCTGAAAGGCAAGAGGATTGCTGAGGAAGGCCTTCAAAAACTCCACAAGGATGACCAGGAGAGTGATAGTGCCTTCAACTGGGATGGGTCCTCTTTTGAAGCCATATATTGGTACGGATACGGCCTGAAGTTTCTTTTTTGAGATTTTCATGCCACGAAGAGCAGGCATGAATATAACGTTTTCTGAGTTGACTTTGTCCACTAATATCCGCTTGACATGGAAATTGGGACTGTTGGATTTTGTGGCCAACCCTGGGGGTGGGTGGCGTGAATAAGATTTTTAAGTAAATTCAGAATTAAAAATAAATTTCACCAAGGGCAACATGTTGTGGAAGCTACTGCAGGGCGGTAGGATGCTACCGCGTGGCGGTAGGTCACAGTGAACAACTTTTCCTACAAAATATTATTTTTTAAATTACACACAGCCCTTAAAACCCTAGCAACATTCAGTCACGAATTCACAGTAAAATAAAAGAACTTTAATTTTATTCAAAACTAAAACAAGGGTTTACAACAAAATAATAAATTTCACCTACGACAACATGTTCTGTAAGCTACCGCGGAGCGGTAGGATGCTACCTCGGGGCGGTAGGATAATACCGCGCGGTGGTAGGTCACAGTGAACAACTTCCCCTGCGAAATGTTATTTTCTGAATTACACATAGCCCTTAAAACCCTAGCAACATCCAGCCACGAATTCACAGTAAAATAAAAAAACTTTAATTTTATTTAAAACTAAAATAAGGGTTTATAACAAAACGACTTGATCTCCGTGACGCCGGAGATCGGAGGCGATGAATCAAACAAATCTCTATTGGTTTCTATAACGACCCTCACTGTACTGGTTGACTTTCTTTCTTCTTCCTAAGAAAATTAACAAGCCGACTCTTCACCTTCCTCACAGAAAGGGTCTTAGAGCCCACTAGATCTCCCAGATCTAGACGTTCTCCCAGGATGATTTCCCACAGATTCCTCCGAGGAATCTGACGGCCTCCGAGACCGATTTCCCACAACCTCAGGCTAAATAGAAAAGTGAAAATACAAATAAGAATAAAAGAGTTTGAAACTATTGCTCCCTCAAAATAAGTAATCCTCCATAGAACGGCGCGCGATTGAGGCTTCTGAATGTTGTTCTTCGTGCACTCATTTAGGCGATGATGGTCGGTGGAGACTTCACTCTTCAGAGTTCTTTGATCATGAATGAGAGGGATAAATTTATCTTTTTCTTGCTTGGAGGCGATGGTTCGTACCAATAGAGACGGTAGCTGAACTCTATACATGAAATCTTTCTTCTTATCTTCTTAGAAAAAGAAACACGCGCTTTTATACTCGTTTTAAAAAAGCTACCACCAGCGGTAGAGCTAGCTCCCGACGATAGGTCTTCTCACCCGGTGTCCCCAGTTGTCCATTAAATTAGGAAAATATCCAAAATAATATTTGCGCCACTTTTGGATACCGCGGCGCGGTAAGGCTAACGTCTGGCGTTAGCTATTTCTTCTCGATGCAATTGACTGACGGTTGTGGAGATTGCTAGCGCCCGACGACAAGTTACAGTGAGACATCATTGCATGCTCACTTTAATCCTACGTCGCTAGCGCCAGCGGTAGAGCTAACGCCCAACGGTAAGTCACCGAGATTGAAAAAACTCATTCTTCAAAACCTGTAAACCCGCACACTGTACCAAACACAAGTATGATCAAATACAACTTGACATTTGATATTATCAAACCAAAGAGATGCAGACCATTGGTTCCAACAAACTTCTCCTTTTGATAATATTAAATCTTGTTCATGAGATATAAATCATTAGTAGCAAAGTATAGTGTAGTTTAATAATAAACATAGATCTTTAGTAGCAAAGTATAGTGTAGTTTAACAATAAGCATAAATCATTAGTAGCAAAGTTGTTCACTGTGACCCACCGCCGCATGGTAGTATCCTACCGCCTAGCAGTAGCTTCCAGAATAGGTTACCCTTGGTGAAATTTATTATTAATTCTGAATTTACTCAAAAACTTTAATCATGCCCCCTCTAAGGTTGGCCGCCAGATCCAACATGGATTGCCGATCTCAGGAAGCACGGACGATCAAACTGGGATTACAGGTCTGGGGTCTCGCCATGCCTTCAAATTGCGGGGTCTTGCCAGGTGATAAATACCGTCTTCGGGGTCTTCTTTGACCTTTGGGGAACTCTTTTCCCACAAACGACGCCAATCTATGGCTTCAACGGAAAACAAATCCTGGTCGAAGGGACTATCACTATGGTCACCCTTGGGGAGTTCCTGAAGGCCTTCCTTAGCAATCCCTTTGCGTGCAACCTTCCAGCACTCCGCGTCCGAGCAATGACCGCGAGCATTCTCAAGCGGCAGGAAGAGAATAATTGAGCTTTGCGAACGGTGGTTGACACCCTCCGAACGCGTCGCTTTCTCTCTCACTCTCAAGTAGTAACGAGGAGCGACATGTCGCCCTCGATCTCTCTAAAATCTTGTAAACAGTAACGAATAGTGAAGTTTGGTCGGAACCTAACTTGTCACGTGTTTTTTACTCTACTCACGGGTTTTCCACATTATAAATCTTCATGTCCATTTTTCTACTTTTTCTGTGACTGTTTGCGCGCTCGACCGCTCAATGGGTTAAGTCGACCAAATTTAAACATATCTGTCAAGAGCCTAGAGCGACCCACAACAACTCTATTCTAATAATTGTGCAAACAAACAGTCACAAAGTGTATATGCGTTTAAATCCCTTAATAGAGCTTTGTTTGGGACAAGTTACGATGATAAAAACGCAACATTCAAAACACAATGGCTCTGTTTGAGACAGATTATGCTGATGAATAATCTCTATTTAAAACACAAACGCAGTTTTATAACTGTTTGTTTGTTCAATTTATAAAACATCACTTATTTTTAAATTGATGATAAGTTGATTTTTCATAAACTACTGGGTCCAGCTTATAGTTTTTCATAAGCGATTATCTCTTTAAAAAGTCATTTGCGTGATTTTTTTGTCCAAATGTGATTTTTTTATTTGGACGCGATTTTTTCACCCATGCGCAAATTTCTCAACTGAGCGCGATTTTTTCGACCAAGCGAAATGTTTTCGCAAGGGAGCGGTTTTTTTGACCGGGCGCAAATTTTTTCGTCCGGGCACAATTTTTTCGACCAGCCAGGAATTTTTTCGCCAGGGCGCGATCATTTCGCCATAGCGCGATATTTTCGCCCGGACGCAATATTTTAGCCATAGCGTTTTTTTTCGCACAAGAGCGTTTTTTCGCCCGGGCGCGATATTTTTGCCCCGTGCGAGTTTTTTTTCGTCCGGGTGTGATTTTTTCTCCGACCGTGATTTTTTCGCCGGGACAAGTTTTTTCGCCCGGACGCGATTTTTTTGCCCAGACGTGATTGTACAACCCCGTATTCGCGAAGAGTGGACCCCAAACAAGACATGCACGTTTTTAAGCTTTTTGGGAATTTTGCACTCCTAGGGGCTAATTTTGGGTGAACATGTAGAACATACTAGTAGGGGGAGAAAATATTTCTCCCCCCCCAAGGCACTGTTGAGAAGTTGGTCAAGCTGTCCACGCCGCCCCAGCCCACAGACCGCCGAGCACACCCGAGGCCGTCGAGCTCATCCTAGGCCGCCGAGCTCCCCCCAGGCCGCCGAGCTCACCCCAGGCCGCTGAGGTCACCCCAGACCGTCGAGCTCCCACAGGCCTCCGAGCTCACCCCAGGCCGCCGAGCTCACCCCAGGCCGCCGAGCTCACCCCAGGCCGCCGAGCTCACCCCAGGCCGCCGAGCTCACCCCATGCCGTCGAGCTCACCCCAGGCCGCCGAGCTCACCCCAGGCCGCCGAGCTCACCCAAGGCCGTCGAGCTCCCCCAGGCCGCCGAGCTCACCCCAGGACGCCGAGCTCACCCCAGACCGCCGAGCTCCCCCCAGGCCGCCGAGCTCCCCCCAGACCGCCGAGGTCACCCCAGGCCGCCGAGCTCCCCCAAGCCGCCGAGCTCACCCCAGGCCGCCGAGCTCACCCCAGGCTGCCGAGCTCCCCCCAGGCCGTCGAGCTCACTCCAGGACGCCGAGCTCACCCCAGGCCTCCGAGCTCACCCCAGGCCGCCGAGCTCACCCCAGGCCGCCGAGCTCCCCCCAGGCCGCCGAGCTCCCCCCAGGCCGCCGAGCTCACCCCATGTCGTCAAGCTCACCCCAAGCCGCCGAGCTCCCCCAGGCCGCCGAGCTCCCCCCAGGCCGGCGTGCTCACCCCAAGCCGCCGAGCTCACCCAGCCTCAGGCCGCCGAGCTCATCCGGCCCCAGGCCGCCGAGCTCACCCCAGGCCGTCGAGCTCACCCCAGGCCGCCGAGCTCACCCCAGGCCGCCGTGCTCACCCCAGGCCGCCGAGCTCAACCAGCCCCAGGCCGCCGAGCTCATCCAGCCCCAGGCTGCCGAGCTCACCCAGCCCCAGTACGCCGAGCTCACCCAGCCCCAGGCTGACGAGCTCACCCTGGCCGCCTACTCGCCCAGCTCGAGGGGCTTCCCCTGGTGGATTGCATTTAGCTATTTAGAACAACAGGATTTGGCTGTTGGCGGACTAATTTGGGGGCATTTCAGTAATTTCAGAGCAATGGAGGTTGGTTATTTGCAGGCAATTCCCAGAAAACTATAAATAGACCCCCTTGGGTGCCTTTGGGGGGGGGGGGGACTTTTTCCTTGCTTCCTCCTCCCTTAGCTTCTTCTTGGTAGAGTAGAGAGAGCTCCTCCAAGACACCCTAGCTCGAGCATTGACTAGGGAGGGGAAGTGCTCATGCAGCCTTCCGGGTGTGAGGTGGGACCTCCACGCTAGAGCCGAGGGTCTATTTCTAGCTTCTTGATCTTTGGTCCGTGGCATTCCTCCGAGTGCAGTAGGTGTGAGGTAACCCCTTTCTAGGGACCCCGAACTCCACAGAGACCAAATTTTTGGTTTCAACATTTTGGTGCGGTGAGCGTGGAGAGTGACCAGCATAGAAGATCTCGGGAGAGTGTCATGACAGGAGGTCAAGGAGGTAGTGATGATCTCGGCGAGCTCCCCAGCTCAGGACCCTTTGTGGGGAGGCAGGAGTTCATAGCCTTCATCCAAGGCATCATGGAGATGCTGCGCAGCATTTCTCCCTAGGGTGGAAGCTCCACCCCGACCCCCCAGGAGTTATCTCCACCTCTCGACGAGCCGACTCCCAGGGGTCTAGGCGAGATGACCCCAGCGGGGGGAGAAGGAAGTGCACCGGGAAGAAGGCCAGGGAAGGAGAGGATGGGAGATGGGGTCGAGCGAGACCTCACCGGCCGGGAGCTGTTCTCCAGCCCGGCGAGTACCAACCTCCCAGGTGAGCAGGCCGCGCGAGTAGAAGTGGCGAGACCACCCCTTAGGGGGTCACCCTTCAGCGAGCTGATCATCTCAGCTCCCGTTCCCAAGGGGTTCAGAGAGCCAGACATGGCTTACTATTCCGGGAAGGATGATCCCGTCCAGCACCTGCAATGGTTCGAGGATGCGGTCTCCATCAGGCCGATGACAGATGCCTTCAAGTGTCGCCTCTTTGCGATCACGTTGAAGGAGAAGACAAGGGACTGGTTCCATCAAGTCCCTCCAAGGTCGATCTACGAGTTCGAGGACTTGAGTCGGAGCTTCCAACTTCGCTTCTCCACCTCCAAGAAGAGGAAGAGGAGTCCTGAGTCCATCTTCCTGATAAGGTAGGGGGTTGAGGAGTCGCTAGCCCGCTACGTTGACATGTTCCAAGAAGAGATCTTGGAGGTCCAAGAGATGCCCGGGTATGCTCTCCAGATGGCCTTCACCGTTGGGCTGAAGGAGGGATTCTTCAAGATGAGCTTGACCCGGAATGCCCCCCTTTCCTTCGAAGAGCTGATGGAAAGGGAGGCAGAGGAGATAGCCATGGAGGCAGCCAACCCGTCATTTGTCAAAAAGTTGGCAAGGCTAACAGAGGCGGAGTCGAAGGAGCAAGGAGGCGCAAGACATTAGGAAGGAAGAAGCAGAGAGGAGCAGAGAGCTTGGGGGTTCTAGGGACAGGAGGGTCTAGAACCAGGTTGGAGGCAGCAGGGAGGACCCATTCATGGTCCAGGAAGAGGTCACAACCAAGGTGGGGGGATTTTCATGAAGGCCGAGGGAGGTTCAACTTCCAAAGGCAAGCCCCTAGGCAACTCCCACCCCCACCACAGCAAGCGATGGAAATTGGTCGAAGGGAGAGGAGGAACCGCACGGGAAGGAGAAAAGTCAGAGTAGAGTTACCCTACTGTGAGTTCCACCAGGAGGAAGGCCACACAACATCTACTTGCCCCGAATTTCTGGAGTTGAGAAGGACAAGAGCTCCAGCACTTCAACCTCATCAGCCTCAACAAGCGCAAGACTCGGTGCGGATTAAAGAAGTCCGACCCAAGGCAGCAGAGGAGAGATATGAGGACAGGGTTGATGTGGGCACCCGGGGAAGGATCGGATGATTCACGGGGGAAGAGGGAGGTAAGAGAAAAGTGAATCATCTTCTTGTAATGAACTTAGCTTGCGTTGTATCAGCTATGATTAATGGTAGAAACCACCGAAAAATATTTATGGTCCATAAAAGGTCTCACTCCGAGATGGATTCCGCTGTCAGGCTCTCACTAGCTGACATGACAGGTTGATCTCTCGTGGAGGCTAAGTCCTTTTAGCTCCGAGATGGATTCCGCTGCCAGGCTCTCACAAGCTGGCAGGGCAGGTTGATCTCTCGTGGAGGCTAAGTCCTTTTAGCTCCGAGATGGATTCTGCTGTCAGGCTCTCACAAGCTGGCAGGGCGGGTTGATCTCTCGTGGAGGCTAAGTCCTTTTAGCTCCGAGATGGATTCCGCTGCCAGGCTCTCACAAGCTGGCAGGGCAGGTTGATCTCTCGTGGAGGCTAAGTCCTTTTAGCTCCGAGATGGATTCCGCTGGCAGGGCAGGTTGATCTCTCGTGAAGGCTAAGTCCTTTTAGCTCCGAGATGGATTCCGCTGTCAGGATCTCACTAGCTGACAGGGCAGGTTGATCTCTCGTGGAGGCTAAGTCCTTTTAGCTCCGAGATGGATTCCGCTGTCAGGCTCTCACAAGCTGGCAGGGTAGGTTGATCTCTCGTGGAGGCTAAGTCCTTTTAGCTCCGAGATGGATTCCGCTGTCAGGCTCTCACTAGCTGACAGGGCAGGTTGATCTCTCGTGGAGGCTAAGTCCTTTTAACTCCGAGATGGATTCCGCTGTCAGGCTCTCACAAGCTGGCAGGGCAGGTTGATCTCTCGTGGAGGCTAAGTAATTTTTGCTCCGAGATGGATTCCGCTGTGAGGCTCTCACTAGCTGACAGGGCAGGTTGATCTCTCGTGGAGGCTAAGTCCTTTTAGCTCCGAGATGGATTCTGCTGTCAGGCTATCACAAGCTAGCAGGGCAGGTTGATATCTCGTGGAGGCTAAGTCCTTTTAGCTCCGAGATGAATTCCGCTGTCAGGCTCTCACTAGCTGACATGGCAGGTTGATCTCTCGTGGAAGCTAAGTCCTTTTAGCTGCGAGATGGATTCCGCTGTCAGACTCTCACAAGCTGGCAGGGCAGGTTGATCTCTCGTGGAGGCTAAGTCCTTTTAGCTCTGAGATGGATTCCGCTGTCAGACTCTCACTAGCTGACAGGGCAGGTTGATCTCTCGTACAGGCTAAGTCCTTTTAGCTCCGAGATGGATTCCGCTCTCAGGCTCTCACTAGCTGGCAGGACAGGTTGATCTCTCGTGGAGGCTAAGTCCTTTTAGCTTCGAGATGGATTCCGTTGTCAGGCTCTCACTAGCTGACAGGGCAGGTTGATCTCTCATGGAGGCCAAGTATTTTTTACCCCGAGGTCGTCTCGTCACCCAGGCTCCCATTAGTTGGCTTGACAGGTCGACCCCTCGGGGAGGCCAAATGTTTTCTACCCCGAGGCCGCCTCGTCACCCAGGCTCCCATTAGCTGGCTTGACGGGCTGACTCTCCTGGGAGGGGCCAGGTACTTTTCGGCTCAAGCCCACTCCGCGAATACGTTGGGTTGGATGTTTCTTTCCGAGATTGTGCCAACCTCGAAAAGAGCGGGGATTGTGTACAACCCTGTATTCGCGAAAAGTGTTCCCCAAACAAGGCATGCGCGTTTTTAAGCTTTTTGGAATTTTGCACTCCTAGGGGCCAATTTTGGGTGAACATGTAGAACATACTAGTAGGGGGAGAAAATATTTCTCCCCCCCCCCAAGGCACTCTTGAGAAGTCGGTCAAGCCGTCCAAGCCGCCCCAGCCCACAGGCCGCCAAGCACACCCCAGGCCGCCGAGCTCACCCCAGGCCGCCGAGCTCACCCCAGGCCGCCGAGGTCACCCCAGGCCGCCGAGCTCCCACAGGCCGCCGAGCTCACCCCAGGCCGCCGAGCTCCCCCCAGGACGCCGTGCTCACCCCAGGCCGCCAAGCTCACCCCATGCCGCCGAGCTCCCCCAGGCCGTCGAGGTCACCCCAGGCCGCCGAGCTCCCCCAGGCCGCCGAGCTCACCCCAGGCCGCAGAGCTCACCCCAGGCCGCCGAGCTCCCCCAGTCCGTCGAGCTCACCCAGCCCCAGGCCGCCGAGCACCTCCGGCCCCAGGCCGCCGAGCTCACCCCAGGCCGCCGAGCTCACCCCAGGCCGCCGAGCTCACCCCCAGGCCGACGAGCTCACCCCAGGCCGCCGAGCTCACCCCAGGCCGCCGAGCTCACCCAGCCCCAGGCCGCCGAGATCATCCAGCCCCACGCCACCGAGCTCACCCAACCCCAGTACGCCGAGCTCACCCAGCCCCAGGCCGACGAGCACACCCTGGCCGCCTACTCGCCCAGCTCGAGGGGCTTCTCCTGGTGGATTGCATTTAGCTATTTAGAACAGCGGGATTTGACTGTTGGCGGACCAATTTGGGGGCATTTCAGTAATTTCAGAGCAATGGAGGTTGATTATTTGCAGGTCATTCCCAGAAAACTATAAATAGACCCCCTTGGGTGCCTTTGGGGGGGGGGGGGGGGCTTTTTCCTTGCTTCCTCCTCCCTTACCTTCTTCTTGGTAGAGTAGAGAGAGCTCTTCCAAGGCACCCTAGCTCGAGCATTGGCTATGGATGGGAAGTGCTCAGGCAGCCTTCCGGGTGTGAGGTGGGACCTCCACTCTAGATCCGAGGGTCTGTTTCTAGTTTCTTGATATTTGGTCCGTGACGTTCCTCCGGGTGCAGTAGATGTGAGGTCACCCATTTCTAGGGACCCCGAACTCCACAGAGACCAAATTTTTGGTTTTAACAGTGATTTTTTCGTTCGGTCTCGATTTTTTCGCCTGGTCGTGATTTTTTCGCCACGTCGCGTTTTTTTCGCCCGGACACACTTATTTTATCACCCAGGCGCATTTTTTTCGCCCGTGCGGGTTTTTTCACCCGTGGGCGATTTTTTCGCCCTGACACGATTTTTTTCCTGCAAGTGATTGTTTTACTGGATGTAGTTTTTTCTTCCGGGCGCAGCGGCGAGCGATTTTGTTCTCATACGTGATTTTTTTGCTCGGACGCGCATTTTTTGCCCGAGCGTGTTTTTTTCGCGTAGGAATGATTTTTCACCGGAACGCGTTTTTTTCGTTCTCACGGAAGAAAAAGCGCGTCAAAAACAAAAACTTGCCCTTTCAAAAAAATCGCACAGGGGTGAAAAATTTGCGCACGGGAGAAAAAAATGCCTCCGGGCAAACAAAACGCGCACGGGGGAAAAAATTCGCTCTTAGGCAAAAAAAACGCTCCCGGGCGAAAAAAATGCCCGGGCGAAAAAAATGCGCCCGGGGGAAAAAAACGCGTCCGGGCGAAAAAACCGAGCCCGTGCGAAAAAAACGCGTCCGGGCAAAAAAACGCGCCCGGGAGAAAAAAATGCGTCCGGGCGAAAAAATGTGACCCGACGAAAAATAATCGCGTCCGGGCGTAAAAATCGTGGCCGGGTGAAAAAAAAACGTTACCTGGCGAAAAAAAACACGTCTGGGCCAAAATACCGCTCGAGTGAATAAACCCGCAAACGGACGAAAAAAATCGCAACCGGGCGAAAATGTTTGTCGGGGCGAAAATATCGCGCATAGGCGAAATAATCACGTCTAAGCGAAAAAAAACACTTCCAACCGAATATGAATTAATGAAATTTTAGATAAATATTTATGAACAAACTATACAAACACTCCCCTACTTATTCATCGTTGATTTTATTAAATTTTTATGCAAATAACAATTTTGAATTAGCGACTTATTTATTATTATAAAGATCTGCCGCTGCTGTCCCAATAGAGCCAGTATTTTAGATAATTTTTTTTTCAAACGAATATTGAATAAATGCTCTCATGACTTTAGTTAGAAAACCGAGTTTGTAGCTATCATTACAGCAAGGATGATAATAAAATGTGTACTATTGTTCACAGCCCAGATGACAACCAACTGCACTGTGGCCATTACTTTTCCTTTCGGCCCAAAATATCTTTGTAAAAGTTTTGGAGTTGAATTCTATTAAAATAAATCATTTCCAAGGATTTGAATTTTTGTATTATTTTTACTCATATGTGCTCAAATATTATACGCAGGTCCGCAGGATAAGCTTAGATATTTTTCTCTAGGGCGTAATCATTGTGGATCCGAATGCCCTGTAGTTTCTGTGGGAACTTCAGGGGGTGGAGTTCCTGTTTTGTCAATTAATGAAGCGGAATTAGAAAAAATGGTTAACATGAAAGTTGTAGATATCTCTGAGATGAATAACTTTCATGTTGAACATTTTTGTTCACGTCACATCCTAAGGCCGACCTCGCATATTGAGCTTATTTTTAGGTTCAAAAACTAGTTTTCTATACTCACCTTAACAAACACGCATCCTCAAACGGAACCTAAGGATTATTATAAGAATTGTGAGTCACGAGGCTTTTGAAAAATTGGTTTAAATTGGGCCGCATTAGTTCTTTACCGTTCTAGCGTGCAAACAGTCACATAAGGAATAGAGAGTGGGCAAGATGGTTTTTTTTTACGTGAAAAACCCGTGAATAAGTTGACAAAATACGTGGCTAGTTCGGTGCCGACAAAACTTCACTATTTACTGGTGTTTTATATGGCTTTATGGAGAAGGTGAGGGTGACAGACCGTTTCTCGTTACAATTGACGGGGGGAGAGAGTAAGATGTGTCCGGAGGGTGACAGTCTGTGCTCGCGAAGCTTTATGTCTGTCTTTGCTAGCGGTGGCGAACGCGCGTGCTGGCGACTTAGCCGCTTTTTTCTCTCGTGTTCGAAGACTAGAGCGGAGGAGGCTAAGAGAGCTCGGATGCGTAGGGGGAGAAGGCTGGAAGGAGAAAAGGTGAGAATGAAGAATGGTTCAGTGTCCTATTTATAGGTCAAAGGACCTAGGTGGTTACCGTAGTTATGCGGTTATCCGCAGACCGTAATCACCATATTTGATATTTGCAGCTCATTTTAGTATAGTTCGATGTGTACATTATTTTAACGATTTTACTATTTGCATACCAATATGATTTTAGATATTCGCGCTCACTCATATTTAGTGGTTATGCAGGTGGTTACCTGTACAACGGACGACAAAGGTTGCACAGAGACGATCGAACGGCGGGGAGACGGTCGGCGACAGAGAGGTGGATAGCCAGAGGGAGGCCTGGGCGGCGGAGGGTGATCGAGAGAGGGACAGCTACGGAGGCTGACTGGGAGAGGGCCGGCGAGGCGACTACTAGGATGGGGCTGGCCTCGCGACGGTTGGTCGGGCAGCTGCCACAATGGGCCCGGCCTCGCGGCGACCTCGCAGCGATCAACAGTTGGAGATAACACCAAGGCCGCCCCTATCAGAGCTCGCATTGGGGCCAACCACACGGAGGCTGGTTGGGCGGGGGCCCGCGTCGGGTTTGGCCTTGTGAAGGCCGGCTGGGTGGGGGCCGCATCAAGTGCTGCCTCTCGGTGGTCGGCAGGGCGGGGGCCGTTTTGGGGCCGACCGCGCGGTGGCCGTCCGGGCTAGGATTTGCAAAGGTTGGCTAGGCAACGGTCGCGACGGGGCCAACATCATGGAGGTCGGCCTATCGGAGGCTGCGTCAGGGCCGGCCTCGCGGAGGCCGGCCGGTCGGCACCCGCGCTGAGGCCGTCCTCGTGGAGGCTGATCGGGCTATGGTCGTTTGGAGGCCGACCAGGCGGCGACCGCGATGGGGCTATCCTCATGGTGGCCGACCTGTCGGAGGTCGCGCGGAAGCTGTCCGATCTCGCGGAGGCAGAGCTCATGGAGGTCGGCCAGTCGAAGGCCGCGCTAGGGCTGGTCTCGCACATTATGTCATGTTGTCTCGCACAATATGTTCAAGAAGAAAGATCGTTACCCTTATCGATCGCTTAAAAGTCACGAAATAATAAAACGGTCACAACACCGTACTCTCCGCGGATCTGGCTTCGACTCGCAAATATGACCAAAAGAACGGATTCACAGGTTCCCTTCAGGGCTGGATCAGCCTTGTTGTTGCTCTCCTATCATTCTCCTTCTTTTATCTGAAGATCAGAGAGAGAGAGAGAGATTTCGCATCTCAAGCCTTTAACATAAAGCTACCCCGCACGATAACACGCTACCGCCGCGCGGTAGCTTCGGCGGTGGTCGTTTAACCCAATAAACGTTGTTCTGCCTCTTAAATACCGCCTCAACCTTATCCGACACGTGACACAATACCTCCAGCGGTACCTCTACCGCTGCGTGTTAAGTGCCAGAGATAATAGTTGAATTAATTCACTGGCTACCGCCGCGAGTATCATACCATCGTCGAGTGGTACCTTCTAGAGACGTTATCTTAAATCAGCTTGATACTGCCAGCGCTAGCTCTACCGCCTGACAGTAATCTCCAGTGACCATCTTTCTGTTATATTCAGGAAATTTGGTGCATTACAGCTGGGGCCGGCCTTGTGGAGTCCGGGCGGACTGGGGCTGCACCGGGGCCATCCTCATGGAGCCAGCGCTGGGGCCGCTCTCGTGGAGGGCGATCGCAGGGGGGCCACGATTGCGGGGTGAGTGGCCGCATCAATGTGGTTTAATACTGTCATTTTGTAATTTATATTTTATTTATGTTCATCGACGTTCAGTTTTTCATCAGTCCGAAGAATTAGGACGTGTTAACTATGAGTCAAATCAAATGCACAAACAGTTATGTGAAAATCAAGCAGCATGACAAGAGACATTTTAATGTGAAAAATCATGTGGCTAAATTTGTGCCGAACCAAAATTCACCATTCTTTTTTTGTTTACAATTATTAGGGCTCCTCTGAAGGTGATAAGACACATCTCCGTTACAAGCTTTGAGTACAAATAAAGAGTAAAAAAGCCAAGTCCACAGAGCTTCCACAAAGTGTCAGCGAGAACATCAGCGAGCGTGTTTCTCTATGCCTTATCTCGGGCTCTCTAAATAGTTCAATTGAGAGTTGAGTTGACTCGATCGAGAGCAGAGCAAATACCGAGCGAAGGAAAGATCGAAGTCCTACGTTCTCTTCAGAAAATCTCAAAGCTCCTTTTGACCTCTGGAGTTGTTTGTCCTCAAAAGAAGACATTGGGGTCTTTTTGTAGCTTTTTAAAGGGACGTATTGGTAATTGCACTCAACTGAATCTTAAGTTGTTGAATGACTTTGCTCCGTTTTAGTCGAAATCCTATCCATTTGACTCGAAAATCAATAGGAGAACTCACCCCCATTACAAGCCCTATATTTCGCGCAAAAGTATGTGTCCTTTACGTACCTAATTTTTTCTCGAAATTATCCCGCTGTCCTGATTTCTCCTGATTGTAACCCGGCTCGACCAATGGCTGACTTAGAAAATTAAAATTAAAATTAAAATTAAAATTAATCAACAAACATAAAAAAAAACTATTCCTGTACCTCACCTTAAAAACAAGGTGAGTATGAACTGTCGTGAACGTCTACCTTATCTAAAGAATTTCATTCACCTTTTTTTTAATGATTGTTATTAACACTTCAGTTTTGACTAGTCGTATAATTTTTTCTTCTAATTTCTTACATCTTTTAAAAATACATTTTGTACATGTATTTTTAGAAAAAGTGTTCAACACGAAAGTTATAGATCTTGACGAGATCTACAACTTTCGTGTTGATCAGTTTTCCCAAAAATGCATGCACAAGGCGTATTTCTAAAAGCCGCGAAATCTGAGTGTATTTTCAAGATACGTCTTGTTCATGCATTTTTCGGAAAAATGTTCAACACAAAAGTTGTGGATCTCGTCGAGATCTACAACTTTCGTGTTGAATACTTTTCCTAAAAATACATGTACAAAACGTATTTTCAAAAACCACTAAAAATTAGGAGAAAACGTTATGCGACTATCCAAAACTATAGTGCTACTACCAATTACCCCTTTTGGCGGTTTTGTTGTCGTGCCAAACTTGCATTCCACTGTCATGAAAAAATGCTCCCCAAGCCTAAAGCCACATGTGGATTCGCCCCTGCTCGGTACACTGTGTAAGAAGGCCACCTATTGACACCTGTACGTCGCTTATTGGGTGAGTCCAGTTTAACCGTATTTATTGGGTGACTCCAGTTTAATTATTTAATGTGTGGACCTGCAACAGTTCACGGGGTGTGCTTTGTGGTACCAAAGAAAGTTTGACGCCACATAATTATTGTTGGCCAATTCAGGACGGTGGGTTTTCAGCCTTTCGATCCCAGTACTGGAGAGGATAAAACTGTAATTTTAAGATACCTACGAGTCCAATGAGAGCTCACCTTCCTCTCTAGTTGAAATTTCTTACATTGCAATGGGAATATCATAAACCATATAAATGATGTTATAAAGGTAAGGGTTAAAGAATGTCACTCATTACATATTAAGTTCAATGTAAAGATTACGTGCTAAAAATATATATTTCATCAGAAACTTCGTTAAATAACCCAATCGATCATCATTAAAATAGTACAACAATCGGCACTCTTCCTTCTTCGGCGTGCGAAGCAAGGGATCCATATGCGTGTTTTCTCAGTTGATCGAACTGGTTGTGCCTGGGTCATTTTCAAGTTGTCTTAATAATATTCACTTTCATATAAAGAGTTAGCTAGCTGATATCATTTTGTCACTTTAAGGCTTGCGAGCGTACCTTCTTACTTAGACAGCACACTAGGCTGTAAAGAGTTGAGGTGGGACTTCACTTTATGATTCAACTCAATAATGTAACACCACAAGTGCAACAAATATATGCATATACGCATGCATACATACATACATACATACATATAGTATATTAGTGACAAACGTGTGGCTCCATCCCTACGGCCAATCGTGAGAGTACCTCAACTATGATATATGTGGAGCTCCACCTCTATGAATTAATTAATACAACTTAAAATAAATACAATATCAATTATTTTATTTTAATGTATATATTATCATTCGTGCTAAATTAATTTTAATAAAGTTGATGAGATTGAAGACATCTCCTCGAAAATACCGCTGACATGCTTATTGATAGTCTTTCTTGAAAAGACCATTGACATGTGTCATGATAGTCTACTATAATAGCAGTGACGGATCCAGAAAATTAATAATGGAGGTGCACAAATTGATAATGGGGGTGCACACAAATGTTTTTTGAATGTGACGTTCTAAAAATTTTAATATGGGGGGCCAGACATCAACTTTAAAAAAAAATTTAACGTTTCGATCTTATCGGAGCTGTATTCCCCTTATCTGGCCACCGTTTTTGACGTTTAAGTAGTCAAAATCCATTACCTCGACGAGAGGAATTCAAATACACTAACCATTTTGAAAAATAATGGGGGTGCCAGTGTCCCTCGGGCCCCCTCTGGATCCGCCCCTGTATAATAGGTTTATGAGCTCTACTTGTTGATGCGCGGAAACGTCGCGGGGCACCAGCCAGCTAACACGGAGGGGGTGTTCGATCTCACAAGCTAGGAGAGGAGGAAAGGAGGAAAGGAAGGAAGCCTCTGAGTGCTCGAGAGTGGAGCAAACGGCTTGTCAAAGAGGGTTGCGGGGATAGAGGAGAGAAGCTTGATCAACAGAGCGGGTTGATCAGGAGAGGAGAAGGAGGTTGACCAGGAGCTGTCGAGCAGACGGCTAATGGACGGTTGTGCTTGCAGGTTGGATGCCGAGGAGAGCTGAGCTGAGAAGAAGTCTGCTGAGCAGAGGAGCAAGACTTGCTGAGCAGAGGAGCAAGGCTTGCTGAGCAGAGGGAAGAATAAGGGGGGCCGCTAGCAGCGGCAACAACACACTTCGCCCGCCGCGGCCTAAATGCCACTCCTGCGACGGGCTTTCCTTTTATTAATAGCTAGAGATTACAAGCTTACAAGTACACCTTTACAACAAAATCACTTAAAGGGTACAAGGAGAAGCTGGCGGCTAAGAGAGAAGAAAGTGCCAGAAAGCAGGAGAGAAGCTGGCAGAGACTAAGTAAAATAGTCTGCTAGCTGCTGGAGGACTGAGAAACTGAGTCTGCAGAGGGCTGCTGGCAAGCTGCTGAAGAGCTGCTGGAGAGCTGCGCGGACAGGAAATTGAGTCCGCAGAGCTTGCTGGAGGAGGCGATGACGGACTGCGCGGACTGGAAAACGGAGTCCGCAGGGCTTGCTGGCAGGACTTGCAGGATCCTCCAACCGTCTGGCGTGATGCAGAATGAGAGGCACCATGGGCTATTTATAGGCCCAGGGAAGTTCTTCTAGAAGCGGGGCCCAGTGACATCAGCATGACGACCTGCGCGGACTCCGCGGACAGAGATTTTGCGTCCGCCACTGTCGAGCGATGAAGCAGTCGGAAGGACCCACCTGCAGAGAATTGGAGGGCGCCCCCTAGCGGGCGACCTGGGCGGACTCCGGGAGGAGTCCACCCGGCAGGCCGGAGGCCGCCCCCTAGCGGGCGGCCTGGGCGGACTCCGGGTGGAGTCCGCCCGGCTGGAGCCGGGGCCGCCCCCTAGCGGGCGGCCTGGGCGGACTCCGGGTGGAGTCCGCCCGGCTGGAGCCGGGGCCGCCCCCTAGCGGGCGGCCTGGGCGGACTCCGGGTGGGGTCCGCCCGGCTGGAGCCGGGGCCGCCCCCTAGCGGGCGGCCTGGGCGGACTCCGGGTGGAGTCCGCCCGGCTGGAGCCGGGGCCGCCCCCTAGCGGGCGGCCTGGGTGGACTCCGGGTGGAGTCCGCCCGGCTGGAGCCGGGGCCGCCCCCTAGCGGGCGGCCTGGGCGGACTCCGGGTGGAGTCCGCCCGGCTGGAGCCGGGGCCGCCCCCTAGCGGGCGGCCTGGGCGGACTCCGGGTGGAGTCCGCCCGGCTGGAGCCGGGGCCGCCCCCTAGCGGGCGGCCTGGGCGGACTCCAGGGGGAGTCCGCCCGGCAGGGCGCGGCCGCCCCCTAGCGGGCGGCCTGGGCGGACTCCATGGGGAGTCCGCCCGGAAGACGGGTAGAGGCCGCCCCCTAGCGGGCAGCCTGGGCGGACTCCAGGGGGAGTCCGCCCGGCTGGCCTGGCCGCCCCCTTGCGGGCGGCCTGGGCGGACTCCAGGGGGAGTCCTCCCGGCAGGCGGGCAGAGGCCGCCCCGGGTGGGCGGCCTCGGCGGACGGCGGCAGGAGGCCGCCGCCCCTCGGGCAGCAGGGAGGTCGCCCCCGATGGGCGTCCTCGACGGACGGCGGTAGGAGACTGCCGCCCCTTGGGCGAAAATGGGAGGCCGCTCCTGGCAATGCTGTTGGCGGACTCCTGCAAGGAAAAGACTGTATGATTAGCGGACCTAACTGCATGTCCCGCGAGGGTGAGCCATGGGAATAGCTCGCCGTCCCGCAGGGCACGCGGTTGCTAGGAGACCTAGGCGGATAGGGAAGACTGTCCGCCTACGCTGGGACCCATCGCGATCAAAAAGGGAGAATCTAAGGGTCACGATGAGCCAGCTGGCCACCTTGGGAAGGATCGCCGATTTCTGGGTTAACATAATCCCCGCACTTTTTCAAGTTCTGCAAAAGAACTTCGAAAAAGTTGGAGACCCACGAAAATCGTGATCCACCCCAACGGAAGAAGAGGAGCAAGGAGAGACAGAACCTGAAGACTCTCCTTAGAAGCTTGGTGCTTCCTGTCTATTTTCCTGCAAAAGGAAAGTTAGGATAAGCATGTATGGGTGGTACATCGAGTGTGTACCTGAATTTGCTTTTGCAAAATGAAGAAGGCGTGTATTCTGTAAGTGTTCTGCAAAACAAAAGTGAGGAAAACAGAAAGGCGTAACAACTTGCAAGTACCTGGAAGGGACCTGCAAGTCTTTGCTGGTTTCTGCAAAAGAAGAGTTAGGAGCATGCACAATATATGAGAGTAACTTGCAAGTACCTGTGAAGAAACTTGCAAGGGTTTGAGGATCTCTGCAAGAAGAGAGTTAAGAGCAGGTATCGTATATAAAAACAAGCTGCAAGTACCTGGATGAGGCTTGCAGGTGTTTGCTAATCTCTGCAAGAAGAGAAGTTAGGAACCAATAAGATATGAAAATAACTTGCAAGTACCTGTGAAGAGAAGGCTTGCAAGTGTTAACTGTAGACTGTTAACTGTTGATAAGTTAACTGTTGACAAGATAAGGCCGATATGACCAATTAGCAAGAAAAGTGCCTGATGAATATTATTATGAAGCCCAGACCAATAAACTGAGTGTTGACTGCTGACAGATATGACTGGATAATAATAGCATGGCTGATAGCACTTGAGCAAATAATGTAGAGGAGATGAGAGCAATAGAGCTTATATGAGTAGAGTGCGAGTCATCATCCTGATAGAGCTTTGAATAAGCAATTCATATAGGATGAGCACGAGCAAAGTGACTGCTGAAAATCCTTTTGGTAGGTCGGATTAACCTGTTCACCTGCGAAAGGAGGGAAGAGAGAAAAGGAGGGCTGCACCCGGAATGATTAAAGTGGGTTGAATGCTGCCACAGGTGTTCCCCGTGGGCCTTATGCATCACTTGCCCGAGAAATCATACCGAGTATAGTCCTACTCAAAGCGGGCTGGCCGCGCATCCTCAAGGAGGGGGGAAAAGGAAAAAAGAGGTCCATGTTCGGAATGACTACAGAGGGTTGAATGCTGCCACAGGTGTTCCCCGTGGGCCTTATGCATCACTTGCCCGAAAAATCATTCCGAGTATGGTCCTGCTCGAAGCGGGAAAGGAAAAAGAGGTCCATGTTCGGAATGACTAAAGAAGGTTGAATGCTGCCACAGGTGTTCCCCGTGGGCCTTATGCATCACTGGCCTGAGAAAGTCATTCCGAGTATGGTCCTGCTCAAAGCGGGCTGGCCGCGCATCCTCAAGGAGGGCACAAAGCAAGGGAAGGTCCTGAGAAGGACCGCTGGAAGCAAGGAAGATCCTGAGAAGGATCGCTAGAAACTCTGCTCTCTTGCCCTGGGCACAAGCATCACTGATCAAGGAGACAGGTTGCGCCAAGAGGCCTATATTGTCTGTGTATTGATCAGTGGAGTTGTGAGAACCCGAGAGGCATGGATCGAGGATACCGGAGAGAGTTATTCGGCCACCACAGTTGAAGGATGATCCAAGAGACAAGGCTACGCTTGATCGCCATTGCTTGTCCAGCGAAGATCATCCTAACCGTAGTGTTTCCTATAAGACGCACAGCAGAGCTAACACATGGGGCTCCCCTAGCACACACTCTGTGTCAGATGCTGGCTAGGATCCTAAGCCTGAAGCCCATAATCGTAGATGAACTGCTCCCACTACACACATGGGTATACTCCCGCCATATGTGGTCGAAGCGGTAGTGCGAGAACAAACTACGGAGGGAACGTTTCAGACTCGGCGAAATCTCATTGGCGTATTGATCCAGGGAGAGAGAGAGAGAGGCAACAAAAAGGGAACTGTGTCAGTACAGGATCTCTGAATAAAGCTTTGCAGAAAAGCAGGAAAACACTGAGAAGTGTTGTAATGAAAATGTTTGAAAGAGGGAGTAAGGGTTGAGATAACCCCTGTAGGTTGTAAGGAGCTCTGGAGGACTGTGAAGTCCATCGCTTTGGAGGACTGTGAAGTCCTTGCTAGTTTAGAATAGCCTTCCTAGCACGCCCTCATCATCGGCGTCGAAGCATTCGACTTCTTGGTTGACAATGAGGAGAGGAGGCTCTTCGACGTGATTCACTGCCCTTGAGGAGCAAGGAACATCTGAAATTTCTTTGCCCTTTGACGTTGATGGGTCAGGGCGATCTTCTTTAGGGAGCAAGTCATGCATCTTGCCCTGCCGGAGCATCCTTTGCACAAGCTGACGGAATGCTCGGCAGTTTTCTGTTCGATGGCCTGGCTCTTTGTGGAATTCACAATAAGGCTCTGAGTCTCTAGACCTCTGATCTGCTGGCCGGTAGGGCTTCTTATAGCTTGCCCTGTCTTTCATGATCTGCACTACCTCTTGCACGACGTCGTCGAGATCCGACTCATGCAAGTCATCGTCTTGCTGCTGTTGGACAGTTGCTGTTTGAGAAGGAGCTAGCGGTAGCAATGGATCTTGAGCATCGCGGCCCGGGAAGGAGTATCGCTGGCGATGAAGCCTTCTCTCCTTCCTTGAGTGAGCTGGGAAATGATTGTAAGGAGACCTTGGAGGTTGCTTGCGAAACGGATCTTTCTCTGATACGAGCTTGGAGACGAAGCCTGGATTGCTCTTCTCGCCTCGGATGTACGAGTTGGCTAGAGCGATCAGCTCTTGGTATGTCCTCGGAGCACGGACATTAGCTTCAAACTTGAGAGGCCCTTCGCGAAGACCATGGATAAGAGCCACTCGGTACATTTCTTGATCAACGATTTCGATGTCCAGAATCTCTCTCTGGAATCGATCAACAAATTGAGACCAAGTTTCATCACTGCGCTGTCTGATCTCAAAGAGGGCTTCAGGACCGCCCTTTCTCTTGGAGGAGGTAGAGAATCTGAGAAGGAACTCTCTACGCAGATCGAGGAAGGAACTGATGGAGTGAGGACGGAGGCCATAGAACCAATCCCTCACTTGCCCATCAAAGGTTGTCACAAGGAGCTTGCACTTGGTTGCATCTGACAGAGTCTTGAGAGCAACAGCTGATTCAAAGGCTTGAAGATGCTTTACTGGATCAGTCTCTCCTGTATAGATTGGCAGTCGAGGCTCTCTGAAGTTTGCTGGAGTAGGTTCAAGGCGAACACTCTCAATGAAGGGCGACGGCTCTTCCTGCTCTCCCACAGCATAGGGATCAAAGGGAGCATAGGCTGCAGCTGCAAAAGAAGCAGGGGGGTAGAAAGGAAAAGTTGCTGCAGGGGGAGCAGAGGCAGGAGCTGGGGGGCAAGGATGACTTCCTTGAAAGTTGAGAAATCTAGCAGGACTTCCCCGGGCTGCTTGCCGGAAGAAGTTTTGGCGAGCGGCAAACTCTTCATCTTGAGTTCGCAAAGGAGCAGCAGGACCTTGCGGGAAGGTCGGGGTGTAAGGCGGATAGAACGGAGGACAAGCTTGAGAATAAGCTTGCTTATGCTCTGATGTTGGCGTTGGGTTGATTGGAGCAGCTGGAGCAGCTGCTGGACGAGAGTCTAACCGCTGCGTGATCGCAGCAAGAACTTGGTTGATTGCTTGGAACTGTTGAGCATTCTCACGGCGCGACTGCTCAAAAGCTTCCCAGAGAGGATCTTCACTGGGACTTGGAGCAAAGTTCTCGGCTGATTGATCTGACATGGCTAACTGTCGCTATTCACCGTCTGACCGGATCTGAAGGCCGCGTGTTAACTGTTGATGCGCGGAAACGTCGCGGGGCACCAGCCAGCTAACACGGAGGGGGTGTTCGATCTCACAAGCTAGGAGAGGAGGAAAGGAGGAAAGGAAGGAAGCCTCTGAGTGCTCGAGAGTGGAGCAAACGGCTTGTCAAAGAGGGTTGCGGGGATAGAGGAGAGAAGCTTGATCAACAGAGCGGGTTGATCAGGAGAGGAGAAGGAGGTTGACCAGGAGCTGTCGAGCAGACGGCTAATGGAAGGTTGTGCTTGCAGGTTGGATGCCGAGGAGAGCTGAGCTGAGAAGAAGTCTGCTGAGCAGAGGAGCAAGACTTGCTGAGCAGAGGAGCAAGACTTGCTGAGCAGAGGGAAGAATAAGGGGGGCCGCTAGCAGCGGCAACAACACACTTCGCCCGCCGCGGCCTAAATGCCACTCCTGCGACGGGCTTTCCTTTTATTAATAGCTAGAGATTACAAGCTTACAAGTACACCTTTACAACAAAATCACTTAAAGGGTACAAGGAGAAGCTGGCGGCTAAGAGAGAAGAAAGTGCCAGAAAGCAGGGGAGAAGCTGGCAGAGACTAAGTAAAATAGTCTGCTAGCTGCTGGAGGACTGAGAAACTGAGTCTGCAGAGGGCTGCTGGCAAGCTGCTGAAGAGCTGCTGGAGAGCTGCGCGGACAGGAAATTGAGTCCGCAGAGCTTGCTGGAGGAGGCGATGACGGACTGCGCGGACTGGAAAACGGAGTCCGCAGGGCTTGCTGGCAGGACTTGCAGGATCCTCCAACCATCTGGCGCGATGCAGAATGAGAGGCACCATGGGCTATTTATAGGCCCAGGGAAGTTCTTCTAGAAGCGGGGCCCAGTGACATCAGCATGACGACCTGCGCGGACTCCGCGGACAGAGATTTTGCGTCCGCCACTGTCGAGCGATGAAGCAGTCGGAAGGACCCACCTGCAGAGAATTGGAGGGCGCCCCCTAGCGGGCGACCTGGGCGGACTCCGGGAGGAGTCCGCCCGGCAGGCCGGAGGCCGCCCCCTAGCGGGCGGCCTGGGCGGACTCCGGGTGGAGTCCGCCCGGCTGGAGCCGGGGCCGCCCCCTAGCGGGCGGCCTGGGCGGACTCCGGGTGGAGTCCGCCCGGCTGGAGCCGGGGCCGCCCCCTAGCGGGCGGCCTGGGCGGACTCCGGGTGGGGTCCGCCCGGCTGGAGCCGGGGCCGCCCCCTAGCGGGCGGCCTGGGCGGACTCCGGGTGGGGTCCGCCCGGCTGGAGCCGGGGCCGCCCCCTAGCGGGCGGCCTGGGCGGACTCCGGGTGGAGTCCGCCCGGTTGGAGCCGGGGCCGCCCCCTAGCGGGCGGCCTGGGCGGACTCCGGGTGGAGTCCGCCCGGCTGGAGCCGGGGCCGCCCCCTAGCGGGCGGCCTGGGCGGACTCCGGGTGGAGTCCGCCCGGCTGGAGCCGGGGCCGCCCCCTAGCGGGCGGCCTGGGCGGACTCCAGGGGGAGTCCGCCCGGCAGGGCGCGGCCGCCCCCTAGCGGGCGGCCTGGGCGGACTCCATGGGGAGTCCGCCCGGAAGACGGGTAGAGGCCGCCCCCTAGCGGGCGGCCTGGGCGGACTCCAGGGGGAGTCCGCCCGGCTGGCCTGGCCGCCCCCTTGCGGGCGGCCTGGGCGG
This sequence comes from Platanthera guangdongensis, assembly GCA_039583875.1. NCBI lineage: Eukaryota > Viridiplantae > Streptophyta > Magnoliopsida > Asparagales > Orchidaceae > Platanthera > Platanthera guangdongensis. Next base: position 21,618,211 of record CM077151.1, read on the forward strand.
ACTCCAGGGGGAGTCCGCCCGGCAGGCGGGCAGAGGCCGCCCCGGGTGGGCGGCCTCGGCGGACGGCGGCAGGAGGCCGCCGCCCCTCGGGCAGCAGGGAGGTCGCCCCCGATGGGCGTCCTCGACGGACGGCGGTAGGAGACTGCCGCCCCTTGGGCGAAAATGGGAGGCCGCTCCTGGCAATGCTGTTGGCGGACTCCTGCAAGGAAAAGACTGTATGATTAGCGGACCTAACCGCATGTCCCGCGAGGGTGAGCCATGGGAATAGCTCGCCGTCCCGCAGGGCACGCGGTTGCTAGGAGACCTAGGCGGATAGGGAAGACTGTCCGCCTACGCTGGGACCCATCGCGATCAAAAAGGGAGAATCTAAGGGTCACGATGAGCCAGCTGGCCACCTTGGGAAGGATCGCCGATTTCTGGGTTAACACTACTAACAACATTTTTTTATGAAATTTCATCATTATTTTTAATTTGAGAATATAGTGTAATTAAACTAATTACATAAATGAACATTATATTTTATTTTTAAAAAAATATATTATAATATATGTTAAGTTATTAGGATAAAAGAAACATGCTATTTATCATGATTTTGAATGTTGCAACAAAGCCAAATTTTTTCGTATAATAGTGAAAAATATCTAAACATAAATAGGCGATTACCAAAGTTAAGGTTGCATGTGTTAACTACTGTTAGTTCTAAGAAGAGAGTGAGCTAGGAGCTCTAGTTTTTTGTGTTAATTAGCGGGAGTTTTCAGCTTTTTGAATTAACTTAAAGTTGAGAAAGCTTCTCAAAGTAAAATAAAAGCATGTGGCGTCCTCTACACATGTATGATGTGAAACTAAGGTTCTGTTTGAGACAGCTTATGCTGATAAATAATCTCTATTTAAAATGCAAACGTAGTTTTATAACTGTTTGTTTGTACAGTTTATAGAAAATCACTTATTTTAAAATTGATGATAAGTTGGTTTTTCATAAACTACTATGGTCCAACTTATAGATTCTCATAAGCGATTATCTCTTTAAAAAGTCATTTGCGTGATTTTTTTGTCCAAATGTGATTTTTTTATCTGGACACGATTTTTCACCCGGACTCGAATTACTCGTTCGCGAGAGAATTTCTCACTGAAGCACGAATTTTTCGACCGGGAGATTTTTTTTCACAAGGAGCGGTTTTTTCGACCGGTCACGATTTTTTCGCTCGGGCACAATTTTTTCGACCAGTCGGGAATTTTCACCAGGTCGCGATCATTTTGCCCGATCGTGATCTTTTCGTCCGGATGCAATTTTTTAGCCACATCGTGCTTTTTTCGCCCTGGAGCGTTTTTTCGCCCGAGCGCAATATTTTTCGCCCGGACGCGATATTTTTGCCTCGTGGGAGTTTTTTTCGTCGAGTGTGGTTTTTTCGCCCGATCGTGATATTTTCGCCTGTAAGCGATTTTTTGCCCCGACGCGTTTTTTTCGCCCCAGCGCAATTTTTTCGGCCCAACGTGTTTTTTTTCGCCCGGGCGGGTTTTTTTGGACCGGGCGTGATTTTTTCGCCCGAGCGCAATTTTTTCACTTGGGCGTAATTTTTTTTCCTGTATGCGTTTTTTCTTCCGGGCCCAGCGGAGAACTATTTTTTTGCCCAGACGCGGTTTTTTTTTCGTTCGGACTCGTATTTTTTGCTCGAACGTGTTTTTTTCGCGGGGGCATGATTTTTCCACCAAGACGCGTTTTTTCGTTCTCCCAGACAAAAAAATCGCACAGCGGCAAAAAATTGTGTTGGGGAGAAAAATTTGCATCGGGGTCAAAAAACGCGCTGTAGAGAAAAAAACACACATTTTCAAAAAAATCACACTGGGGCAAAAAATTGCGCTCGGTCAAAAAAAACGTGCACCGGCGAAAAAAAGCTCCCGAGGTGTAGGATCGAGCGCATACCTAACTGTTCAAAAAGCCCGGACTTTTGGAAAGGGTGCTACTTAATTTCTTAAATAAGTAGCAGAGCGTCACATATCAAGTGAAGGAACGCCGGACCCAACAATCCCCCCTGGCGTCCAGCACAACCCGCCGGCTTAGAGGTGAGGTTACCACATGGCCCACATGGCCCAGAGGTGGGGTTACCCCATGTCCACGGTTGTCTGACCCGCCGGACCCACACAGGTAGAAGTGAAAAATTGGGATTTAATAGCCCCCCCCCGATCTTGAACTCGTGACATCCTCTGATACCAAATGTAGGATCAAGCGCATACCCAACTGTTCCAAAAGCTCGGACTTTTGGAAAGGGTGCTACTTAATTTCTTAAATAAGTAGTAGAGCGCCACGGATCAAGTGAAGGAACGCCGGACCCAACACGGGGAAAAAAACGCGCCCGGGCGAAAAAAACGCGTTGGGGCGAAAAAATTGAGCCCGGGCGAAAAAACGTGCCTGAGAGAAAAAAATGAGCCCGGGCGAAAAAAATGTGGCCGAGCGAAAAAATATCGCGCCCAGCCAAAAAAACCGTGACCGGGCGAAAAAAGCGCTACCAGGAGAAAAACAAGTATGGGCAAAAAAAACGCTCGGGCGAAAAAAATCGCGACCAAAAGAAAAAAACCTCGAGCAGACGAAAAAAACCGCGATTGGGCGAAAAAATTCGTCTGGGTGAAAAAATCACGCCCAGTCGAAAAATATTGTCCGGGCAAAAAAGCTAGCTCGGGCGAAAAAAATCGCGAAAAAACCATGCCAACAAAATGCGCTCGGACGAATAAATCACGCTGGGGCGAAAAAACGCGTGCAACCGAACGGACTCTTATGAATAAATGAAATTTTGGATAAACACTTATTAATAAACTATCCAAACAATCGACTACTTATTCAACATATATTTATAAAATATCTATGCAAGCACCAATTTTAAATTAGTGACTTATTCATCATCATAAGTTGTCCCAAATAGAGCTTAAGACTCCTTTTGGAGGGACTTCTTTTCATCGGTCAAGCTGTCACGACTGCATGAACTTGACCTAAGTTAAGATCCGGTTCATGCGGTCGTGACCGCTTGACCGATAAAAATAAGTCTCGTAAACAAAGGCTATGTTTGGGACAGCTTATGCTGATGAATAATCTCTATTCAAAACACAAACGCTGTTTTTCAACTGTTTGTTTGTGCAGCTTATATAAAATCACTTATTTTAAAATTGATGATAAGCTAATTTTTCATAAGTTATCCGGGACCAGCTTATGATTTCTCATAAGCGCTTATCTTTTAAGAAAACTCAAAGTTGATTTTTTTCGTCTGGACGTGATGTTTTCGTTTTTGTGGGATTTTTTCGCAATAGCGTGATTTTTTCACCCGGGTGCGTATTTTTGGCCCGGACGTGATTTTTTTGCCCGGGGGTGATTTTTTCGCCCGGACGAGAATTTTCCGTCCAGCCGCCAATTTTCCCCCGGTCGAGTTTTTTCCGTTCATGCGCTATTTTTTCGCCCGAGCGCGATTTTTTTGCCCGAGCGCGGATATTTCGCCCGGGCGTGGATTTTTCGCGAGGGCACGAATTTTTCGCCCGGGCATGAATTTGACGCCCGTGCGCGAATTTGACACCCGGGCGCCAATTTATCCCCAGAGCGAGAATATGTTCGCCCGGACGTGATTTTGCTGCCCGAGGGCAATTTATCCGCCCGAACGCAAATTTTTCGCACGGGAGTTGTTTTTCCCACTGACCTGATTTTTTTGCCCGACAATGATTTTTTCGCCAGAGAACGATTTGTTTCGCCCGGACACAAATTTTTCACCAACAAGCGATTTTTTCGGCGGATGCGATTTTTTTCTGCAAAATGCATTTTTTCGCTTTCGTGCAAACATATCACTTGCGAGCAAAAATATCGCTTGCGAGGAAAAATATCGCATCCGGACAAAAATATCACCCCGGGAGGAAAATTCGAGCACGGGCGGAAAATTGGCGCCCGGGCGGCAAATTAGCGCCCGAGCAGAAAATTCGTGCCCGGGCGGGAAATTCGTGCACGGTCGGAAAATTCGCACGCGGGGGGAACATTCCTGCCCGGGTTAAAAATTCGCGCTCGAGCGGAAAATTTGCGCCACGGCTGAAAATTTGCGCCCCGACGTAAAATTCGCGCCTGGGCAGAAAATTTGCGCTTGGGCGGAAAATTCGCTCCCGGGCGAAACATTCAAGCCCGGGCGGAGCATTCGGGCCCGGGCGTAACATTCGTGCCACGGCGAAAAATTCGCGCCCGGGCGAAAAATTCGTGTCCGGGCGAAAAAAACGCTTCCGTGCAAAAAATGACACCTTTGCGAAATAACCGCGCCCGGGCGAAAAACCGCGCTCAGGCGAAAAGTTTGCGCCCAAGCAAAAAATTTGATCTCGGGTGAGAATTTCGCGCCCTGACGAAAAAAGCACGCTGAGGCGAAAAATCCGCGCCCCGGTTGAAAAACTGCGTCCGGGAGAAAAAACTGCGTCCGGGAGAAAAAACTGCGACCGAGCAAAATATTTGCGCTCGTGCGAAAAAATGATCGTCGGAAGAAAAAAATCGCGCCCCTGTTAAAAACTCGCACCCAGGCAAAAAAACGTGCATGAGTGTAAAAATCGCGTATGAGTAGAAAAAACACGTTCAAATGAACGAACTTTTATGAATAAATGAAATTTTAGATAAACACTTATGAACAAACTATCCAGATAGTCTATTGATTATTCATCATTGTTTTTATAAAATCTTTATCCAATCATTAATTTTTAATTAACAGATTATTCATCATCATAAGTTGTCCCAAATAGACCCAAAGTCTAATTAAAGTTGCGCATTAAAAAGAATAAATGTTGAAGCAAGTGGCAACGTCAAAATTATTAGACTACCACACCCTCAAAAACTAGCTTAGAGTTGACAACATTAGTCTCAAATCAGGTTTTCTCCTTGGCTATATTGGACTTAGTGGGCCTCTCTACATTGATGACTGTGGATGCACATGTAAAAAGAATAATGATGCTCAGTTTAGCACGTTGGTGACAGTCATAAATATGAGGGTTAAATTGTCATACGTTAATGCTCGCCTAAGAAACTTCATTCACTTTTATGTTCAAATTCACTGGAATAAATAAGGAGCCACAAACGATTCCAATTTAATTCCTTAAGATATCTATGAATTCTTATGCTTCGTGTCTTTCGTAGGATCAATCTGCGCCCACTTCATTTTTTAATAGTGATTTCACAACAAAAAGGTCATAATTTGACGAGTGCTCTGTTTGCCTCCGTATTTTTAAGGGCGTTTATATTGGCAGCCCGCATATCGATATTGGCAGCCCAGAAAATAAGGAAAAACATATATAATATGACCGTTAATAGCAGCCCAAAATGCGGAACACACGTCTTTTAAAAATAGGTGTACTATATGACATTTTTAGAAAAAGTGTTCAACATGAAAGTTGTAGATCTCGTCGAGATCTACAACTTTTATGTTGAACAATTTTTCTAAAAATGTCATATAGTCGGCCTATTTTCAAAAGGCGCGGAACCCGGACGGAACTATGCGAGTTCCGCCCGGGTTCCGCGCCTTTTGAAAATAGGCCGACTATATGACATTTTTAGAAAAAAGTGTTCAACATAAAAGTTGTAGATCTCGACGAGATCTACAACTTTCATGTTGAACACTTTTTCTAAAAATGTCTATTTAAAAATTTACTGTTTGGGCTGCCAGTATCCATCGGGCTGCCAATAACCATATTTTAGGCTGCCATTATAGTTGGGCTGTCAATATCGATATGTGGGCTGCCAATATAAACGCCCATTTTTAATCCGGTGATTCGGTGAGTTTGATCAAAAATGTCACGATTATGTATGTATGTTTGAAATAACAATAATGATTATAACCTCCATCAAAAAGTAAAAAAATCATTTTAAATATAAAATTGAATGATATTTCTTAGATGAGATTGTGAGAAAAACAACACCTTTTATAATCACCATGTTCACGCCTTGCCAAATTGAGCTGAGATGTTTATCCATTAGGCTCCGTTTAGCACTGTGGTGGCAGTCATAAACACATAATTTAAAACGTGGATCACCTGGCAAACATCATTCGTTTGAACATAAAAGTGGATGAAGTTTCTTAGGTGAGCGTTAACAAATGACAATTTAACCCCGTGTTCACGACCGCCACCATCATGCCAAACAAAACTTTAATTAAATCGAGATAAATGTCGGACCTACCGGCACCGGTGCGCTGCTTCAAATGGATCGACCTGGACGACCTTCTTCGTCGTCTCAACCATCCATCGCCTTTAATTCATTAATATACCTTCAGTACTTTTTTCATTAACATTATTTTGTTTTAATTTGGTAGCTTGTAGGAATACAATATGTTTTACAGAGCAGTAACTTTTGGCTGCCTCTACTTATCGTCCTGTGTTTCAGGCTGTGTTTCGCGCAGCTTATTGCGACTTATTTGTTCCGATGTGGTTGGACAAAAAATGTCATTATTATACTAAAATTTTATGTCTCAAACTAGTTTTTTTTTTGTAACATTTGTGATACCAAACATGTATTCTATGACAATGACATTTTTTGTCAATCTCACCGGAACAAATAAGTTGTGATAAGCCGCGCCAAACAGAACCTCAATCATGTAATCATAAGCAAGTTCAACAGTAATTTTTGTATGTACACATGCCTACATGGGATTAGAAAATTAAGGAAGTGAAATTTTGCAAATTTTTTGCCACATTAGATTAATTTCATATATGTTAAGCTTACTTATCTCCATTATGTGTTCTGCATATGCTCTAATTCCGTCTATCTCCCTTCTTTTATTTATATGATCTCCACATTTGCTTGCTTTCTTTTCCTTGCTTGCTTTTGTTTAATGAGCTTCTTATTTTAGTGGTTTTTTGGCACTATAAAAGAGGGACTTAACTTGTGAGACACATCAAGGAAAAGTCTTAATTAAAGATGAGAGCGGTAGTGCACGACGAAGGCCGTGGTAGGCGGCGGAAGACGTCGACACGTGACTGCGGGCTGCATCAGCATCGGAGAACGTAAAGCTTGCAGGTAGAGGCAAGGCATAAGATTCGTGAGTTGCGGTAAGGTGCAAGGTGCTTGACGATTGCATGCTCAAAGGAAGTGGTTGTGCAGAAGTGGTGACGTTGGCGGACTGCACGTTCGCGGGAAGCTAGGGCAAGTCTTGACTTGGATCTCTTCTTGATAATGATGGAGGTTGTTCGTTTGACGACGATGAAGATTCATTCTGATACGAATCTTATGTGTCCTTGGACTGTAGTCTAAGTTTGTTTTTCCTCCCGCGAATCAAGTCAATCCGCCTCATTTGCGTTGTATTTGTAACAAATTGATATTTTGTCTCTCCTATTTGCACTTAATTTTTATTTATTTATTATCGCGGGTTTACCTTTCTCTAGCTTATTATGATTGTCCTGGGAATTATACGAATCCCAACAATTGATATCAAAGGGATGTTCGGTAGGGGACATGTGACTCGATAATCGGGGAAAGGGCCTGACTTCGCTGGTTAGCCGTTATGAAAACAGTCCGGACAGATAACTTCAGATCTAATTAATAATCTAACGACAAAAATTAGTGTGGTTACGAAGAGCGATTTGAGCAAGCCACAAATGAGAAAATGAAGGAAAAACCACAATCAATGAACACAAAAAATTTAAAGTGGTTCCCAGAATTTTGGACACATCCACTGACTGAGCAGGCAAAACTTTTGATTTTCTTTCTCAAGCATACAATGTGGCTATAAATGAAGGAAACGATAAACGAGAGTTTGTTCTGAATGCGGTTGTACACGCTGCAGCAAGAGAGAAACCAATGGCTAGGGAGAAGTTGACAGTCGAAGGCCGAGCATGCTGCAGCAAGAGAAAACCCGACTGCAAGAGAGAAACCGGCTGCCGAAGGCCGAGCACGCTGCAGCAAGAAGAGACACGGCGGCAAGAGAGAAGTCGACGACTGAAGGCTAAGCACGCTGCAACAAGAAGAGACCTGGTGGCAAGAGAGAAGTCGACGACCGATCACACCCTTCGGTTCCTCTACAATGGATCCCGGTACCAACATATATAGGCATGAGAGAAACCCTAGACAACACCGGGTATGAGGGGGACGACGGTACCTAATCATGGAGGAAATCAATTCCCATCCACTTGTGCTCCTCCATCAACGGAAGATTGGAATGTTTCCAAAAAAAAAGATACCGCCTGTGATATTTGTTTCCTTTATCGGATTCGGTCAGGTGCTAATGACAGAGGCAGAATAGGTGGCATATCGTAACAATTTTCACCTTGACGCCTCTTCCATGACATGCTCCGCCTTGCTGAGATAACTCCAAGATGCCCCAACGGTCACCAAGAACCAATGACAAAGGAACCAACTGAATGAACTTTTGCCAAGAACGGATCAGGAAAAAAAATCTCCTTCAATCCTGAGTAGCACGCAAATTGATATACATGACTGTCTCAAAAATGCTCCACCTAGAAGTTAAATTTCAACTGCTCCACCTCCAGCGGTGGTCTCCCATATCAAATTAATTCTGTCAAGACTTTTGGAATGTGATGTGTGTGCGGGAGGGAGAATGATAATTGCAAACACATCAACAAGCATGCAAACAAACTGAGCTCAACATGATAGAACGAACCCTTATAAGAACTATTCAAAGGTTAATTAGACACGCTCTAAGCCCTAATAGAATGAATGAGTAACAAGGAATTGAATGAGCTTATGTAATAGCGGTTGACCAAATTGCATTCACATAACAAAGTTCTTGATAAGGAAAAATAACTCTAAACATGAGTTATAATGACACAAATATAAAGATAGCATGACAAAATAAAGGAAAAATAAAATATTAGCAAATGAAAGAATGCCAATCATGGAAAACAATAAGAACATTGATGTAGAAAACAAAAAAAAAACACAAAAGACAGGAAAGAGAGAGATGAGGATGCACTAGAAGATGTCATCTACTACATCCTCAAGACATAGAGATGCAATAGACTTTTCTTTTTCATCAACAAAAGGCTTCTCTTTCTCCTTATTCTGGAGCTTCCAACAACCCTTAATTCTATGATATTTCTTTTTGCAGTAGTTGCAGTGAATATCTGAACTGTCCTTAGACTTTGACTTGCCTACTCTGCCTGAACCAAACTAACTCTGGGAGTATAAAGCTAAACTTTCAGTAGTGTCTGAGCCTGACGACTTCTTACGAATATCATCTAAGAGTAAGACTGCAGTGAACTCTTCCATATCCAGAATATCCTAGTTGTAGGTGACAGGTTTGACCGTGCCCTCGTAGGACTTTAGAAGAGAGTTCAGAAGAACAACTATCTTGTACTCTTCCTCCACCTTGATATCTATGCTGAGACATTCAGATAACAATTTATTGAAACTGTTCAGATGGTCATGTAGAGATTAACTTTCCTTCATGCTAAACTTGTATAACTGTTGCTTGAGGTAGATGCGGTTGGGGAAAAACTTTGTCATATAGGTACTCTCTAGCTTTGTACAAAGACCAGAGGCAGCCATCTCTGAAAGATCTTCATACAACACATCATTATGTAAGCGAAGGTGTATGGTGGATAGATCTCTAAGATCCAAATCCTCCCATATGCGATCAATAACCTCAGCATCCTTATGAGCCTTCCCCAATAAGACACGATGTAAACCTTTCTTAATCAGTAGTGCTTTGACATTCACCTGCCACAGACCAAAATTTTACTTTCCATCAAACTTCGTAACTTCAAACTTCGCACTAAGTGTAGAAGATGCCATAGAAATCAACCTGAAGAATCTGCACTGAAATTGAAACTCGAGACGACCTGATTAATTCACGGATCAAGATTGTGAAGATAGGGAGTAGATCAATGTCGTCACTTACCGTTGACCCAACTTGAACTGGAACGTCCAATCAATCACCGATCAAAACTCCATCCGATACCACTTGTTATGAAAACAGTCCAAACATATAATTTCACATCCAATTTATAATCTAATGGAAAAAATTAGTATGGTTACCGAGAGTGATTTCAACAAGCCACAAACGAGAAAAAAAAGGAAAAATCACAATCAAAGAACTCAAAAAATTTAAAGTGGTTCCCAGAATTTTGGGTACGTCCACTGCACAGGTAAAACTTTTGATTTTCTTTCTTAAGCATACAACACGACTATAAAGGATGGAAAATATAAATGAGATTTTGTACTGAATCTTGCTCCTCCAACATCCGGTCTTATACGCTGCAGCATGAGGGAAACTGATGGCTAGGGATAAGCCTAAGGTCGAAGGCCGAGTGTGTTGTGGCAAGAGGAAACCCTGTGGCAAGAGAGATACCGGCAACCGAAGGCCGAGCACGCTGCATCAAGAAGAGACCTGACGACAAGAGAAGTCGGTGGACAAAGGTCGAGCAAGCTGCATTTAGAAAAACCAAAAGGTGGGATTCCGCTATTTGCAAGCCAATCTTGGAAAACTATAAATAGACCCCCATGGGCACCTTGGAGAGGGGACTGCTTCTTCTCTCTCCCTCCCCCAAACGCTGACTCCGGTTGGTGAGTGCCCTAAAGGCCCACCAAGGTGTCCATCTCAGCATTGGTTAGGGAGGGGAAGTTCTCTTTGATCTTCCAGGTGTGTGGCTGTACCTCCTCGCAGCAGATCAGAGTCTGTCTCTTAGTTCCAAGCAGCTGGTCAAGTGTTCTCACTTGAGAGAAGTAGGTGCAAGCCCCCCCCGGGTCCGAACTCCACAGGAATCCAAATTTTGGTTTCAACAAATTCCCTTCTATTTGTGCTCCTCCATCAATGGTGGATTGGAAGGTTGCCAAAAAACCAAAAAAAAATACCGTTGGTGATGTTTGTTTCCTTTATCGGCTCCAGTCAGACGCTAATTGTGGAGGCAGAACAGGCGGCATATCACAACAGTGAGCGACTAGTTCTTTTTTCCATCCTTTCAGGTCCGACCTTTGACCAAGTCAGGTTTCACTAGTTTGTGTTGAGGACCACCATGACTAGTGAGAAAACAATTCTAGAGAGAATTTCAGTGGAGAAATTTGACCGTGCCCAATCCTCCAAGATAAAACACCAGGCTATATCATCAAAACTATATTGTGCTTGAATACTGAAGAAGCACGAAACACCAAAATTTTCACTTGATAAAGCATACATAAAAGAGAGAGAGAGAGCAAAATCGCAAGAGAAAAATGAACGAATGAAAAGTTATACAAAACATTTCAGGAAAACCTTCGATATAAGAGTCTCAAAAACCACAAGTAATTAATCGTGTACTTAAATTGCAACATGTATATTAAGTAAATTTATCTTATAGAGAAAACGTATATTTCCAATGTAAAATTTAATGAGCAAAAATGCATATACTGCGTACTGAAATCACACGTGAAAGAGTTGGGTGAGGTAAAATGCAAGCTTGAGAAATCAACTTGCCGGCTATCTCATGTAAACGCAACTGCGAGCATAAATAAACGTATGACGGGAATATCGGAACTCGACGTATGTGGATTTGTAGGCAAAAGGAAATTGACGCACGGCGGGTGAAGAAATCGACACACAACGCGATCAAGAAATTGATGCACAACATGATGAAGAAATCGACGTAAGTCAATTTAAGGTTTTCCGAAACGTCGAAACTATTTTTTTAAAAAAATTAAATTTAACACAGTTATTCTACATATTCGACATCTTGTCAAATTGATGCACTGGATTTGGAAAAAAAATTCGGTACGGGTAGCGTTTCTAAGTTTGAGAGCGAGTAAAGAGATGATCGTTGGATGACCGATCTAACCATCAGCAATAAAAGCGAGAAAATATTTAAAAAAAGGTGAGTAAACACTTTGATTGGACGGCGAGCAGGATTGCTCCAACGGCGAGCAAGCTACTCACGTTCCTTTCTCTAAAAACGCTACCATTAGCCAAAAATTATTTCTGAACTTGGGATGGTTCATGGATTCCCCTATATTTCATTCAAAATAAGTGACTGTTTATATATATACTCATTTAAAAAGTAAGGTTTGACAAAATGTGACTAATGATTTATCCTTTATTGATGAAAAAAATGAAAAGGTTGCTCGAAGCATCTGAGTGGTGATCAAAATGGAATCTCCTACCCGTTCCCCCTAGATGGGTATAAATATGCAAATCCTGAGTAGTTACTACGAGTATGGGTTAACCGTGTACCCAAACTGACCCGTTATGCTTCCGAACCCATTATTCGTCCAAATATACACTAACAAAAAATTCCCTCCAAATAATTGAGTTCCTACAAATTGATTTTAAGTTTTTCTCCTCAGTTGAATTGAATCTCAAACACTAAACACAAAATGAAGGCCCTAATTTAATTAATAAATTTTTGATATAAGACAAATCTCAAACCGCGCGAACTCAAGGAGTAACCGTCAGAACTATTGCTGTACTACGGAGTCCGCTGAGACCGGCAGGTCGCCAAACCGCAAACCACGCCGCGCGGACTACCCGTTATTCCAATGTAAGAAGAAGCTCCACGCGCCAATCAGCAAGCCGCCTAACTGTGAGGTCGCCTAGCCGCCTGACCGCACAATCTGCTGCTGCCGAGCTGAATAGGTCATCAGAAGCACACAGCTTATTGAACCGGGAAACTAGTTGCAGAAAAGAGACCGCCTAGCCGTAACCCGCGACCTACTTTTAACCACTGGTTGCTATCCACAGAGTCCGCACTGTCACTGACCGCAGTCAGAACCAAGTCCATGACTTCCAGCACTATCCGTACAACCTGCACAGCACAAACCGATCGACCTCCTCAGACCGCACGAATGCAATATCCAGACCGTAGCAACTATCCGCGAGTTCACTTACTGTTCATTTTCTATAATTGATGTGACAGAGGGTCCTATTTATAGACACGATGAGAACTGTGGTTACCGCCCTAGCCGATATGATAACCATCCCATCTCGCGTCGAGCACCAAGTGTTTCCGCAAGCCGCGGATAAAGAACCAGTCTGCCGCGACCTGCAAGATAGCAAGCTCGCCAAGGAGCAATATCAAGGCCGGACAACCAACTCTATCCGCCTTATCGCCATAGGCGATGCCAGGACCAAGACAACAACCCGCAGACACTATGGTAATAACCTGTCCGCATATCAGTGGACACGGCCCCAGTCTGCATGCCCTGTGGACACAATTCCAGTCCGCGCACTCCGAGCCCGCAGCCAAGGCACCAAACAGATAAATGTCGGCTCGCCGGACAAGGAATACAGTCCGCATGACCAAGCGGACACTGCTCCAGTCTGCACGCCTTGCGGGCACAGCTCCAGTCCGCATTCACCAAGCTCGCAACCAACCCACAAGTCAACTGCTGCTGAGTTTGGTGGACTGAGAAGCAATCAGCGCTTAACCGCGCGGATTGAGCAAACCTGGACTTGGTTCAGAACCAACCAAGTCCACACCACCGGCCACAAGGGCCAGTCCACGCTTACTGGCGACCACCGACACTAGTCCACGCATCCTAGCGAACTCCAGCACTAGTCTGCTCTAACCAGCGAACACCGCGGCTACCACATACCGCGCCACCGGTGCCAGACCAAGGCACCTGCCATGCCGATCTATCGAGCTCTAGTCCAGTCTGCATCTTGCCGGACTTCGCGGATAGAGAATCTATCCGCCCAGTTACCTTCTGGGAACAGCCATCCTGTTGAGCATAAGCCAGCCTGGCTAACCGCCACCTATGTTCGCACAGACCGCGTGAATAGATCGACGGCCCAGGCCGCCAAGGAACAAGCCGGCTGCAACAACCCTGCCGACCTGGCTAACCACTAGTCCGGTATGTATAGACCGCGCGGATAGGTCGCCCAAGTTGCTCAATCCTCCACTTTCACTTCACCATTTTCAACACTCTCCCTTTAAGTGAGAAGTGGTGAACAACCCCAGCAGTTCTCGTAATGTCGCACATGGTCCCTCTAATAGCACCATCGAGAAGATGTCCAAGACATAGTCCTCGCCCCGCATATCCTGGACCATAAGGGATCCCTCCAACATCTCTTGAAAGGAGCCGTGCTTCCCTCTGCCTTCCTCTTCAGCTCCGACCTCCACTTGCATGCTACATGAGTAACACCAATGACTTTGGGCTCAAGATCCCAAGCCTAGTCTCCTCTGAGGGTAGTCACCTCCTCAACCTTAACGTCATCCACCTCCTTGACTCCAGTGGTGCCTTCAAAGCAAGAAGGCTCTCACTCGATCTGAGGGTCTACGAATAAATAAGAGACCGAGCTCACTATATTTCCTTCGCAATATCGAGCTGGTGGGTTGATTATGCTCTTCGACCTCCGAAGAGCCTGATCACGGCTAACCACCTTCGCTGCTCCTTCTGATCCAACTTCGTTCTCGGGCAAACCTAGAACAATGCTCCCCTTGCTTCCTGGACAAGAAGCCACCGCACTAGAATGAGAATCACCCGGAGCATCGCTCCCCTGCTTCCTGAACCAAACGTCACTGCCCCGGAGCTAGAACAACCTAGTGCTCCTGGTGACACATGCAACTCCATCTGAACCTTAGCAGCAACCTCCTTCATCACACCATCTGACCTGCTCTCCTCTAGCTCCACATATGAGCTACCCCAATACGACGTCAGCTCATCGAAGACACGTCTCTCGACACAATGAACCTCTTTGTCGTAGGATCCATACACCTCAATCTCCTTTTCTGCTCATCATACACAACAAAGACTAGCTTCGTCTTGAGAGCCCCCGAAGAGTGTACATAGCAGGTAGAACCAAACACTTAAAGGTGCTTCACGCTGGGCTTTACCCTGAACATCAGCTCATACAGAGTCTTCATGTTGATCGGACTCAGAGGCATCCAATTGATGAAATGTGCCGCGCATGTCATCCCTTCCGCCCAAAATGCCTTAGGAATGTCTTTGCACTGAAGCCAACACTTGTAGGTCTCCTCCAAAAGACGGATAATCCGATCTGTAACACTACTTTGTTATGGATTATGTCCATGAGAGAGCTCCCTTCAGATCCCATGCTTAATGCAAAAATTCGAGAACATGGTTGAGCCGAACTCACCTCCGTTGCCCGTTCTCAACTTCTTGATCTGTAGGCTAAGCTGACCCTCCACAAGCTTCTTGAACTCCACAAACAAGTGGAACATGTTCGACTTCTCCTTCATGAAGTATACCCAAGTATACCTCACATAGTCATCAACCAATATCAGTATGACCTGCTTCCTCTAAGACTGGCGATGACGGTCGGTCCCACCAGACCACTACGGACAACCTCCAATGGTGCTTTACATCTGGAATGCGCCTTATCAAACGTAAAGCGATAAGCTTCATCGTGTTTACATCCTGTGCAAGCTTGACCGTCGTCAAAGGATGACAACTTAGGTAAGGCTCTCACAAGGCTCCTTACTGTCATTGCTTTTAGCTTGTCCATCCCGACATGTCTCAGTCTTTCATGTCAGATAGATGCACTATCATTGGCCTTCATCCAATCAGCATCAGAAATTATTGTCAACCCAGCCAAGTTTGTCTCCTTACTCCCAACATGAGCAACGTTCACCGAGTGCAGGACAACCTTACACCCCTTCTTGAAGTGACCAAGTTGCTTGCATCTATTGCACACTGGTCCTTCCTTTCTCTTCCAATCACGCCTATGAGAAACACTCCTCTCTTGTTGATCAAAAGTAGAGGAACCAACCATAGCAGCCAACTTCACCTCCTTGTTGAACAACCCACAAGGGAAGTCCAAATCTCCGCAGCTGACCGACATCCACTGATGTGGTCCAAGAGCTCTGATGAGATCACCTGCTTAAGAATAACCTCCGCTTTCACGTTTGTCTTCTTCCAAGCTCTCACCGCTTCAACATTACCTGTAACAACAGTAACCTCTTGCCTTTTTGCTATGCAAACCACCTCTCAAAGGTCATCACAAAGAAGATAGCTTTTTATACATGAATTCCACTTATCAAAGTTAGTCCATGTAAGAAGCTTCATTCCAAGATCTCTTGCCAAATCACCTTTCATTGCACTTAACCCTGGTTCACTTAGACTCACAAAAGCAATAAAGCAATTTGTCAGTTGATTCACTGCTCAAGCCTCTGTTCCCTATGATACCTTATTAAAAAATTTGATATAGCGAAAGACGGGAATCCAAGCGTAGGAACACTCAACCTATCCGAGCCCAAATAAACCAGATGCAAAACTGAAGAGCAAGAATCTTGTACTATAATAAACTTCTTTACAGAGCAAGACATACATGGCGAGACATGATTCATCGATGTATACAAAGGAAGTAGAAACAATACAAGGCAAATCTCAAGCCACGCGGACTCAAGGAGTAACCGCCGGAACTACTGCTGCAATACGGAGTCCGCCGAGACCGGTAGGTCACCAAACCATAAACCATATCGTGCGGACTACCCGTTATTCCAATATAAGAAGAAGCTCTACTCGTCGATTGACAAGCTGCCTAACTGCGAGGTTGCCTATCCGCCTGGCCGCACGATCTGCTGCTGCCGAACTGAACAGGCCGCCAGAAGCAGATAACTTATTAAATCGAGAAACTAGTTGCAGAAGAGAGACCTCCTAGCCGCAACCCGCGAACTGCTGTTAACTACTAGTTTTTATCCGCAGAGTCCGCACTGTCCCTGACCGCAGTCAGAACCAAGTCTCTGACTTCCAGCGCTATCCACACAACCTGCACAACATAAACCAGTAAACTTCCTCAGGCCGCGCGGATACAAAATCCAGACCACAGTAACTATCCGCGAGTTCACTTACTGTTCATTTCCTATAATTGATGTGACAGGGGGTCATATTTATAGGCACGATGAGGAGTGTGGTCACCTCCCTAGCAGATAGGATACCACCCCATCTCGCGGCGAGCACCAAGTGTATCCGCAAGCCACATATACACAACTAGTCCGTCGCGACCTGCAAGATATCCAGATCGCCAAGTAGCAACATCAAGGCCGGACAACCAACTCTATCCGCCTTGTCACCAAAGGCCATGCCAGGACCAAGGCAACAACCCACACACACTGCGGAAACAACCAGTCCGCATATCAGCGGACATAACTCCAGTTCGCACACCCTGCAGACAGAATTTCTGTCTGCGCATTCCGACCCCGCAGCCAAGGCACCAAGCTTACAACCACCAGACTCGGCGGATAAGGAATACAGTCCCCATGCCCAGGCGGACAATGCTCCACTCCGCACGCCTTACGAGCATAGCTCCAGTCTGCATTCACCAAGCTCGCAACCAACCTACAAGTCAACTGTTGCCGAGCTTAGCGGACTAAGAAGCAGTTCGTGCTTAACTGCGCGAACACCTAGACTGAGCAAACCTGTACTTGGTTCAGAACCAACCAAGTCCACACCACCGACCATAAGGGCCAGTCTGTGCTTACTAGTGACCACCGACACCAGTCCGTGCATCTCGGAGAACTCTAGAACCAGACCGCTCTAACCGGCAAACTCCACGGCTACCACCTGCCGCGACACAAAAGCTAAACCAAGGCACCTGCCATGCCGATCTCCCGAGCTCCAGTCCAGTCCGCATCTTACCGGACTCTACAGATAAAGAAGTTATTTGCCCGGTTACCTTCTGGGAACATCCAGCCTGCTGAGCATAAGCCGGCCTGGCTGGCTGCCACCTCTATTCACACAGACCGCACGAACAGACCGCGCGAACAGACCGCCCAGGGCGCCAAGGAACAAGCCTACTGCAGTAACTCTGCTGACCTGGCTAACCACCAGTCTTGTCCGCATAGACTGCACGGATAGGTTGCCCAGGTTGCCCAATCCTCCACTTTCATTGCACCATTTTCAATAAATTTGGTAAGTCCTCGGAGCCTCGATGAGAGCGCTCTGGCCTTAGAATGTTGCTGAACTCGCGAAACCTTGATGAGAGCATTCCGTCTGGGAATTTTCTAAGTGTACAGAGCTGTTGGAGGGAGCACATTCGTTGAAGCGGAGCTTTGATAGTGCATTCTCATTGAAGCAGAGCCTTGATGAGAGCACTCTCATTGAAGCGGAGCCTTGATGGATCACTTTCGTTGAAGTGGAGCCTTGATGGGAGTGCTCTCGTGGAGGCGGTTGATGTGACTTGGAGCTTCCAGAGACCTTAACACATGAAGAGAAGTGGAGAGAATTACTGAGAGGAGAATCAGCCTAAGTCCATGATCTCGTCGGAAAATCTCAGAGCTCTATCTTGCCTCTGGAGTTGCTTGTCTTCAAATGAAGTCATATTTATTGTTGAAATCGGAACTCGGTTTCTTGAGGAGTTTGGACCCAAGAGGGTAGCTTGCACCTACTTCTCTCAAGAGAGAGCACATGACCAACCGCTTGGAACTAAGAGATCGACCCCGAACTGCAGCGAGGATGTCCCGCCACACACCCGGAAGATCAAAAAGAGCTTCCCCTCTCTCACCAATGCTGAGCTGGGCACCTTGATGGTCCCTGAGAGAACTTGGACCAGAGTCAGCCTTGGGGGAGGGGGAAGGAAGAAGAAGAAGTACCCCTCCCTAGGGTGCCCATGGGGGTCTATTTATAATTTTCCAAGTTTGGTCTGCAAATAACGGAATCCCGCCTTTTGATTTTTCTATACACAGCTCAAAACGGTCTGTAAACAACATAATTCCGCTATTTGGAGGGGCTATTAGAAGTCCCAAAGCGGTATCCAGGGGTTGGCGAATGCTCGGTGAAGCGGGGACTCGCCACTCGCCCCGAACCTAGAACTCACCCCAGGGAGCCTAGAACTAGCACCTTGGCGGGCCGCACTCGCCCTAGGGAACCTGGATCTTGCACTATGGGCCGCACTCATGCCAGAGAGCCTAGATCTCGCCCCCGGGGAGGGGCGGGGGGTTAAACTCGCCTTAAGGAGCTTAGATCTCGCCCCTGGGTGGCAGCACTTGGCCTAGGGAGCCTGAAACTCTCCCTTGCGGGGCCGCATTTCCCCCAGGGAGCCTGGTTATCGCCCATGGAGGTTACACTCACCCATGGAGTCTGGATCTCGCCCCTGAGGGGCTGGACTCACGTAAGGATCCTGGATCTCATCCCTGGGGGTTGCACTCGCCCTAGGGAGCTTGAAACTCGCACCTGGGGGGTTGCACTTGCCCCTGCGGGGCTTCACTCGCCCCAGGGATCCTGTATCTCGCCCCTGGGAGGTCACTTCTTCTACAATGATCCTAGGCTGGAGATCCTCTAGGTCATCATTGGTCGCATCTGATCTCGACGAATTACGCGTTATACATTTATAGTTTTATGGAGGGCTATGGTGGTAATTGTGCCGGGGTGTGATTTGTGCTGACGAATGACGTAGCTTCATTTCGATCACCGGAACACCAAATTTACCGAAATGACGGGAGTGCCCCCCCAAGGCCAGTTCAGGTTGCCCGGGCAAGGTGACCGAAGGTGGCAGCAAATGATGGTGGAGGTGGCAGTTGGAGACGGTATGGGTGATGACGACGGCGACGGCCGCTGCCGGCACACATGCGTGGCCCGCGCCCGCGGTTGCGTAGTGTGCAACTATGTAATAACGCAGCCCAACATCTGCACAGGTTGGCATCGAGCGGCCACGCAGGTCGGCCATGCACAGCGCGCGGGGTACGACCATGTAGGGGTGTGGCCCTGCGGGGGTGCGACTGTGCGGTCTGTCCGCGAACGCACAGGGTGCTACCGCGCAGGCCGTCCATGCGCAGGCAGGTCGTGCGGGGCGTGCCCGCACTGGCCATACGGGGTGCGGTTGTGCACACGCATACCGCGTGGGGCGCAGATACGCGCGCGCATGTGCGCAGGCCGGGCGTACTTACGCTACCCTTCTGTAAGCATGCGTGGGTTTGACTTCCTTTCTAGGGGATCCTAAAGCTTATGGCTTTAATGCACATAATCGGTCCGGTCGAGCTCATACGTACTCAGTTCGAATCTTACCGGTTTGACTTAGAAATTTCAACGGGGTTTGACTTCCCCCGAGTCCCGGAAGCACCATGGAAGAAGGTCGAACCCGGGCACGTGGCTAGGCCGTGCAGGTGTGCACGACCTGCGTGTTGGAGCGCGCGACATGCGCACACACAGCTAGCACGCAGCAACACCCCGCGAGGTCAGCGCGTGCGCGCGTCCAGCTGTCGCGGGCGCACCACCGTGCTGCCACTCCCCCACGGGGCCGCGCCCCCGTGCTGCCACGCCCCTGCGGGGCCGCGCCCCAATGCTGCCACTCCCCCGTAGGGCTGCGCCCCGCGCGGCTTGTACGTGTGTGACATACACGTCCCGCCTACCCGTGCGACCGCATCCCGCGAAGTCCCCCCCCCCCCCCCCCCCCCCCCCCGCACGGCCACAATCCCGCGCAGCCACGAGGAGATGCCCCACGCACGTGTGCACCGCGCCTGCAGTGTGTGCCACAAATGCTACCGACCCGACCGCCTCTGGCCGCCACCGCCTCTTTCGGACTCCAGCTAGCGTCCGCGGCCCCCGGGCAACTTTCCCGAGCCGCCCGGAGGGCACTTCCGTCATTTTACAATGATCCGGGTGATTCATGAAATGGTGCGACGTTATTCGTCAGCACAAATTCAGCCTCGACGCAATTACCTACGTATTTATCCAGAAATCTATAAATTGGCCCCTAAGCTTTCATTTGGAGATTGACAACTCTAGAGGCAAGAGATAGCTCTGAGGTTTTTCGGCGAGATTGTGGACTTACGCAGATTCTCCGCTTAATAATTCGCTCTGGTCCTTTTCTTACACAAATGCTCAGTGGACTTAGAGCCAAATTTTCAGGACAGTGCTTTCATCGAGATTCCGTGTACTTGGCCAAATTTTCAAGCCGCAGCGCTTCCATTGAGCTTTTGTGTACGTTGCCAAATTTTCAGGCCAGAACACTTTCATTAAGGTTCCGTGGGCTTATACAAATTTCAAAGGCCGGAGCGCTTCCATCGAGACTCCGAGTACTTAGTTTCATTTTCTCATTTTTTTTACTTTGCAGTTGTAACGGAGAAGCAAACTGTCACCCTTGGAGATTAAATCTCAATCCCTGTAAACTCAAAGAAACTAATGAATTTTGGCTCGGCACAGATCCAACCACGTGTTTTTTCACCATTTCCGGGTTTTCCACGTCAAAAATCCCTCTTACTAATTGTTGCTGTTTACTTTTACAGATTGTACACTCGGTCCAATTCAATACTAAGACGGACTTATTTCTCCGAACTGAACTAAGAAAGACAGGATAACTCGCAACAAGTATGTATGTATTTAATTAATTTCGTTAACCTGGTTTGATAACTGATGCTCGCGTCACATGCAACGTGTTGCGTGCTGTGCCGCAGTATATATATAATCTAAGTATAATATTATTATTTTCCTAGAGGGCTAACAAATGCTTCCCTTAACCTCCAGCAGAGAGTCAACTTAGGCTCTATTTGTTTGGGCAGCTCTATTTTGGGCAAATGCCGTCGGCGTTTGCTTCGTTTCCACCCGTCCACCTTGAAAAACGCCCCAAAAAGTTCCGTTTGGAGCATCCACCTCCCCCCTCCGGTTCGAACTATCCATTTCCACCCGCCGGATCGACCCACCCCACTAAAACAAATGAAGCCTTAGAAAAATGTGCAGCCGCAAATATCTACGAACTTATTGGGCTTTGGCGGTGGCATGTCAAAATCACATACCCTACTGTATTCAGACTGCACACTCCTATTTATAATTGGTCTCTTATAATTGGTCTCTTATAATTGGTCTAGATCACATAGCCTTTCTTATCATTGATCTGAATTTTGGAATGAAAAATGTGTGAGATGGTTTAACATGGTACAAGAATTAGGTTCATGCTCATGGAACGTGTTAGACGGCATGTCATAAATAAAAAACGGCATGTCAAGATTAATCTCACACAGCTTACTCAAACAGTTCACTCGTCGGTATAATTGGTCCCGCTACGCTCTATTTGTTTGGGCGTTTCGTTGCTCCATTTTGGACAAACGCTGCTGGAAGGATGGTAAACAAATGAACCTTCGGCGGCGTTTGCTCCGTGTCCACCCGCCCGCCTTGAGAAACGCCCCAAAAAGCTTCGTTTGGAACAGCCACCTCCCCCCTCCGATTCGAACACTTCGTTTCCACCCGCCGGATCGACCCGCCACCGCCGAACCAAATGAAGGGAAATTTCTGTGTGTTGAGCTCAATTACGATCTTCATTTGTTATGCCCTATCAGACCTTCGATTACTACACAAAATCATGTTTGATTGAAATATGATCGTATATCAATAAATGTCATGATCGTATTTCACTACGGCCCTATTTTCTATATGAGTTATGCAAGTAGAGAAAGCTAAAAATAACTCACCAAAAAATTTCTCCTAATTAAGGCTTCATTTGGTTCCGCATTTTCGGGCAGCGTTCGGAGCAAACACCGGCGGACGGCGGGTAACCAAACTAAGTCCCGTCTCCGTTTGCACCGTTTGTGCCCGCAACAAGGAGAAAACGCCCCCAGTTTCGACCCCCGCCTCCCACCCTCCGGTTCTAAAGTCCCGTTTTGATCCTCCGGGTGCACCTTCCACCACCCAACCAAATATAACCGAAGAAGGAGGCGTTTTTGTTAATGTTACCAAACCAAAAACACAAAGCCAAACGGAGCATAAATTGGTGAAAGAGAATCCAACTCGGAGATGACAACCTAGCCAGCTCAAATTTCTTTAAATAAGCACTACACCTCGCTGCTTCTCCGCATTCCCTCAACTTCACTAGTTACAACAGCTATCAATACAGGAGCTTATTCTCTGGCCCGCCGGCGGCAATGGCGGCTTTGGTTTGCACCGTAAAACACATGCCCTCCTCCTCCTCTTCATGCACCTTCCTCCCAACAAAACCCAGCTGCCCGATCTCCTTTCCCCGCAAAAACCTCACTTTCCGAGCGGAGGCATCAAAGGATGACCTCGCCGGCGTCAGCGCTGCATCACGCCGCAACCTCCTCATCGGCCTCGGAGGCCTCTACGGTACCGCCGCCGGCCTAGCGATGGGCGGCCGCAGCAATATCGCCCTCGGCGCCCCCGTCCAACCTCCGGATTACTCGCAATGCGGGCCGGCCGACTTACCCTCCGGCGCTGCGCCCGTCAACTGCTGCCCGCCGGTGAGCTCCGTCACCGACTTCCAGCTTCCTCCGGTAACCTTGCCGCTCCGAGTTCGCCCCGCGGCGCACCTCGTCGACGACGCCTACCTGAAAAAGTACAAAAAGGCGGTGGAGCTCATGAGGAATCTTCCCGCCGACGATCCCCGGAATTTCATGCAGCAGGCCAACGTCCACTGCGCCTACTGCGACGGGGCGTACGACCAAGTGGGGTTCCCCGGCGTGGAGCTTCAGATCCACAGTTCATGGCTTTTTTTCCCATGGCACCGCTTCTATCTCTATTTTTACGAGCGAATCCTGGGAAAGCTCATCGGCGACGACACCTTCGCCCTGCCTTTCTGGAACTGGGATGCGCCGGACGGAATGAAGTTGCCCGTCATCTACAACGACGGTATACTTGCTACTGCTGTTTTGAATTACTATCAATCAAAACGTGTTGACCTATGATATTTTTTTGAATAAAGAATAAAAAACATAAATTTACAAACAATAATCATAAAATTTAATTATTAAGCAATGATTAATCTTACTAAATAAATAAGTAAAATTTACACATATAAAAATCAAACCTATAACTATTCTTGACGTCATGTTTTACCTTGACTTGAATGAGATTTTGGAGAAGTCCTGATCTACAAAAAAAAAAAAACTAATTTCACCAAAAATAATAAATAAACACACAATAATCAAAAAATAAATTATATATGTAAATTGTGAAGCCTGCCAAATAATGACGTGGATCCTCAAATGACCCCCCACAAATACTTGCTGCACAAAATGACCATCTATAGTCTATGCTATATTACGAAGGAAA
Source organism: Platanthera guangdongensis (assembly GCA_039583875.1). Classification (NCBI taxonomy): domain Eukaryota; kingdom Viridiplantae; phylum Streptophyta; class Magnoliopsida; order Asparagales; family Orchidaceae; genus Platanthera; species Platanthera guangdongensis. Next base: position 21,642,086 of record CM077151.1, read on the forward strand.
AATATTTTTTTTTGATTAAAACAATCACTTTTTATTTTGCTTATCTTCTTTTAAAAAAAAAGGCGATGTTATTAGTACCGCAGTTTTGACAATATTTTTTTTAGATTTTCGCAACTTTTAAAAATGTCTTGTATATGTATTTTTAGAAAAAGTGTTCAACACAAAAGTTGTAGATCTCCACGATATCGACAACTTTTGTGTTGAACACTTTTCCTAAAAATACATGTACACGACGTATTTTCAAAAGACGCGAAATCTGATTGTATTTTTCAAGTACGTCTTGTACATGCATTTTTAGGAAAAATGTTTAACACGAAAGTTGTACATCTCGTCGTGATCTACAGCTTTCGTGTTGAACACTTTTCCTAAAAATGTATGTACAAGACGTATTTCCAAAAGATGCGAAAAATTACTAGAAAATGCGGTGCGACTAGCCAAAACTGCGGTGCTAATAACAACGCCCTTAAAAAATTCCTATTTTTAAAATTTATGTTTTTTATTTTAAAAAATGTGCACTCATATAGACAAAACCCTCTAACTACAATAAAAAGTATGTTATCTCGGTCCCTCGCAAACCCCCGTGTACATCGCAAAAATGAGCGACGATTGTAGCATAACACTCGAGGGTTTCCGACCGACGGGACGACTGTCGCGCTGGGATAATGTCTTGGCTGAAATAATATCGCGTGAAGGTAATGTCGCGCCTGGTCGGAGGAGCGGAGCTCCGTGCCTATCATTATTCTGTAATTAATTCCATTTGTTGAATTTAATTATTGTTAAAATATTTTTTTAAAAAAAATAAATTAATTATTTTAATGATTTTTAATTGAGAATATTAAATAAATATTTTAATAAAGGCGGAGCTTGAACCTCAAAATAACACTAAATATTTGTTTTTTGAGCACACATGTAGTAAGGTTATGTATTATGTACGAGCGACAATACAAATTATAGAGTGAGAATATCAGTGAAATCAATAATGATCTTGTCATTGTGAAATCACAGTCCTTATTAAGGAGCTGAATGATCAATTGGAGTACGGGCGAGTGCGCTCTTTCAGTTCAACACTTAAATTAAAAGAAATATTTTGAAACGTGTAATACACATCAATCCTAATAGATTATTACGCGGAAGCAAATTTTATCGTATGATTCATGATTTCAACGGTGTAGATTATTTATGAAAAATATAAGATTATAATAATTTGGATAATATGGTCGTTAAAATAATCTTATTTTAGATTAATCATGCCCGAAAACTCATGTCCAAGAAAATAAACCACGGAATCAATAGTCGTGCACGGTGTTCTATGGCACACACCAACATTTAACTCACTGAAAATTTCATGTACTTTGTTTAATTTTGACTTTGTTAAAAAGTATTTAAATAATTTGAATAAAAGATAAATCTGTACACACAAGTTTATTCCGGTTGGGTGTAAATATTTAATAAAAATGGGCACTTTGATAGCATCACAATATATTAAGCTTGTTGCTAAAGACACATCAAAAATGACCGTGTGCACATCAATGATAAAAACACAGATTTTTTTTCTTAAAATTGATGTGCGTAGAACAATATTAGATATTTTTTTTTTAAAAAAAAACACTTGGTGTGCGTATAGCATATTTAGGTAATTACTTAAATTCCAACTTAAATATAAAACTTGTTGTTGCAGCCTCTTCCTCACTTTTCAATCCAAACCGTGATCAATCGCACCTGCCGCCGACCATCATCGACCTCGACTTCAGCGTAACTCCGACAACCGACAGCGGCCAGAAACTCATCAATGACAACCTAAGAATCATGTACCGACAGGTCATCTCCAATGGGGCCACTGCAGAGCAATTCATGGGGGAGGCCCTCCGCGCCGGAGACCCACCCAACCCCGGCGCCGGCTCGCTGGAAAACGTTCCGCACGACACCGTCCACATCTGGACCGGCGACCCGCGTCAGCCCAATAGGGAAGATATGGGAGTCTTCTATTCCGCCGGGCGAGACCCCATCTTCTTCGCACACCACTCCAACATTGACCGACTCTGGAATGTATGGAAGACGCTCGGCGGCAAGCGGGTTGACTTCACCGACACCGACTGGCTCGACGCCGGCTTCCTCTTCTATGATGAGAATGCGAAGCCGGTGAGAGTGCGGGTCAGAGATTGCGTGAACACGGAATTGCTAGGCTACAAGTACCAGGACGTGCCTAACCCGTGGAAGAACGCAAAGCCCATACGTGCCGGAACTGGTCGCTCGGTAAAGCCGAAGAGCGAGCCGACGTTTCCACTCACTCTCACAACGCCGAACGTGAACGCCACGGTGAATAGGCCAGCGAGGGTTGGGAGGAAGGGGGGTGAGGAGGAGGTGATACGCGTGGAGGGGATCGAGTTCGACAAGTCGGTGTTTACCAAGTTTGACGTGTACGTGAACGCATCGTCGGAAACGGTGTTGAGGCCGGCGGTGGCGGAGTGCGCGGGGAGTTTTGTGCACGTGCCGCACCTACACGGGGGGAAGGGGAGCGCGACCATCAAGACGAGCATTTTGTTGGGAATTACTGAGTTGCTTGGTGACATCGGGGCGACGGGTGATGACAGTGTGGTGTTGACGCTGGTGCCGCGAGCAGGGACGGTGAAGATTGCCGGGATCTCCATCCAGTTGATTCCTTGAGTAAACTTACTCCTGGCCTGGATATGTGAACTGCTTAAGTATGAACACACCTTTGCATGCGCTGCGTTCTAATTATATGCATGAATTACTAGTATGAATAAAGGAGGTGTATTATTAATAAACTACAAATTGCTTGCTTTGTAATATCTTATCAGAGCCTCTTTTTTTTTGTTTTTAAACTGCAAATTGCTTGCTTTAATTAAAAACTGAAAATAAAGAGGTTTTATTTAAACGTGCGCTCCAATAATGCGAATTAACTCCTTGGTTTCTTCGAAGAGAAATTCAGTGATGCAGTTGGTACATCTGTGGTCCCAAAAGTAAATTCTTTTGCTCGTGATCTATATATTCTTTCACGGCACCAACTGTTGATATTATTGAAGTTACCAGTGGACGGTCAGGTTGATGCAGATTGCATAGACAGATCGGCTTGAGTGGTTAGGCTTCAACGAATAATCTGGTTCTTGGCGATATTTGATCTCGCGGTCTGACTTAGCAGATTGTTGGGGGTGTTAACTGTGCGGTTAATTTTAGCTAACCGCGGACTGTGCGGTCTGGATTATGAAACCGCGAATACCGGCAGACCGCCGTTGGTGCCGGCAGTCTGCATGTTGGGCGTTCTGGTGCTGCAAGCTGCCTCGTCATGGTGGTTTCTCTATCCTCCTGGGTGGTGACAGTATCCGCTTGCCCTCCTATAAATAGCTAGGGGTGCTGACCTCGTCATTAATAATGACAACTGTAAGAACTGTAGCATGAGTTAAACTTGGTGGTTAAATTTTTCTAATCGCGCGACAAGGAGAAGTGACTGGGTTATTGTAGTTGTTGCGGGCCGCCCGGTCTTTCCCTGGTCCGGAGAAATCAGTCCGCCTTAGCTCGAAGTAGGGCTTGGGCTTTGGTTCTTAAGAAGAGGAAAGCGAAGGAGGGAGAAGGGGTGGTGTGCTTTTGCCAAAATCCCATGGTTTGGGTGGCCCAAAGGGTGAGGAAGGCCAAGCCTTTAACTAGCAAAGGAGAGGAGGTGCCCATTTCTTTGAAAAAAATTTCAAAGATGGAATTTTAGGGGGGGGGGGGGGTGACCAAAGTCAACCCTAGGTAGGTCCCCCATGTTGGTTAAAGTCAAGGTGAGTCCTAGTCATCGGGAGTCGGGTCAAAGTTGGGGTGTCGTATCACAATTGAGGTGCACACGCTTTTCGGTGCACGATAACACTTAGTTTGACCAGTGGTTGACCACTCATATTTGAAATTTATCGGGACGAACTCGGTTGATTTCGTATTGACCGTACGAGTCAAATGCCACCGACCAAGGTTGAATCATAATTCGTTTGCTAAATATCCAAAATCTGCACATCGCAGCGTGCTAAAACGGTCAAAATGCTCATATTCGTTGTTGGACTTCTAATTTGACACAACGAGTTCTACTGCGTTCATATCGACTATGCGAAGCTATAAGAACTGACAGAACTCAGATCCGAGTTTCCTGGATCATTATCCAAATATCTCGTTTTCGTGATATTTTACGAGGAACGTCCATATTCATCCTATGACCTTGGAATTTAGCGGGACGTGTTCCAATGCGTTCGTATTGGTTATATGAATCATAAGAACTGATAGGACTAAAATCAGAGTTTTCTAGCTCCATCTCCCCATCTAGGGGTTGCCTCCTACCCGGTATGAGCTACAGGTAAAAGTTTGAGTCACTTTTATTGGGCACACTAGGGTTCTGGTGGTCCAATAAAAGTCGGGATGTTACAATGTGTGTCGGGCGCCGCCATTTCCTGGCAACTTGCCTGGGCTGCGCAGACTATCCGGGGTGGGGGGGGGGGGTATGTTCATCATTGTGTGAAAATTGGTGATCCAGACGACCAATACAAAGCGACGCCATTGGCCGACTCAAAACTCTGTCTGACGCAGTTACCATCATGCAACATCAGAGGCTAGAGAGAGCTCTGAGGCTTTTTTCACGCAAAAACGTGAGACTTAGATCGTTCCACTATTGACCGCCCAACGCTCAACCCTCACATGAACACATCCGTTAGCGTAAGGAAAGACGACATAGGAACACTTTCATGGACTCTTCTTCAAGCTTCGGGGACGCTCCTTCAAACTTCGTGGACACTCTTCTTCAAGCTTTGTGGACGCTCTTCCCCAAACTTTGTGGGCTTGAGTTTCTTTTTTGTTTTCCTCATACTACTAAAAGCTTGTAACGATGAGTTGACCTTTCACCCTCGGAGGAACTCCAATTATTGTAATCAAAAGGAAATAATGAATTTTGGCTCGACACAAATCGAGGCTCGTGGTTTTTCACCCTTTCCGAAATTTTCACGGTAAAAACCTCTTGCCATTGCTCTTGAATTTTATTGATTGTTCATGTGCCCAATCCAACTTGGAGCTAAAGTGATCCGGTTTTCGGGACCGGAGAAAAAACGGGCTACCAGCAATAATATTTGTGCACGTATTTCTGTAGATCATTAGTAATCACCACATAAAATCGTTATTTTTAGTACTAATATAAAAATATTCATTCACGTTCATCACATTTTAATTCACATGAATGAAATCCACAAAATCAGCATATTTCTTGCGGCGATTAGTCCCGCTGTATTTTAAAGTAGCTGGATAGGACTTGCTCCATTCTATGCCACAAATTCATTAGATTAGCAATTAAATGAAATATCATTTAAAATTTTGTTCAATCAAATCCTGCAACCACAGTATATCCGCTACTTGTGATTCCTCATGCGCATTGTGCGGTGGAGACCGTTTCAAATTCAAACGAGCTATCCTCTCGTCTGGGGTCCGGGAGAGGTAAAGTGCAAAAGTGCACTTTCTGGTAAAGTGTGAGCATCCAACGAACGGCTCACGTGGATGCCCGCACATATCTCAAAAGAGCGCATCTCATTCCTCTTTGAAATGTGTGCGGGATTCCAACGCGGACCGTTGGATGCCCGCACTTCACGGTAAAATGCACTTTTGCACCTTACCTCCCCCGGACGGCCGGACCCCTCCAGTTTGCAGGAAAAGGTGTGTTGTTATCAAAGATATGCATAATGCTTATTTTTTGGTGTTTTTCCATGGGGATAGTGAGGGGCAACTGGGATTTGGTAGCCACAATACATTGTGTGCGGCGCACAGAGGTACCTAGTGTTAAATATACGTATATAAATATACTAAAACGAGTAAAGACGGTGCTTTGGCATATTCGATGTTTAATGCATACTACTAGTTAATCAATACAATAAATTACTATATTTAGACTCTATTTGAGAGGGCTAATGTTGATGAGAAAGCTGTTGTGAGAAATCAAACTGACATCCTTCGGTTTTTGATTTGTCCAAACCGACTCGAACTGAATCCGGTCAGTTCGGTTCAAATTTTAATCGATTTTTTTACGAGCTTAACTCCAACAAAACATGAAACATATCATGATTTGTAATATAGCGGAGATGCAATTCACGAGCAAAAACTATTGTGGAGGATTAGAGACAGGGTAATACTAGAATTTGCAGAACAGCTGACAATAACAAATAGATTCAAAACCATATCATGAGGAAACAGCTTACAAATGCAAAAAAAAATTTAGATAGATTGGACTGAATTAATCACAATTTGAGCAACAAAAAAACTTTTTAAGCCAAATAATTCTTCTTTTTTAATTTTTTAAATTTTAAGTAGAATCAATTTCCTAAATCTTAGAACCTACACAACTTATAAAAAAAATCTAACATGTACATACTTTATAATTAGTCGGTAACGTCGGCTCGGTTTGATTTGATCGGTTTTTATAACTTAAAATCGATCAGGGCCGATATGACTTCACTTTTAACAAGCTTCAACCCAACCCGACACCGTACCGGGCGGCCCGGTTTCACAATCAGTGCGGTTCGGTCGGTTTTCGCTTCTCAACCCGCTGCACAAATGCTGAATGATCAACAGATCAAGTGGAGTCTGGGGGAACGCTCTTCCTATTCTACCACTTAAATTAAGAGAAATATTTTGATATGACTTCGCTTTTGACAAGCTTCAACCCGATCCGACGCCGGACCGGGCGGCCCGGTTTCACAATCGCACATACCGCCGACCATCATCAACCTCGACTTCAGCGGCACCCCACGACCGACAACGGTCAGAAGCTCATCGACTACAACCTAAACATCACGTACCGGCAGCTCATCACCAACGGGCCCACCGCGGGGCGATTCATGGGGAGGGTCCTCTGCGCCGGAGACAAGCCCGAGCCCGGCTCCGGCGCACTGGAAAGTGTTCCTCACAACACCACCCACATCTGGATCGACAACCCGCAACCGAAAGGAGTAGATATGGGATTCCTCTACTCGGCGGGGCGAGACCCCATCTTCTTTGCACACCACTCCAACATCTGTTGGGATATAACGCGGAAACTATCCCCTAGACACAACCAAATATTTACAGGGTGTACAAGAACATATAAATCTGAACAAACCACTGCATACAAAATTAATGTAACTGCAATAAAATACATAAAGAAGTGTACCGACGTCCGTTACAGAAGACACCGCGGAGAGCCGGACTCGCTCGATCCACGGGAGAGAAAATTATCTGGACTGCAATCCGCTAGCACAGCGGACGCACAAGATTCACCGAGAACCTTCGTCGTCCGATGACGACCAAACCCCCTGCCATCACCGGAGAAGCACCGTCGAGGCCAACTGCACTAACGCATGCCATCGACGCCAATAGTGCCGGATCAAGGAATTTTGATTTGGGGGGGGGGGGGGGGGGCACAATTAAAATTTTTTAAATGACATTATATAGAAACATAAATAAGTTGACATTAAATAAACATACAAAATTACATATCAATTTCTAATTGCAAAATTAGAAATACATGAGAATTACAATTGCCCACGACGAGTCTTCATTTTATGAAAACGATCGATCACATCATCATCGCTAACTTTCAAAAATGCGTCTCTTTCAATGAAGGTAACCAAACAGTCGTTCAGTACTTGATCGCCCATACTATTACGCAATCTATTTTTCACATAATTCATGCTCGAGAATACCCTTTCAACACTTGTAGTAGCCACATGAAGAATCAATACGAACTTCAATAGCTTATAGATTTGCTGATAAGCAACATGTTTCCCTGTTTCAACAAGTTTCATAGAAAGATAACCAAGATCCTTCAAGTCAGAAAACCTCACATCACTTCTCATATCCACAATAAAATTTTCAAGTTGAAAATCCAAATTAAACAACTCTAAGGTTGAGAAGTCATTAGGATAAAACTCTGCAAGTCTGAGAACCTTTTGTTTGTCAAAACAAACAAAGAAGTTAATGAGATTCAAGCTAGCCATACAATGGAGCAACTCCATACTCACCTCATCAAACCGGTTGTTCAACTATTGTAATTGTAAATCAACAAGTTTTAAGAATATTGCAACTCGATAATGATGCAAATACGTATAGTCTTCAACAAATCGTTTTGATCTTCCTCGGGGAACATACCGATCATCCATTTTAGGAATATGAATATCATATTTACCACAAAAAGTAAGACCTTATTGAACAATGTGTCCCATCCCCCATCTCTTAAGATTTGCAACTGTTTTTTGGTCAAACTAACAAAAGACATAGCATTAATAATATCTTGATCTTTTCTTTGCAACGCAAGATTTAATTCATGTGTATAACCAAATATAGTTGTCATCACATGAACCATCAACACAAAGTCAAGCGATTCTAACGCAAACAACACACTTTGTGCCTTCACCTGATCATTTGCTTTACTCTTCCCAATCTTCAGAAGTGTATCCACCATATCAGGATATAAAGAAATAATATGCATTAATGTTTTATGATGTGAACCCCAACGAGTATCCTCGGGACAACCTAAGGAAAGTTCCTGATTTAAACCTGATCCAGTTTTCAGTTCACCGTCTTCTAGTGCCTGAGCAACCATATGTACTTGACTTTCTCTAAGCATTTCATTTCGCTTACAAGAAACTCCAATCACATTTAAGAGTGTAGAAATTGTTTCAAAAAACCACTGACAATCATCATTTATCTTAGCAACTGCAACTATTGTCAACTAAAGTTGGTGAGCAAAATAATGAATGTAGTAAGCCGATGGGTTTTCTCTCAAAATTAGACTCTTAAGTCCATTAATCTCACCACTCATATTACTAGCACCATCATATCCTTGCCCACGAATTTTAGAAAAATTCAAGGAATGCTCCATTAACAAAGATTTGATTGCATATTTAAGAGACGAGATAGTAGTATCATGCACATGCACAATGCCGAGAAAACGCTCTATTAACCTTCCTTTTCCATCAACATATCGCAAACAAAGAGCCAGTTGTTCTCTATGTGACACATCACTAGACTCATCAACTAGAATTGAGAAGTAGTCGTCTCCCAAATCTTGCATTATAATTTTAGTGGTTTCTTTGGTGCAAGCATTTATTATGTCTTTTTGAATTGAAGGAGCTGTTAATTGATTGTTTGCTAGGGCATTTTTCAACACATACTTTCCAACTTCTTCGTCAATATCGGCAAGCCACTGGATGAGTTCGAGAAAATTTCCCTTATTAAGTGAATGACGGTTCTCATCATGCACACAGAGTGATAATCCTTGACGCAAGAGAAATCTCAAGCACTTAAGAGAAGCTTGTAGGCGTGCTTTATGCTCAAACTTAATCTTATCTGATTGTCTATCAAGAGCCACAATTATAGAGTTTTTGGGGTTTCTTAGTGCTTCAACTTTCTGCAGAGCTGACTGATGAAAACTACTAATCTTGCCGACATGTTTTGTGAATCCTTCAGATTTATTGCAAGACCTAAATCCTCCCCTGCTCACAAAACATCCCCCCTATAGTTGTGGTCTCATTCTTGAATAAGTAACAGACAAAACAAAAAGCTGCATCTTTTTCAACGCTATATTCCAACCAGTCAAACATATCAAACAAGGTGACCCCAAATCTACGATCCCGATCTCCAATCTTTCTTTGAGGAAATGAGTGAAGTTTTGGTTGACATGGACCTCTTAAGATATAAGCTTTCCGCACCACATCTTGCTAATGCAAAAGGTAGGTTGATATACTTTTTCGCTTTCCCGGATCATGTGGAAGCAACGCTACATCAAAAGTATCACAAACTGCTACATCATAAGTATACTTCATTACAATCTCTTGAGTATGAGGTGATGGGCCTGATGGAAATTGCGACACATTCTCAGTATCTTCAGAAGTAGCAAGAGACAACTCCTCATTTAACGTTGAGGAAGATGCTTGAGTTTTTAATTTCTTTTGAAACAATGATGCAATGAGATGTGGTTTTTTTTTCTGACTTTCCATATCCTGAGTAATCGAGTATCACAAACTGCGCAAACAATAATGCAAGCTAAAAAATAAGCAAAGTAATTAAGATCTATCTGCTCCGCTTGACCCTCTACCGGTCAATACTACGGAGCAGCCCTACAAGTAATCATCACGGATTCACAGACTACATGATTTGCTTAACCACTACTTGACTAATACCTCAAAGCACACCTATAATATATAACAAATAAATACAAAAGGAGATATATATCAGAGGAATTACCTTTAGAGGAGATGCAAAAAATCCAATATTGTAGTTTCTTTTGCTACAATTTTTTCTACAATAATTGAAAGGAAATAATATAAATAAATTATAATTTTAAATATAAGGTACAAGACTCACAACTTGAAAGCAAAACAAATCGACGGACGACATCAAAATGAATGTTGCATATCAACATTTCCACATTGCCTCTGTTGAGGAAGGCAGAAAGTAGAAAAAATTGAGATGCCACAAACTTTTGGTGGTTAGTGGATTTCTTATGATTTTTGAGCATTCATTTTTATTGACATGCTAAATCTGCTTCCGAAGAAAAAAATTGCTTGTTGCTTGATATGGATTTCTTAGTAGACCTTTCTAAATTAACTACAAGATGATGATGAGGCAAAGTCAAAACAAAGGGAATGAACATGGAGAAGTAGAGAACTCACAACCTGAAGCCTGAAGGTCCTGAACGAAGGCAGAGAAGATGCTTCCGGGCCAACGCCGACGACGCCCAACGGGGAGAAGAACGCCGGCGAAGTGAGACTGTGACTCTGTGACTGTGAGAGTCGAGACACCAAATTGCCGGAGGCCCGGAGGCGGAGCGAAGTCAGAACTCAGAAGAAAGCTTGCTGCACCGGGTTCTCGCAGATTAGGGCTTCTGGTTCTCGTAGTCGCAGAGTGCAGGCGGAACAGGCAGAAAAGGCGGAAAACTGGAAAAGGTGGAACAGGCGGAACATGCGGTACAGGCGGAGCCTTTAGGGTTAGGCGAACCGAACCGGGCGAAACTAAATTTGGGGGGGCACAGGGCTGGCCGAACCGGGAATTAATGCAGTTTTTCAAAAAATTTGGGGAGGGGGGCACGTGTCCCTATGGCCCCCCTATAGATCCGCCCCTAGACGCCAAGCCGCACCACCGGAGAAAAAACACCATCAAGGCCACTGCACTCCCGCAAGCCTTCGCCGCCATGTCCGCATCACCGGAGAGAAACTCCGTCAAGGCTACTGCACCACCGCAAGCCTTCGCCGCCACGCCCGCACCGCCTCATCTACTCCAAGACCGGTAAATACCCTCTCCTCCAAGACCGGTGGCTATTTCCTCCAAAGCCGGTGGATACGTCGAGAGTCCCTCACAAGAGAAATGCTTCGCCGCCATCGCACGGTGTTGCACGAACTGCAACCACCGGCGGCATCCAACAAGGGTCTCCCACCCCTTGCGGCACCAAGAGTGAGATAGCGGCGGCGGCGGCTCCTCTCTCCAACGCTACCAGGGGCGGCGGTTCTTCTCCCCAAACGGTTACTACTTCTCCAACGTGAAAGGTAAAAAATATATAAGGTGGTTTTAATGATTTCATCCAAATGTACATGCCTCTAAAAGGAAATCATTTTCTTTCTCCAATTTTAGCAACTCAGGGAAGAAATCAAAACAGGATAAAAACCATTCCTTGTTTTTCTCCTTCATTTAGGGGCCAAGGTTTTGGAAAGAAACAATTCAAAAAAAATCGGATTCAGATCCGAACCAAATTCGACAATCAACACCTTGGTTCGGGATCCGGATCCACCATCTGCACAAAGCACTGACTGCACATGGCAACAACTGCATCAAGCAACTCTGCATGTAGCACCGCCTCAGTCCGAGGAATCAACTGACTTGCTGTAGTAGACTCATCTCTGCTCTGGCTCAACCCGTGAACATCGTCGCATCGTGATCATAGAAACTGACTCGCATAACCCGAGTCCCAGAAGGACGATCCTCGGCACCACCACGACAATCCACCTTATCGACGTCAGAAATCATGGGCACAACACCACACGTCGTGATCCCCATCAGCCGGTATAAACTACCGCACTACACAGCTCTCCTGAGCATGGTACATCCTCACTCCACCATCAGGACTCCACCTCAGGCCACCCAACTGTAGCCACCTGAATCCAATCCGCTTAGTGATGTAAAACATCTAGCTATCAGAGTCGCACAGACTCTCAGTGATGGTGAGGTCCTCATCACTCTGCACCCTGACCCAGATGTCACCCTGTCCACACCCTAGTCTCGAGACCCTTTTGCACGCTGCGAACTCAATATCCTGTGTGACTGCACTGTCTGCACTGATAAAATATCATACCCTCCTTTGGCCCGGATTTAGATCGTGCTCCACTCAATCCCTTGCCAAACTGCCTCACCTTACCCATCCGCTGCTGCTAAGATGTGACCGCCCCAGGAGTAGGGCCCACTAACATCTGTCTGGATAGCACTGCGATCGTGACCTCCACTAGCTCCACCGTATCCTTCTCATACAAGAGCATCGTCACTAAGGTCGGGTAAAAAAAATTGAGTGAGGTAAGATGTGAAACGGGTCTTCACGTCTCCCTCCGTCTCTGCACTAGCTGCCTCTAACTGACACAAAAAATCCATTTGTCACAGATAATCACCTCCATGTAACATATCCGCGGTTATCATGACCTTCTCATGCAGTACCACCTGTCATAGGTCAAATATGCCACTGTCGCACTTCTTCAAATAAATAGTGCCCAGATTCACGTTCTTCCCTGTCATGGTTGTCCTACGGCACGACCAGGAGACCTGATTAATTCAGAGGTCAAATTTGAAAAGATGGGGAACGGACCTAGTCGTCACCCACCGCAGTCAAACCGTTCCTCGAATGTCCAATCAGTTGCATGCGAACCTGGCTCTGATACCACTTGTTGGGATATAACGCGGAAACTATCCCCTAGGCACAACCAAATATTTATAGGGTGTACAAGAACATATAAATCTGAACAAACTACTGCATACAAAATTAATGTAACTGCAATAAAATACATAAAGAAGTGTGCAAACGTCCGTTATAGAAAACACTGCGGAGAGCCGGACTCGCTCGATCCGCGGGAGAGAGAATTATCTGGACTGCAATCCGCTAGCACAGCGGACGCACAAGATTCACCAAGAACCTTCGTCGTCCGATGACGACCAAACCACCCGCCATCACCGGAGAAGCACCGCTGAGGCCAATTGCACTCACGCATGCCATGGACGTCAAGCCGCACGACCGAAGAAAAACACCATCAAGGCCACTGCACTCCCGCAAGCCTTCGCCTCCATGTCCGCATCGCCGTAGAGAAACTCCGTCAAGGCCACTACACCACCGCAAGCCTTCGCCGCCACGCCCGCACCGCCTCATCTACTCCAAGACCGGTAGATATCCTCTCCTCCAAGACCGGTGGTTATTTCCTCCAAAGCTGGTGGATACGTCGAGAGTCCCTCGCAAGAGAAATGCATCGCCGCCATCGCACGGTGTTGCACCAACTGCAACCACCTGCGACATCCAACAGGGGTCTCCCACCTCTTGCGGCACCAAGAGTGAGATATCGGCAGCGGCGGCGGCTCCTCTCTCCAACTCTACCAGGAGCGGCGGTTCTTCTCCCCAAACGGTTACTACTTCTCCAACGTGAAAGGTAAAGAATATATAAGGTGGTTTTAATGATTTCATCCAAATGTACACGCCTCTAAAAGGAAATCATTTTCTTTCTCCAATTTTAGCAACTCAGGGGAGAAATCAAAACAGGACAAAAACCATTCTTTTTTTTCTCCTTCATTTAGGGGCCAAGGTTTTGGAAAGAAACAATTCAAAAAAAAATCGGATTCAGATCCGAACCAAATTCGACAACATCGACAGAATCTGGAATGTATGGAAGACGCTCGGCGGCAAGCAGGCTGACTTCACCGACACCGAATGGCTCGATGCCGGCTTCCTCTTGTACGATGAGAACGTGAAGCCGGTGAGAGTGCGGGTCAGAGATTGCCTGAACACCGAAATGCTGGGCTACAGGTATCAGAACGCGCCTAACCCGTGGGAGAACGCAAAGCCCGCGCGTGGCAGAACTGGTCGCTCGGTGAAGCCGAAGACCGAGCCAACCATTCCGCTCACTTTCACAACGGCGAATGTGAACACGGTGAATAGGCCGGCGAGGGCGGGGAGGAAGGGGGATGAGGAGGAGGTGATACGCGTGCAAGGGATCGATTTCGATAAGTCGGTATTTACCAAGTTCGACGTGTACGTGAACGCATCGTCGGACGCGGTGCTGAGGCTGGCGATGGCGGAGTGTGCGGGGAGTTTTGCGCATGTGCCGCACCTACATGGGGGGAAGGGGAGCACAACCATCAAGACGAACCTTGTTTTGGGAATAACTTAGTTGCTTAGTGACATGGGGGCGACAGATCATGACAGCGTGGAGTTGACTCTGGTGCCGCAAGCCGGGACCGTGAAGATGGACGGTATCTCCATCGAGTTGATCCCCTGCGTAAATTTACTCCTGGCCTGTATATGTGAACTGAAGTATGAACACCTTTGTATGTGCTGCGTTATGCATGAACTAGTATGAATAAAAGAGGTGTATTATTAATGTACTACAAATTGATTGCTTTGTAATATCTTATCGGAGCCTTTTTGTTTTTAAACTACAAATTGCTTGCTTTAATTAAAAACTGAAAATGCGGAGCTTGAATTTAGACGTGCGCGCCAATAATGCGAACAAACTCCTTGGTTTCTTCGAAGAGAAACTCGATGACGCATCTGGTATTGTGTATAAATGTATCCGTGGTCCCAAAAATAAATGCTTTTGCTTGTGATCTTTTATTTTACGGCACCAGCCTTCCCTTTTCTAACAGATATATATAATAATATTAAAGATAAAGATATGTGGCCAGCTAAGAGGGAAAATTTTGGGAATGCTCTGTGCACATGACCACCCTACCAGGGGAAAATTTTATGCACAACATAACTATCGTGTGTGCGCACGCAATTTGATGTGTATTCCCACGGCTGTGATGATACGCGCACCACACTATTCATGTGTGCTGCATGCCCAAAAATTACTCCGAGAAGAGAATGCCAGTGAACACATATAGATAGATTGATGCTCTTTCTCCATTTTCCGCAGCTTCAAAGTTCAAATGAAGGAATAGATAGATCCTCTTTTATAAATTTTAATTGGGGCGCACAACGAAATTTGCCATCACTGTTAATTGGGGCGGACAAAGGCTCTGTTTGACACTGTTTTTTGCTCGGGTGAGTTTAGACAAAACGTCACGGTCAAAGGATGCATACTTGGCCATCAAGAAAGAAAAACTAGTTTTAAGCATAGAAAGTGGATAGAATTCTTTAGGTAAAATCAGGCATTCACCAACAACAGTAAGTAATAAATAATCCTGTTGATTCTACAAACCGGAGATATTCTTCCACTTCAGCTGTAGGACATTTTAAGTTTCATTTCTTCCCCTGTTTTTAAAATAATAAAATATCTCATAACAAATATTGATTCTTGTTTCCTCTCTCAATTTAACATAAGTAATAAATAATTATGTTGCGGATCACTCGGTTTTTCTCCGATCTGGAGAATCAGACTGCATTAGTTCGGAGTCGGACTGAGCGCACAAACAGTCAAAGAAAAACAACATCAAATGATAAAAAAAATTTGACGTGAAAAATTCGGAAAAAGTGAAAAATCACGTGTCTGGATCTATGCCGAGCCAATATCCACTATTTCCTCAAAATTTACAAGGGTTTGAGATGATTCTTCGGATGGTGACATGCCGCTTTTCCATTACGAGTACAAGGTAAAAAAAATGACGAAAAAGAGACTAAGTCCCTGGAGCCTTGATGAAAGCGTTCCGGCTTGAAAATGGCTAACTCCACAGAATCTCGATGGAAGCGTTCCGGCTGTGAGAAATCTCTAAATTCACGGACTCTCGATGGTAGCGCTCCTGCTGAAGCGGAGCATTGGTGGGAATGCTCTCACGGAGGCGAATGACGTGTTTTGGAAGCTTGTTGAAACCTTTGCACTAGAATGGGAGCGGAGTGAATTTTTGAGCAGAGGATCGACCTAAGTTCATGACCTCGCTAGAAAATCTCAGAGCTTTTTATAGCCTCTGAAATTACTTATCTTCAAATGAAAGTCGAAATGCAAATTTATAGTTTTCTGGAGCGATACATCGGTAATTGTGACCCGTTTGAATTTGTGCTGACAAATGACATCGCTCCATTTCGCTCACCTGAATCTCCAAATGCAAAATGTCGCCCCCCGGGGGGTTGGGAAGGCCCGGCGGGGTGCTCGGCAGCATTGGCGGCCCGCGCGCGGTCGCGCTGGCCGGCTGCACGTGAACATGCTGCGCGCAGGCTGCACGGAGGCGGTGCGTGCCCCCGCGGGCTGGCCGTGCGCGGCAGGGGTGTTACCTGGGCGTGTGCGCGGGGTCTTGCTTTCTACTTGGTGCTTCCGGTCCTTGGAGGAGTGCGGCGCATCCCGCGCAACTTGTCCGACTGAGTTGACTCTTCCCACGCGTTCTTGGTCGTGTTCTTCTAATTTGACTCAAAAATTCCAATGGGATTGCCATCAAATAATTTTAAGGGAAAAATGCTGTGCCGAATTAGCTTCTCATTCCGTTCGACTTATTTCCAAATATTTTATTTTATTTTATTTTATATAATAATAATAACAATAATAATAATAATAATAATGCTATATCGGCCCATTCATGTTTTCGATCATCCTCCATTGACATTTCACCATCAAATCATCTTGTCCAAGTGAATTGATGGCATATGCTGCGAGCAGCCGTCCCGGTGACGTTTGTTCCATTTGCACCCGCTAGACAGAGGAGAAGCCTCAAAAAGCTCCGTTCTAAACAGCCTCAAAAAGCGAAGTTTGCTTACCAAATCAAGGTAAAGACAGAAAAAATGAACAGTCGGCTGTGACAAGACTACACAAAAGTATAAAACTTAGGAGTCGGAGATTCAGAGTCGCCTTTTATAGCATAACATGCCATCAAATAAAAAGTTAAAAGATGATCTGTTTTTGTAGTTCTAATTAACACAATAATCTATAATTAAAGTAGTAGAAACACAATATAAATCTAAGAGCATTTAGGTAAATGTTGGCAATATACAGATCAAAATTTTAAGATTTCTTTTTGCTTATATTGGCAACCCACGCCCATCTCCTATGCGTATTTCACCGCTCCCATGGAGATCAAAATATTGAAAACCAAAAGGCAAGGAGGCCGTGGGTGAGGAAGAGAGGAACGTCCGTGGCAGATAAACTGGTGACTTATTGATTTCAAAGGAGGCCAAGAAAAAGTTTCCTCTGGAAATTTCATTTCACGTGTAGACACTTTGAAAAATCCTCTACCAGTGTGTGTGAGACGACTAATAGAGTAGTGATAGAGAGACAATTTCTCTCCGATATTATACTTTTAGAGTACCCAAAAATATCCATTTTTAACCGGAGAGAGGGACACGGGCGCCGAAGGAAAGAGCACGCTGGAAGGAGCGCCGACTTGTTAACCGGAGAGGAAGATAATGCGAGAAAGATGCCGGAGATGAGAGCAGCTCGGCGAAGAGGAAGACGGGATGCGGCTTCCGCGAAATGGGGGAGAGAGGGTGTGCATAAAATTTTAGAAAAAAATTTTTTAAAACAAAATGTGGTGCAGATAGTCATATGAGGGGTGCAGTTAACAATCGTCAGCGATTGCTAACCGCAACTCGGTTAGCAATGCTAACAATGACATCAAATCCTTCTTGGTGTCAGAATTAGGCGTGTAATAAGGAGGGCTTTAGATAGGCGGTGAAAACTAGCAAGCTGAAGTGCAGCGAGGGTAAAGGAAATTTTTGGTGGAGCGGTGAAATGCATGGAGATCTGAAAGAACACTAACGGCAAAAACACACTAATGGGTTGACACTAACATTGAGAGACAAAAGTTAGCTGACCAAATGAGAGTAATATCCTAGTAATCCTAGCCGTAAACAATGAATACTAGGCGTCATGCATATCGACACAAAAATTGTTACGTACGGGTAGCATTCCTAGAGTAAGGAGCGGGTGAGATCCAAGCCGTTCAGGTTGAAATCCAATGTTAGCCGTCAGCCGAAATAATTTTTTTTAAAAAGCAATCAATGCACTCTTTTTAAAGCCCCATCGGACGACTATTTTTCCGTCCGCGCTCATAGCGGTAGAAATGCTACTGAGCAGATACAATTTTTCTTATCGACACAATGTTGTAACTAAGTAACCTGCCTGGGGAGCACGTTCAGGAATTGACATGCCGTGAATCCTGTCGAAAGAGAGGGTGCCTTGGGGAATGCCGCAGCATATGCAAAGGAATCTTTCACATTTGCTTTAAACTTTCCATTCAAAATTTTTTTTTTTTGGCTTCTGATTTGGACTTCCGATAAAATGTTTACATTTAGTAAGATATTATATCCTTTATAATATATTCCTGCTTTTAATTTTGATATAATATACTCTTGCTACAGTAACTGTCACGGTGTCAGCTCCACTGATCTATGTGAAAATTTAATGAAAGAAGCTGAAAAGAGGTAGTATGAACGCTTAAACTCACCAGAAGCCAAGTAGTAACAAACATAACAGAAACACAAGAACTGGAGGTATTCTGCGATCTTCCCGTACCACGCCTGAGGCGCTTGCTTCAGATCATAAATGACCTTCTTCAGCTTACAGACGTGTCCTAGATGTTATTCAAATACATAATCTGGTGGCTGTATCATGAAGATGTTCTTGTCAATCTCGCCGTAAAAAGAACATATTCTTTACGTCGAGTTGCCAAATCCTCCACCCTTGGCAAACCACCAAATAAATCACCACTAGTACTGAAGTCATTTTGGCCACCAGACTAACGTCTCTTCATAATCTCCCTGTACTGCTGTGAGAACCCCCGAGCTATAAGACAAGCCTTGTATCGCTCGATGCTGTCGTCAGACTTTTTCTTCAGCTTATAGACCCACTTGCATATCACAGGAGTAATGTCTTCGACCTTTGTCACAAGATCTCAAGTCTCGTTCTTTCTGAGGGCGGTCATCTCCTCATCCATGACATATTCCCACTCCTTTATGCTAGTGACGTTATCAAAGCTCAGCGGCTCTCGCTCATCCAAGAGACCTGCAAAAAAACATGAGGCGAAACTCACGATGTTCCCATCCCTATACCGAGCTGGTGGGATAATAGTTCTCTTGGACCTCCGCAGGGCTTGACCATGATTCACCACTCCTGCTGCTTCTTTTGTACTAGATTTGATCCTGGGCACACCAAGAGCATCGATCCCCCTACTTCCAAATGCAGAAGCCTCCGCCCCAGAGCGCTTGGTGACACAGGCAACTCCACCAGAAGATCTCGAGTAGCTTCCTCTTGGCTTCCGTCCGACCTGCTCTCCTGTAGCTCCACAGATGAGCTACTCTGGTACGGTGTCAGTTCGTCGAAGACAACGTCTTTTGAGATGACGAACTTATTCGTTGCAGGATCCATGCACTTCCAGCTCTTCTTCCTCTCATCATAGCCTACAAATACAAGCTTTCCTGCCTTCGCATCCAGCTTCGTCCCAAGAGCTTCTGGAACGTGTATGTAACAGGTAGACCCGAACACCCGAAAATGTTCAACACTAGGCTTCTCCTTGAACATCAACTCATGAGGAGACTTCATATTGTTCGAACTGAGAGTGTAACACCTCCCCTGTAATGACCGTATAATATGTGTGCGGCCGGAACCCCACAACATACAGACTCCACACCTTAACCATTATAAGATGATATAAACTACCAAACTCAAAACTCAGACTAAACATATCGGAAACAAACAACCACACTAAAAGTTATCCACTAGTACAAGAGTATCCAATCGACTTTAAGGCCTTACAACATTCATAAGTCCAAAACAGAAACAACATGTCAACGTGCATAAGCACTCCTAAGCTACCTCAGCATGCAAGCCGGATTACATTTCATGGAGCACAACATTCAACAAAACATAAGTAAAAAACAGGAGAGTTCACTTCATGAGGCTTAAGCTTTTTTGGTCGGCGAGTTTGCTCCAACTTGTGATTCTTGTCCTGTAAAATTTTGTTGTAACGTAGGTCAGCAAAGGCTGACCTCAACTGTGTAACCAACACATCTCCTTTCGGCCGTCCCTAGCAGACCCCGAGGCACTCCATCACCCTGCAGGTAAACACTTCGTATGCAAATATACATGAACAATTAAAGTAGTAAAACATGTTTGAATGTCTCATACAACAAACATGTTTCTATGTTGAACATATAATAAAAAGGGTGTACAATGCAACATGTATGCAAACCTGGGCTTCACCCAAGACATCCTATAGCATATGAATCTAACACATCATCACGCATCGACAATCGGGTACTTCTAATTTCCCCTTCAGCATTCAAGCCGCAACCATATGGGTACGTCAAATTTCCCCTAATAGCATTCAAGCCGCTACACGGAACTCTTGCCTAGGCCCTACCCGCTCGTGGGTCTCAAACCCGGCCTTGCTTGCAAGCTCTGACTTCTCACGTCAGGATTCCGCTACACAAACAAACCGATGCTAAGAACCTTTGCTAGACCCCACCCGCTCGTGACGACCCAGGCCCGACTCCAATATCGGGACCAAGTCCACAAAAGGAGACCCAACAGGGCCCAGCTGGTATCGTCCGGGCTTGTCCAAAGCTTGATGTTCTCGTCAGTTTCACAGAAGAGAACTTGTCTCGCCGGGACACTCTCCACACGTGACTTTGCAACGTCACGGTCTAGCCAGCCGACCACAAAGACAAAGTCGCGCCTTAGCACATCACAATCAAAAGCCTTTCCCGCCCTAATACACCATTCATACTCACACAAAAACAAGGGGGGACAATCATCACAAACGACACATTGCCGCTAACGGATTTCTAACAAAATCCTTAAGGCTCGCTATGCAACATCACCGAGTTGGACTAATGGTCGCGACTACGGTTTCACCCACAATGCCTAATCCACCAGTGGAGCGGATTTCTAGTGCAATATCATGCCGGGGACGGACACAATCGACCCGGCGGTTCCTTTTGAACCATGGCAACCCGAACCCCTCTCATTTGAGAGATCCGGTGCCTAAATGTTTAAAAGAAAGCAAGAAAAGAATGGATGTCATGCACGCATCCTAAAGACCGAGAGGAGAATTGTCGTTACCTTACAACTCCTCTTCATTGCCATGAAAACCTCAACTTGCACGTATGAGAATGCACGCCTTCAAGTCCTCTTCGCGTATCTGGCCTCGAATCAACGATCGGAGCCCCGAAGATTCACCAATGGCGGAGAAAGACCTTCTTCTTCCTCCTCCAAACTCTAAGACTCAAACCCTAACTTCCACTTCAAATGAGAAGAATGAGAGTTTAGAATGTTTCAGCCCTATATATGCCCTTTGGACGGAGTGTCCCGGGCCATAAGATCAAATACTAAGAGAAATCGAACGACTAAAACGCCAAACGACGGAACTGCTCCCGCGCGCTATCGCCGGACAGTAACTTCCTACCGCCGAGCGGTAGCTTCCCGAGAGCTCGACCAAAAAATAAGGCTGCGCTAATGTCGGCGGTAGTACTAATGATGCGCGATAGCTCACTCAACGCCTACCACTCAACGCCACCCACTCAACGCACTCGACGAATTGCCTAACGATACTCGACGAGTCGACCAATGTTACTCGGCACTATCTTCTGATACACGCCGAATCTGCCTCAACGACAACTTCGGCGATACTCGCTGAATCCTATTTGATACTCAACGAATTTACATAACGTTACTCGCCGAATTCTACTCAGCTAAACTATCAAACTCGACGAATATTACCGTCGATATTCAACGAATTCTACTTACCCAAACCTGCTGAATTCTACTTAACACCTAAACCTATTCTCCACGCTTTAGCCAGAAACTTGCCATACTCTAGGAGATCTTTCATGGTTCAATCTACACTAGCCCTATTCTCTAAGGGAGGAGGAAAGAAGGGAAGAAAACAAGCAAGAAACAGACATGCAAGGGGGAAAATCCACTTGCCTTGAAAACTCCAAAAAAATGCCTCCCGCTCGCTCCACAACAAGGATAGACCGCCAAATGATCCTAGAAACATTTCCTGAAACTTTTGGAGGAAGGAGGTCAAAATCACTAACCCTAACACCTAAAATTCGAGGAATCGGGGAAAGCTTACCACGATCGGGTATATCTCGGCGAGAGCTCTCTGAATCTCTACTCCGACGACGAAAACGGCCACCAGATCTCTCCATATCGCCGGCTGAAACGCACGCGAAGACCGCCCTTCTCCTCTCGCAAAAATGGCCGCCGCTTGGTTCGGGAAGAAGATGAACATGGTTTCGTTTGATGCGACCTAATATCCGTTTATATATATATACATACATAAATAATTATAATAATATAATACAATTAATATTTAAAGTTTCAAATAATTCCAAAACGACCCGAAATCCAAAACAACTCAGAATCTTACGAAAATCGCACCGTAGCTAAATACCGACGCTACGAAACCAACAACGAAGTCAAAATCGAAATCCGACCAACCAAACCCGGGTAAGACACCACCCAAAGGTAAAACACCACCACATCCCTATAAAAAGCTCCACCCATTAACAAACCCGGCTCGCGAGGGAAGGTGCACAACCAAAACAAAATCAACCACACTGGAAAACCCATTGAGCAAACCCATGCTTCAACAAACGACACCCGTTAACCACGCGTCAACATAATGCCCTGACGTCAAAAATACGTCACTACGAGAATTAAAATAAACACCGAAAAATCAGGGGCGTTACAACCACCCCACTAAAAAGAAGTTTAATCCCGAAACATGACATAAATAAGATCAAATCCAAAATAGAAGAAAATCAATCATAGGCTTATCAAAGCAAACACTTACCAAAAACATCAAGAGAACAGATGGGGATGAGTCTCCCCCAAAGCTGACTCTGACTCCCAAGTGGCGCTCTCCACGTCTTGATTCCACTACAAAACTTTAACAATGGGTATTGTCTTCCTTCGCAATACCCGATCCTGAGTATCCAAAACACGAATATGCACTTCCACATATGAAAGATTAGACTCCAACTGGGACACAACTTCAAGAATTTGCTTGTCGTTCAGCACGCACTTCCGCAATTGACTCACGTGAAAAACATCGTGCACACCATAAAAACTTGCTGGCAATACCAGCCTATAAGCTGATGCACCAATCCGCTTAGTACTTTTAAAATGTCCCACATACCTATGGTCCAACTTATGGTTCTTACCAAACCTCTTAACACCAGATATCGGAGAAACCTTCAGAAAAATCACGTCACCAACGACAAATTCCAATTCAATCCTTCGACGATTGACATTCTTTTCATAATGCTCCTGGGCTATCCAAAGCTTCTCTCAAATATGCCTAACAGAAATATCCATTTCTTATAACGCTTCTAGATCCAATAACGGTCTCTCACCAACATCAACCCAAAACAATTGAGTTCTGCAACGTCTCCCATACAAAGCCTCAAACGAGATCATCTGCAAACTCTCTTGAAAACTGTTATTGTATGCAAATTCCATCAATCTCAAACGCTCATCCCACGCTGATCTGTGGTCCAAAATATAACATCTGATCATGTCCTTCACGATCTGATTTACTCTCTCCGTCTGACCATTTGTCTGCAAATGATTGACGGTGGAATAACTCAAATCGGTACCCAACCCCTCCTATAAACTCTTCCAAAAGTGAGACGTAAACCTGTAGTCTCGATCTAATACAAATATACAATACTGACAGACACTCCATGTAATCTGATGACCTCATCCAAGTATAACTCAGCTATCTTCTTCATGCAGTAATCGATCTTAAACGACATAAAGTGAGCACACTTTGTCAGTTTGTCCACTATAACATAAACTGAATCGCGTCCTCGGGGAGACCTCGACAACCCAGTAATAAAATCCATCAAAATACTCTCTCACTTCCAACTTGAAATTTCTAGCGACGACAACTTGCCTCCAGGCCTTCCATGATCGGCCTTAACTTGCTTGCAAGTAAAACATTCTGAGACAAACTTAGCTATATCACCCTTCATACCATACCACCAAACGATCTGCTTCAGATTCTTATACATTTTAATAGAACTGGGGTGGTAGGCTACACTAGAACCATGCGCCTCTTTGCATAACTTAACTCGGATATCCTCAATTGCGGGAATACAAAATCTGCCGCGGTACTTCAAGGTACCCGCGCCATCAATTGAAAAGTCTGGTAATTCCCCTTTCGCAGTTCTATTATAAAGGTGCAGCAAGTCAGGATCATCCCTTTGATGTAGCCTTATAAGTGTAATCCATGAAGGCTTCGTTACTTCCAAACTGCTGGGCGAGTCGCTACTCCCCACCGATATATCCATCAAAAGAAATTCCTCCACCAGCGAATCCACAGAAAGGTTGACAATTTTCACTGACTTCCTACTCACGACGTCGGCTACCACATTAGCTTTGCCCGGATGGTATTGAATCTCCACATCATAATCTGCAACATATTCTAACCATCTCCGTTGACACAATTTCAATTCCTTTTGAGTGAAGACGTACTTCAAACTCTTATGATCAGTATAAATCTTGCACCGAGCGCCATATAATAGGTGTCTCCATAACTTCAAGGCGTAAATCACAGCTGCAAATTCTAGATCATGCGTAGGGTAATTCCTTTCACGAGTCTTTAACTGTCGCGACCCATACACAATCACTTTGCTCTCTTGCATCAACACACACCCAAGTACAACGTGCGATGCGTCCACATACACAACATACTCTTCCCCTTCGGTAGGCAAGGCCAAAACCGGAGCAGTGCACAATCTCCCTTTTAATTCCTAAAAAGCCGCTTCGCACTTATCGCTCCAAACAAAAGCTGCGTTCTTCTACGTACGCTTAGTCAACGACGCAGACAATGAAGAGAAACCTTCCACAAAGCTCATAATATCCTGCCAACCCTAGGAAACTCATTATCTCTCTAGGTGTGGTAGGTCTGTTCCAATCCATGACACCAACTATCTTCTCGGGGTCCACAGAAATTCCATCCTTATTAACCACATGACCCAGAAAAGAAACCCGAGGAAGCCAAAACTCACACTTGCTTAGCTTGACATACAACTTATGCTCCCTCAGGGTAGACAAAACTAAACGCAAGTGCTGAGCATGCTCTTCAGCACTGCAGAAGTATACCAGAACATCATCTATGAATACAACCACAAAACGGTCCAGGAAATCCTTAAACACTCTATTCATCATATCCATAAAGGCAGATGGTGCATTAGTCAATCCAAAAGACATCACCAAGAACTCGAAATGCCCATGTCGTGAACGAAAAACAGTCCGTGGAATATCTGTCTCACGGATCACAAACAGCACGTGAGCACCCCATAGTGAAGAACTTGGTCTAATAAATCCATTATGCAGCAACTCATCCAATTGGGTACGCATCTCCTCTAGCTCACGCGGGCCATACGATACGACGCCTTAACAAAAGGACGGGTACCCGACTCCAAATCTATGACGAACTCCACGTCTCTCTCAGGTGGAAGATCAGAGAGGTTATCAGGAAATACGCCAGGAAACTCGCGCACTACAACAATCTCCTCCACATGCGAAAAACTACTACCAGTCGCCAACACCGAAACCAAACAGGCAAAACATCCTGAATTAACAAGCTTCCGAGCACGTACCACAGAAATAATCAGAGAAACTTGGCGCGAAAAACCATAAACGCTCCTGGATTGATCGTTGTCCATCTTGAAGTCCAAGCGCTTGACCTTGCATTGGATGACCGCATCATACTTGGACAACCAGTCCATGGCCAAAATCACATCGAAATCTTTCAAGTCTATCACCTTCAGATCAACAATGGCTAGAAAATAACCTAACAAAATCAGACAACTTTGAATGTCTTGTTCCGATACCACTGAATCGCTAGAGGGGAACTTGACACAAATCGCGTCGCCAACGCGATTGAGGGTCAAACAGTGACGAGCTACAAAGGTCCTAGCCATGAACGAGTGGGTAGCACCGAAATAAAAAAAACACGCGCCCAGCGGTTCTTGACCTTAAACTTTTCTATAAGATCGTATACGCAACTAAGGGAACATATGTCGAAATTACTGATGCAAATTTAAAAGTTAGAACTAGGTTAAAATCTAACCTGAAATCACTTGAGTAGACGTCTGAGCTTCCTCCAAAGACATCACGTTCAGCCCGCCCTTCCCCTTTTACAATAACTGCGGTGGCGGCAATGCCTGAAGTGGAATTGGTTGCAATAGGGGCTGAGCCTGCAGACACTTCGACCTAAAATGTCCTTTCTGACCGCACTGGTAGCAGACCTTATCCTTTTTCCAACAATGGACAACGTCATGCCCCTCCGCTTACACGCAGAACAAACCAACTCTCCCTTAGGAGCAGTCTGAATCGCATGAACTTGCTCCTGCTTCTGAGCTCCTATCCTCTTGTAACATCTTTCAAACGGATGGCCTGAACGGCCACAGAAACTGCATATTTCTTTAGGAGCAGTCTGCAGCGCAGTTGGGTATCAAGTCTCCGCTTAGGAGCTTGATAAAGGAGGTCCAGGGAGCAAGCCCTGGCCTCAACAACCTACCCGGGTATTTATCCCTGTGGGCCTTGGGAGATTTAGTTGAGGATGATTCTTAGCCATACAACTGCAGTCGGCCACCAGATCTGGGTTCATGTGTGACGAGGGCCCCACCGTAGTTTCTAACAAAAGATGGTCATCTTTTGTTAGAAACCACATGTGGGCCCCTCGTCGGGGACTAAGTCCAGATCATCGTGGCCGACTGCAGTCGAATGTCTAAGAACATCCCCAACCAAATCTCCTGGGCGCGTGTGGGACCCTCGTCGGGTACATGAACACAGATCACGCGGAATAAATTCCCAGGTAGGTTGTTGAAGCCCGGGATAAAACCCCGGACCTCCTTTATCTAGCTCCTAAGCGGAGACTTGATACCCAACTGAGCTGCAGCTTAGTTGAGTATCAAGTCTCCGCATAGGAGCTTGATAAAGGAGATCCCGAGATCAAACCCTGGCCTCAACAACCTACCCGGGTATTTATCCCTGTGGTCCCCAGGAGGTTGGGGATGATTCTTAGCCATACGATTGCAGTCGGCCACCGGATCTGGATTCATGTGCCCGACGAGGGCCCCACCGTGGTTTCTAACAAAAGATGACCATCTTTTGTTAGAAACCACGTGTGGGCCCCTCGTCGGGGACGAAGTCCAGATCATCGTTGTTGAGGCCCGAGATATAACCCGGGACGTCCTTTATCAAGATCATAAGCGGAGACTTGATATCCAACTGAGCTGCAGATCGGCCACGATGATCTAGACTTAGTCCCCGATGAGGGGCCCACACGTGGTTTCTAACAGGATTCAAAATTCAAAGCAGAGCCCAATGAATCTCCTAATTATCTCCTGCGAAATTTTTCACTAAGAATCAAATCCCGAATTTTGTCAAGCTTCAGTATTTTGCCTCCTAAAGAGCTATTGACCATAGTTACGGTCACTGCCCAACTTTCAGGTAGAGAGGAAAAGATGATCAACGCCTTGATTTCATCATCAAAATTAATTTCAACCGAACTTAGTTGATTTGTGATCACGTTGAAATTGTTGACATGATTTGCAACAGACGCGCTTTCTCCCATTTTTAGGTTAAACAAACGACGCATCAAACGTACCTTGTTCGAGGCGGATGGTTTCTCGTATATGTTTGATAATGCGTTCATCAAAGTATCAAACCGACGGTTGTCTTTTCGTTGATGATGTTAAAGGTCACGTTCTTCGCCAACGTCAACCGTATAACACATAGGGCTTGGCGATTTAACAGATCCCAATTTGCTTGCTTGATTTCTTCTGATTTTTCTCCCGCCAAAGGCGAATTTTTTCTGATACAGATAGTCCTCGATCTGCATCTTCCAAAAGGCAAAATCTTTCCCATTGAACTCATCGATCCGTACCATTCCTTCTTTCAATGTCATTGTTCCCAAGATTCCACGAACTTATTCTGATACCAGTTCTTAGGAACGAAGATCACAAGTAACAAAAACAAAAAACAAAAAATAAACACAAAAACACAAATTCATGCGGTTCGACAACGTTGCCTACGTCCACGGCCGAACTAGGGATACTCCCAGAAATGAAAAAAAAAGCTCTTTTAATCTTGAAGTTTAGGGGGCTACCGTAATAATAAAATTACATAAATAACCTTGCTCCAAAAACGCTTTGGGGGATTAGTCATCAGTTCACTCCACATCTCCTACAATAATATATCCTAGCAAACAAAACAGCTGCATCAAAACTCACAGACCATTGCTCTCGTACCGTGGAGCCAAACCGAGTCTAAGGGTCTATTTGGCTTGGCTGCAGTGCTAGAAAAAGTAGTGGTGGAAAAATCAACCGTTTCAGGGCTGCAACACTGCCTACCGTGGGTCCTAACCCGCAGTTGGAAAAGGGGCGGCAGCTTCTTACCACCGCCCACACCAAATAAATTTTTTGGCGCGGTGGCAGACACAAATGCAGCAAAGCAGGTGATTCCGACGGGACAACCGCAACACTGCCTATTGAGGAATAACAGAGGCGATGATCTCATTTGCTGCTCTATGATGGCCGATGGGACAGAGGAAAAATAGAGGCCACGGGCTCGGGGAGATTGGATGCAAACAAAGCAGGTGATTCGGAGCTTCGACCCAGCAAGGAAAGGAGGTGTAGATGGAAAGGAGGTGTAGCTGTGGCGGGAAGAAATTTGGGTTTAGGGTTGGTTATTTTATTTTATTTGGTCTGCATACAAAGACTTTCAAAACTAAACCAGAAATCTTTATTTTGAATAAAGTGTTAAATGTTTGGTTATATAACAATTTTTTCTGTTATGCATATAACAATTTTTTTAAACTAAAAGTTATATATATATATTTTCAATCAGAAAAAGAGATGACAATATACCCAGCACAGGATACCACCACCAACAGTGACTACACTGCCACCGAAACTAACAAAAATAAGCAAATCAAATTACAGAAATAAACTTAGGTGAAATGCATTGGAGCTAGAACTCATCTGAATCCATGTTTGGGGATAGCACTTTTGACTGTTGTAGATCTGGGAGAGGTTTTTTTAAACTATAAATCTTTTTAGCCTTTAGTTCTTACATGTATATTCCAATCCCACAATATCCCTCGTATTTCACCCATCCTACTCAGTCCTATTCGTGTAGCCCTCTCGATCAGATTTAACATTCCCCGCACTAGTAGCACGACCTGTAAAGGAGACCTATAACCAGGGGCAGAAAGGGGTCACAAAGACCTATAACTCTCTGAAGGATGATTTGAGATGGTCTGATTTCTCACCGCAAGGCCAGATACGCTATCCTCCACCAGCTTGTCAATATCATCCATGTTGGAGGTCAGCCAAAGAAGAGTCCATGCATGCATGCATCCACAGAGGGAGTAGAAACAGTTGGCGTCGCAGGCCCTTCAACAGTCCCAGTAAATGTGTTAGGATCAGGGGACCGAATCTCCTCATTGAGATAAGGGGCAGCCCATTTGACTCCACAAGAGGAGGAAAAGACACAATGTACTGATTCACCTGCCGAACCCTAGGAGGCGGCATAACATTGCCTTTAGGAATTGTAGCATGGTCTTTCTTACAATATACCGCCCTGCTTGAAGCAGCCTGAGCAGTACATAATGTAAAGTAATGGAATGAATGTAACGCCTGTTGAGCGTTATTCCCATGCACACCAAGGAACACAGGATGGGGGAGCGATTATAACATTGACTTCCACAAACTCGAGCATGATCCATGCGAGTCCCGTGACGCGTAGGAGAATCAAGCGTCACAAGCTTTCTAATATATTTGACAAGTAGTGGAAGGGGAACCCCTATACAAAGCCAGGCTTGAATAATATCTTGCTAGGGAGCCGGGGAGTAATCTAGCGACATAGAACTCTTTGAAAATTTAATAGATAAACAAGATCATGAGCAAGAGGTTTTTGTGGAAAGCACTTAAAATGACAAAAGGATAAATGAACAATCTCAATTAGTCCACCATTTTCCTTAATCTGCACACTACTAGACAAGTTATGTCCTAAATCCTAATACTCATAAGGGGATTGAGATTATATTGACTAAGTGGAACTGAATAAGAAAACAATTATGGACATATATATATATATATATATATATATATATATATATATATATATATAGCATCATCGAACCGGCTTCACCCGTTCTCAATGTGGCGTTGCGGATTTCACACACATCAAGGCGGCGCAGCCCGCCTATGATCAGATTGTCGTTCTCAATGCGTTTTTTATTTGTACTTTTTTTCATATTTTTATTCTTACTTTTTTTTATTCTTATTTTTATAGGATTCTTTTTTTCTTCTTACTTTCTATTTTTTATTTTTTACTTATTTTATTAGGATTTTATAATGATAATTATACATAGATATAGCTTGCAGGAACAGGAACATTAAAATCCTGATTACTTGGAGGAGGAGGAGGCGGAGGAGGGGTGCACGGGAGGAGTTCTCTCTACCGTCAATGGCAGTGGGGGGGGGGGGGGGGGGGGACAGGAGTGCTTCTCGTCGGCTTCGAAGGAAGGATTGCCAGAGAGTGGAGGTGATGGCTTCGAAGGCGGAGCAGGCCAGGGAGGCGAAAGAAATCCCGATACCCAAAATAATACCACCGGAGCAGTTCCTAAACGCCCTCGCCAAGCTCGCCGGAGGCCTTACTTCAGAACACCACCATCGACCTCCCTCCAAATGATTTAAGCCGAGCTTGCCGGCGGCGATGGTTTCGAATGCAGAGCAGGGCAGACCGGCGGACGTAAAAAAAGCGGGCTTTGAAGGCGTTGATGTGCTGGAGGGAGAGGTCGATGGCGGCGCTCCGAAGAAAGGCCTCCGACGAGCTCGACGAGGGCATTTAGGAACTGGTGCGGTGGTATTATTTTGGGTATCAGGATTTCTTCCGCCGGGCTGTCGATGGAAATCCATGCTTCAGTTGTTGGCAGCCGACGATCCACGATCTGATGGCCATAAATAAAAAACTTTATTTTTAGCTATTTGATCGGACGATCCAAATCAGAACTTTGGTGTGCTCCCAGATATAAGTATTATTTTATATTATATATATATATATTCATGAGGATTCTGAGATCAAATCTTACTTATCAGGATCGTGATCCGGATCGTAGGATCGTACGATCCTACGATCCAAATTTTGTAAATCGATCCAGATCTTACCCAGAATCTAAATCGGCACCTCTACGGTTAGGATCACGATTCAGATCTTAGGATCGCGATCCCGACACGATTCTACCAGTCCTGCCAAAGGAAACTAGACACTATCACAGACGCATTCAATCGGTCCAATGCCCATACCTCATCGCTTAATCCTATGTCAATCCCGATCCCCATACCCCATCACAGAATCATATCATGTTGCTTTACCCTATCTCATGTGTCGACTGCAGACTGCAAACGGACGCCAAGGGAGACATCTTCGAACTCTTCTAGTTCATACAACGTCTTCCTTTTCCTTAGCTAGTTCTATTTCATGTGATGCCAATGTTTTCTCTTCAATTTTAGCGTATGAGCAATCCAATGGTCAGCAATTCAGTGACTTCTTGCTTCCAAGCCAGAGTTTTCTCTTCCTTTCTAACGTACGAGCAATCCAGCGGAATCCAGGCTTCCTGCTTCCAGCATACGAGCAATCCAAGCCCGTTTTCCTGCTTCCAGGCTTCTTGTAATTCATCGGTTTAGATCCATTTTTACTATTAGTAGCCATTGGGCATCCTACCTGAAACTAGGAGTGATATTAGAACGATAAAATCTTTTTGATTTAGTTATTTAATTAGTTTATGATATAACTATTCATAAACTACTCAATTTAATGATTTTTTTGGTTAATTGAGCATGTAATTGGATAATAAAAAGTTCAATTTTATATTTTTAGTCTTGATTTATGAATGTAGTAAGATCTTGTGATCCTCGATCGGATCTAAACTTGAAACGATCTCACCTAAGATCTCCATGCTGACAACCTATTGACACTGATTGTTAATTAAATGCTTCGAATTCTAACCCAAAGATGTGACCGAACTTTTCTGGGGTAGTTATCAAGGGTATTTTGTAAATGTACAGAGATTTATATAAAGTCTTTGTCGTTCTAGAGTTTGGATTATTCTGAAATTCGTAAATCCGATCACTTTCTATAACCGCCCCATTCTTGATCTAGTGAAAAACTGACTATTGTTGTCCGTGGACGGAGCCTATCTTGGGGTGAACCACAAGTTTTTCATCTTTGTTGTGATTTTTTATTTGTTTGATCTTTGTACTCTCGCTACCACAAAGCGGATAATGAAGATCCTCCTAAGATAACAAATGTAGACTGGCACGATTTAAAAGAGGAATGGAAGATAAAAGAAAATGATAGCAAAAAATTATATGCAAGAAGAAAGATTCTTCAAGGCCTTTCAGAATAAAACCAACCAAAGAGAAATTTTGGTGTCCTTCAAGTAATGAATCTGAAGATTTTTAATCATTGACTCTCTACTACTGCGTTGATTGTGCTGGCTATCTAGAACAGTGCTTCAGAATGAATCATCGAGCGTCAAGGAGAGCGGAAGAATGCCTCCTTTAGGTTTTGATCGCACAAAGTACTAAAACATAGACAGCCCTAGCCACCTCACCTTAGATTCATTTTCATTATGCAGGCTTTTTCAACACACTGCGATCAATACCTTTGACTCTCAAGCAGGGTAAATCAGCCTAAAGGTCAGTAGTCTTCACGAAGAGATGTGATTTGTACAGCTCAAAGGATCAGTTCTTCGTGAAGAGATTGAAACCAGCTTTTAGTACAATTGAAAAGAAGATTGTCTAAAAATTTCACTCTCATCTGCATATACATGTACCAATATATCACTGAACAGGTCCCGCACTGAGTTCTCTTCATAAGTACCATTTATTAGCCATAGATTTATGAAAAGGTGGAATCAGGGAATCCTCAAATTAGGCTACTAACTAAAGTATTGACAAAAGATTGTTTTTTCATCAATAAAAAAATCCAATTTAGAAATGGGAAGCTATACGTACAGAATAATTATTCTGGCATCAGATATATAAATAACTGCCCATTATTGAAAATCAGTAACACCTCAATGGGAACTCAAATAATAGATAAATACAGCCCAAGTTGATGCCTAAACCTAAAGAACATGTAGACAGGAAGAAGAAAAATAAAATAAATGAAACAAAGCATTGCTGTACAAAAATTTTTACCCAAAAAAATGTTGTGCATTGCAAGATACTAGAGAAGTTCATTTGCGAGCTGCATGATATAACTCTAAATAGTCCAAGGCCGGGCGATTCCAGGACCAGTCTTGCTCCATAACTCGCTTGCATAAGAGGTTGAACCATTCACGGTTATCGTACCAAGCTGAGATCGCTCTGAAATGCAACAGATGCAAATAAAAGATCACTTGAAATCATTAATGTAGATCTAAAACTTCCAATTTGAAATAAATTAATATTATTAATTACCCAAATCCTCTATGTGATTTTGCATAATTAAAGGTTGCACCTCCCTTTCTTTTGAAATTTCAAAAACCTTCGTGTCAAGGCACATATTGAGTCGGACCCTTGCTGGGGCCGCACGCAACAGCACCGGCCACATGCGCAAAATGCATGAATGTTATCCTTGCTATTTTTATTTAGTTTGTCACAATGTGCTTTTTTATCCATTATGATTTTTGGTTTCCGCGTGTCTAAGCCCAAGTTGGGGGCGTAATTTGTGAACAGGCTTAAGGGTCAGCTGGACCAAGTTGTTATGGGAGGAAAAACTGAGTGCCTCATATTGAGGTCTCACCCTTTATTTATATCAAAAAGAAATACATAACTGTAGCGATACATGATGCGGGACTAAAGTAAACGCGTCACGACAAATAACACCCCCTCAAGTTGGATCGTGGGAACTTCCCAGACCCAACTTGTTACATATATAGTTCATTCTAGTCCCTGTAACCCCTTTCGTAAGAATGTCTGCAACTTGGTCACCGGTTTTCACATGCTTTAGAGAAATAAGGCCTTCTTCATACTTCTCTCTAACAAAGTGACAGTCAACCTCTATGTGCTTCGTGCGCTCATGAACACATGATTAGTGGCTATCTGGATTGCAGCTTGATTGTCACACCACAGAGGAGTAGGATCTTGAACGGGATACCCAATTTCACAGAGAATCTGCCTCACCCACATGATCTCAACAACAGTGTGAGACATAGCCCGATATTCTGCCTCTGCACTAGATCTAGCAACTGTGGTTTGTTTCTTGCTCTTCCAGGAGATGAGATTACCACCCATAAAGACAGTGAATCCCGTGGTTGACTTTTGAGTGGCTAAGCATCCTGCCCAATTAGAATCACTGTATGCCTCTAGATTGGAATGACCTCGACTCTTGTATGCAATTCCCAAACCAGGATCCTTCTTCACATATCTGACAATCCGAAGAACAGAATCCCACCGAGACATAGTTGGGGCCGCCATGAACTGACTGACCTTGCTTACCCCGCAAGCAATGTCTGGACGAGTCATGGTAAGGTAGTTTAATTTTCCAACTATTCGACGGTACTTCTCTGATGAATCAAACAGTTTGCTCTCGGCATGAAGACTCTTTTTTCCTGGTTCCAGTGGGGAATCCATATGGCCACAGTTAGTCATCCCAAGGTCAGATAGAAGATCGAGAGCATATTTGCGTTGACAAATAAAGAGAGAGCGGTCATCTTGAGTCACCTCAATCTCAAGGAAATAACGCAATGTGCCCAGATCTTTTGTTTGGAAATTAGAGTGTAAGAATGCTTTGAGATTTGATATCCCTTCAGAGTTGCTGCCTATGATAACAATATCATCAACATATACTAGTAGCAGAATAGTACCAGCCGAGGAGTTCTGATAGAAGAAAGATGAGTCTTTAGTACTCTTGGTAAGGCCGAACTGGGTAACAACGACACGGAACCGAGCAAACCAAGCCCGAGGGGATTGCTTCAATCCATATAGGGACGCGAGGAGACGACACACCTTGGTACGCTCCCCCTCAGCAATGAACTCAGGTGGTTGCTCCATATACACTTCTTCATCTAGGAGCCCATGGAGAAAAGCATTCTTGATATCCAACTGGTGTAGTGTCCACTGGTGGAAGGTGGCGAGAGAAAGAATGATACGAAGAGAGG
This sequence comes from Platanthera guangdongensis, assembly GCA_039583875.1. NCBI lineage: Eukaryota > Viridiplantae > Streptophyta > Magnoliopsida > Asparagales > Orchidaceae > Platanthera > Platanthera guangdongensis. Next base: position 21,677,426 of record CM077151.1, read on the forward strand.
ACATCTTTGCAACAGGAGCGAATGTTTCGTCATAGTACACGCCATAAGTCTGAGCATAACCTTAGGCAACCAATCGGGCTTTCAGGCGGTCCAGAGAGCCGTCCGCATGCACCTTAACAGAGTAGATCCATTTGCATCCAATTGCCTTCTTGCCGGACGGTAAGGGAACCAGGTCCCATGTATGATTCTGTTGGAGAGCGTTCAATTCATCATGCATGGCTGCCATCCAACCAGGATGAGCCTTAGCTTCCGCCACGATAGAGGGTAGACGATACCGATCGAGAGTCGAGTGCAGCACAATATGAGATGCAGACAAGCCCTGATAAGAGCTAACATAGAGTGGCTGCTCCCGACATGCCCGAACTCCTTTTCGGAGTGCAATAGGAACCTCTGGGCTAGCTGGCGTGATGGTAGTAGGGGCAGTAGCAGGGTCTTCCGGAGGAACAGTCGTCGTATCATCGGTAACCGAGGTAGGCTGAGATGGTGGCATCACTGTACTATCAGAAGAGCGACGGGAGTAAACCTGCCCCCACAGAGGGGAGAACACATCAGTCGGTGAAATAAGAGCAGGGTCATGCCTGGGGACCAAGAGAGTATCAAGAGAGGGATCGGGATGGGAGGATCCAGGAAAGGGATACGGGTCGGTCTCCCGGAAGACGACATCAGAAGAAAAAATGTATCGGCGGAGATCAGGAGAGTAACACCGATATCCTTTAGTGGTCCGAGAGTAGCCGAGGAAGATGCATTTGAGGGCACGAGAATCAAGTTTGGAGACAGAGGGACGAGCGTCCCGAACATAGCAGACACACCCAAAGACCTTCAAGGGAAGGGGGTGACCGTGATGGTCAGGATAGAGAGTGTGGTAGGATGTCTCCCCCTGAAGGATGTGAGTGGGAAGATGATTAATAAGAAAGGCAACAGTGAGTACGACATCACCCCAGAAGTGGTTGGGTACGTGTCGGTGGTGAAGGATTGCCCGGGTGACTTCAAGGAGATGCCGATTTTTCCGTTCGGCAACACCATTCTGTTGAGGGGTAGCCGTGCAACTACTTTGGTGGATGATGCCTTTGTCAGAAAGAAAGAGAGACATGAACCGAGACAGGTATTCCCGACCATTATCAGTATGGAGACACTTAATACGGACAAAAAATTGAGTAAATATTTCATTCCAGAAATGCTGAAAAATAGAAGGTAGCTCAGAACAATTTTTCATTAGATACACCCAAGTTGTACGAGAGAAATCATCAATGAAAGTGACATAATACTTGTGCCCTAATAACGTAGGAACATGGCACGGTCCTCAAATATCTAAATGAAGTAAATCAAAAGGTGCAGAAGCACGAACATCAAGACGAGGACTATAGCTAACTCTGTGAAGTTTAGCAAACAAACAAGACTCACAATTGAGATGAGAAACTTTCCCAAGCTCAGGATACAGACGACGCATGACCAGTATAGACGGATGACCATGACGATAATGAAGATCCAGGAATTCGGTGGAAGCCGCGGAGCAAGCAAGGTGGGAGACTTCATCTAGGACATAGACACCACAACGCAGCTTCCCTCTACCAATAATACGGCTCGTCGACTGTTCCTGAAAAATGCAATCAGAAGAGGTGAATATAGCAATACAATTCAAATCAGTTGTAAGTTTACTAATAGACAGGAGATTGTAGGCAGATTGAGGGACAAGCGCCACCGAGGAGAGTGACATGTCAGGTGTCACATTGCAGCTACCAAACCCAACGATAGGTACAGTGGAGCCATCTGCAACAGTAATCGAGGCTCCACTATGAGGTTTGTATGAGTGTAAGATACCTGAGGAACTAGTCAGGTGATCAGAAGCACCAGAATCAGCTAGCCACTGGATCGGCCGTTGTGAGGTACAAACAGGCTGAATGGTTTGAGCCAAAGCTGCACTAGGAGTCGGTGAGTCAACGCGTAGTGCCTGCATACGCCGATAATCATCTTCGGATATTTCAACAGTGCGCGATCCCAGAGGTATATCAGTGTAGTCAGCCATGTGTGCTGACTGAGGTAGAGGAGGTTTGGAGGCCCATTCTGGCTTCCCATGAATCAGCCAACATGTATCCTTTGTATGTCCTCGACACCCGCAATGGGCACAATGTCGCGTGTCTGAGTCATGACCACGACCAGAGCGGCCCCCCCGACTAGCTCCACTACCTCCTCCTCGTGAGGCAAGAGCCATCGACTCGCCGGAAGACGTATGTAAAGCAGATGGCGAGATACCTATAGAGCCAGCCTTAGTAAGCCGATGGTACACACTAGCAGTCTGAAGTGTAGTAGGACTGACGAGCATTTCAGTCTTCGTTGTGGAGAAGTGAAGATCCAATCCATTCAATAGCCACAAGAGCACAAGGTGTTTACGTTGAGCCTGATGTCCTTCCCGGGTAGAGGGAATCTCCCAAAGATCCAAGATCTCATCGGCGAGAACCTTCCATTCAGCAAAGTACTCGGTAACGGGACGCACGCCTTGGCATAGTTCAGCGATCTTGGGGAAGAGTTCTCCAAGACGAGAGGTTGTTCGCCTGAGAAAACATCATGTGAAAAGTGTCTCATAGTTCCTTTGTGTTGTCGCAATTCTTGCACATTTGCTGGACGGAGGGATCCATAGAACTCAGGAGAAGGGCAAAGATGCGACAATCATTACTATACCAGTTGTCATGTTCGATACTCCCCACAGCATGGGTTGGGAGACGAGTAAGATGGTGTGTACGACGGATGCCTGCAAGAGACATAGTAACCCCCTTCTTCCATAACTGAAAATTGGAGGAGGTAAGGATCGTAGTTGTAATCCTCGCGTTTGGAGGAAAGGAGTTAGAGGAATCCCCGGAGGGAACCGGCGGTGGGGCGGTACTTGTTACGGAGGAATTCATGGCCCAGAACACAGGAGCAGGAGCAGGAGCAGCCGGAAGGGAGGAACGGTAGAGGCAACAATAGTAGAAGCTGCATGAGTAGAAGCCTTCCGGCAGAGGCAGCGACGGTAGAAGCAGCAACGATAGAAGCCGCAAGAGGCGGCGCTGGTAGGGGCCGCAATGGTAGAAGCCGTAGGAACGGTAGAAATCGTGCAGGAGGCGGCGCTGGTAGGGGCTACGGGAGGCAGCAGACGCTGATAGGAGTGTCGACGCATCTAGGGTAGACGACCGACATCACCTCGCGGCGGAGGCATGCCGCCGTCGTTTCGTGAGACGAGCAGAAGCGGTCGACGCTGGTATCGAGCCGAGTGGGAGCGGGAGCGAGAACGATCGTGACGGAGACGGAGCGGGAGCGGGATCGGGGTCGAGCGGAGCGGCAGGATCGAGATAAATAGAAATTAGGGTTGCTTTCCCTCTGATACCATGTTATGGGAGGAAAAACTGAGTGCCTCATATTGAGGTCTCACCCTTTATTTATATCAAAAAGAAATACATAACTGTAGCGATACATGATGTGGAACTAAAGTAAACGCGTCACGACAAATAACACAAGTGATAGACATGCTAGATTTTAATTCCACCAATATCTCTCTCACTAATTAGTCACTCTCTAACCCTCGTATTCCCCTAGCCGAATCCCCCTTCCGGTTCCGCACACGATTTCGTGCTGAACCCTAGCCGCGCGTCAATGGTGCGAGATCGCGGTGGAAGCTTCCGACCTCTCCTCTCAGGGTTCTTCTCCACCCTCCAGTCATAGCACCTCCGGGATCCAAGCGTGGACATGCCGATCCTGCGTGGAACTTCCCTCTCTCACGTCCGGTTACGAGATCTCAGCCGGGAGCCCACAACACTCCGCTTTGTGAGAGGTCTTTTTGTTCATGCATGTTATGAAATATAATATTTTTGTAATTTCAGAATTAAGAAAGGTGCAACTTATATTTTATTATTTTAGCAAATTTACCGGGGAGGTCCCAGTAAACAGCCCTAAATTAATATTAGAATCTATGTAATCAATCTAAAATAAGTTGGTTGGAAGTGAAGAGGCTTAGAGATGTTATACAGTTTCTCTATATGGAACAATATTGATGCAATGGTAGGTCGAATCGAAAAGGGACTCTTTAGATGCAATCCTAAATGTGATGCAGTGGAATGCTAGTGCAAAGAGCGCTCCGCCCAAAATTACAACAAATAATTATTTATTATAAAATTAACAGCAGAGGCACTTGCAGTTCCGAATAGTTAATTAACGAAGAACGTGTATTAATTTTCAAACAGCAGAGGCACAAATAATCTTAAGCACACACGGATAGTCTCTGCAAATCACACAAAACGATGATACTACTAGCAAATAAAAATAACATCCGCCACAAGTAAGGTGCCAAAATAAACAACAATACGGAGATAAGAACGATATACCACGATTTGCAAATGCAGGCGGCGGTGGCGGCGGTTTTTGGTGGCACATGACAGTATTGGGAGTGGTGCGGGGCTGGTAATGACTCGAGTGGACTATAGGGGAGGTGATGTGGTGGTGGTCGGTACTTTGAAGGGGGAAGGGTGGTTGCATGGAGGCTAGTGGTGGACAGGGTGGGGAGTGGTGGAGTGGCTTTGAATAGCAGTAGGGGGAAAAAGGTTTGGGTTGGGTGAGAGAGAGAAGAGCCTGTTGAGAGTTGAAGAAGTGCAGAGAGGAGGGGAGATTATCGGGAGGGGAAGATGATCTGGGTGAAGAGGAACTTACTTTGACCAGTGGTGGGGGAAAAGGGAGGAGGGAGGAGGTTCAGTGAGAGTTACAGAGGGTGGTGGACTGAGCAGGGATGAGGAAGTGGTCGGCAGGGCTTGGTTGGCGCAGGGAAGAGGAAGTGGTCGGCGGGGCTTGGTTGGCGCAGGGAAGACGGAGGAGTTGCAGGCGGCGGTGGGCTAGAAGGAGAGAAAGATGACGGTAAATTTACCCGAGGAGTCACCCCTGGGCGGGATTTCTCCTGGCGTCGCACCAGCAGAAAATGACCGACGGTTCTGCCTTCAGCGAAACCCGCGATCCTCTTCCCCCAAACCGCTGGGTATAAATAACCCCAATTAGGAACCGCCGCCTCATGTGAACCGCAGCCTGCAGAGTACGAATCAAATAAAACCACCCCGATCAGATGGCTCGGATTGTTTGGGCCGATCGGGGGTTAAATACATCTCAGAATAAAAAACATAAATATGAAAGTGACTAGAAACGATCATCCGTACACGACTACAGACTTCGATCGCCCGTCTGGGCAGCGGATCACCGCCTCCTGCGAGAATATACGCGCATCGGTCGTGGCGCGCTGTCAAATATTATCAACATTCCCTCTCATGCCAAGTCTTTGTTTGCTGACATGTAGACTTCTTTTTATAAAATATGTGGAATGGGAGCGGGCGGTGGGCCTCTAGGCCAAGCTTGCTCTGATACCATTTAGAACAAACCTAAGCATCCAACCTAAAACCAATTGCTTTTAGGCCGAGGATCTACACTACGTGCAAAAGACTACATGAGTTTTATGATGCGTAACTATATTCTCAACACTTCCTGTCACATGTAGGATCTCAGGTTTTGACACAGATTTTTTTTTACGAGTAACATTGGAGTGGGCTGTTTTGTTAGTCCGCTTTGATACCATGTTCTAAGCATCCAACAACCTAATATCAAAATTGGTTGCAGGTAGAAGGGGCCAGGATCTTTTATGTGCACAAGACCAGATGAGTTTCTTGATGTGGGACTAGATTCTCAATAATTATATACACTAGAATGCAACATTTTGATTCTTAATTCCAGATGAAACCAAACCAGATGACACATCAATCTATCTAGAATGAAACGTGAATTTTAAAATTGGATATATTAAGTTGTTAATGTAAACTTCAGAATTTAGGCTCTGTTTGCGGCAACTTTTGCTGATGAGGATCCATTCCCACTGTAAACGCTATTTAGGAACCGTTTGAATGCTCAGCCATGGAATAGAGCTTTTCATAAGAAAGTGCTTTTAGGGGTTTCTGGAAAATTGAGCGGGAGCCCACGTTTAGCTGTCGAGAGGTATGTTCCGCTGGATAAAAAAATCGAAACATTAACATCTCGTGCCATTACCATCTTGTCCCCTACCCTCATTCATTCCTCCTCATCCATCGCCAATCCCCCTTCCCTTTGCCTCATGATTCCACGATCCTCAAAGATGAATTGTTTCCTGCGTTGACGCAGTCTAGACGAAGAGATCTACCAGCGCCGCTGATCCCCCTTCTATGGTGATGAGCTTCGTATTTCTTCTGCATTCCTGAAGCTTCGCATGCCTTCGTGTTTCTTCCACTACCACTTGCTGCATCCCCCAGTTCTTCTAGAGCGAAGACCTGCGTTCCACAACTACCACTTGCTGTTTCCAGAAAACACTATTCATTTGAGCATCACTCTGTTCAGTTGTTGCTTTTATGCTGAATTTCCCTTATTCTTATAGGTGATTTATGCCTAAACATTTTTTTTGGCATTATGAATGTTACAGGTTTGTGCAGGCTCTTGCAAAAATGCAGGGTAAGGCTTGCCTACATTTCACCTTTGTGATGGGGGCCCTTCCCCATACCCTCACTGTGTGGGGATACTTTGTGCACCGGGCTGCCCTTTTATGAATGTTAAAGGTTTAGGGTTAATAATGATCTATTCTTGGTCCCCATTAAAGAAAAGATGAGCTTGAAACTCACTCACAGCATATTTCCAGGTTACATGCATGAGCATAAGTTCAATACGACAACAACACTCCAACCTTTATCCCACTATAGTGGGGTCAGCTATATGGATCCTTTGTCACCATTGTGCTCTATCTTTAGTCATAATCTCACTAATGCCTAAGTACATCATGTCATTCCATGTAGTTTCATTCCAAGTTTTTATTGGTCTACCCCTCCTTGTTTAACATGCCTAATGACTAGACTCTCACAACGCCTAGCAGGTGTCTCTAATGGTCTCCTTCGCATGTGTTCAAAACATCTTAGTCGAGCTTCTCCCATCTTCTCTGCAATTGGTACTATTATATTATCCCTGAAACATTCATTCCTAATTTTATCCAGTTTTGTGTGTCCACACATCCACCTAAGCATTCTCATCTCCGCAACTCCCATTTTTTGCTCATGTACACAATTCACTGCCCAACACTTGGAACCATAGAGAGCATCGCTGGTATAATTGCAGTGCGGTAAAAGTCTTTAAGTTTTAATGGTACTTTACGATCACATAATATCGTTGACGCGCCACTCCACTTTAACCAACCTGCTTGGATTCTATGTGTCACATCTTTATCAATACCTCTATCTTTTTGAACTATCGATCCAAGATATTTAAAATACTCACTGCAGGAAATATCGTGATCGCCCAACTTAATAACAAAGTTATCCATCCTTCTTGCACTGCTAAATTTCAACTCCATATACTCCGTCTTTACCTTGCTCAACCTAAAACCCTTCTATACTAAAGTGTCTCGCCAAGATTCAAGTTTTGCGCTTACACCGTTGCGCGTCTCATCGACCAAAACAATATCATCCACAAGCAATAAACACTAAGGTATTGCTTGTTGGATATGTTCAGTGATCTCATCTAAGATAAGGGTAAAGAGATAAGGGCTTAAAACTGAACTTTGATGTAAGCCAACTGTGAAAGAAAAATCCTATGTTAATCCTCCAGATGACCTCACCCTTGTCACTGAATTTGTATACACATCTTTGATTATCCCAATGTATGATACATTTACACATTTCTTTTCTAAGACTCTCCATAAGATTTTTCTTGGAACCCTGTCATAAGCCTTCTCATGATCGATGAACAACATATGTAAATTTGTTTTCTTTCTCGATAGTTGTCAATGAGTCCCCAAGAGAGATGTATAGCTTTCATGGTCGATCGCCCTAGCATCAATCCAAATTGATTCTTCAAGATGCTAGTCTGTCGTCTTACTCTTTTTTCTATTACTCGTTCTCATAATTTCACGGTATGACTCATTAATTTAATTTCTCTGTAATTAACACAATTCTGTATATCTCCTTTGTTCTTATACAAAGGTACAAAAATACTTTCTCTCGATTGGTTTGGCGAGGATCTGCAATTAACACATAAGTTCAATATTTTCTGTAAATCATTCAGGTGTCACTTACTTGGCAGTGCTATACATGGAGCATCTGTTTTGCATTATATATTTTTTTCTGCAAAATCTTCTTCTCTAGAACTCATTTCCATAACATCCTTAATGCAAAGCATTGGTCTTGACGTGGATTCCATTTAAAATGCTTGCTGATTCTATTTTCATGCCAGTATTTAACTTTTTTACTTTAGAACAATTGTTTCATATTCATAGTTGTGGGATTTTACTTCGAAGTTGGTAATGGTTCCCACCAATGCTCTCTCATCAGCAACAATAGGTTTAAACAGAGCCTTAAGCTAATGATTACTCAAAAGGTCCTATTATGCCAGAGGCTCAATGAAATATTTAAGAGAATAACATAGCTTAATAGTTTACAGTCACAACAAAAAGGCAGATAAGTGAATGCAAAAATGAAAAATGAAACGAAAAAAATCAGTTCCAAATACTTTACATACCTATTGAGAGCATAATCAACCCCACTGGAATTTGTACCCTCAAAACTAAATCCATTTGGCTCAAGACCCAGTGATTGAGCCCTCTCTTTATCACCATCAACATCAAAAACCGTGTCATACAATCCTAACAAATGTCAGAAAATTCTTTCAGTTCATGCATTTATCAGAACAAATACATGGTATTATAAATGGTTGATGAATAATAAGCTTCTAAATATTTCTTCGTAAGAGGAATGATGTCGGACTCACTCATACCAAATCTATATGATGAATAATAACAAATGGAAATCTATATAAGTGATGCCGAGGTGACTCACTCATACCTAATCTATATGATGCATGTATGACTGATATTAATCCAAAATAAACTTTGTAAAAACTAAATAAAGTTAGCAATGCTACCCACAACAGTTTCAATTAAGTTGGTAATTGTTGAAAGAGCTCAAAAACTTGTATGTATTGCTTGTGTGACTAAATACAAGAAGAGAATACAAATATATAGGAAGAAGAAGAAAGAAGAAAATCCTATACAAGATGTGGGACTAAATGAGGAGAGAAGATAAAACAATAAATGTGCCCAATAATGGGCCCTTTACATGGGATATTTTAACACTACCCCGCAAGCTGGAGCGTACAAATCGTATGCGCCAAGCTTGGACAAGCATTGATAGAAGAGTCTCTTGGAAAGAGCCTTCGTGAAGACATCCGCAACTTGTTCCGATCCTGGGACATGCTTTAGGTCAAGCTTCTTCATTTGAACCTTTTCCCGGATGAAGTGACTATCGACCTCAATATGCTACGTTCTTTCGTGAAAGACCGGGTTCTTTGCGATGTGTATGGCGGCTTAACTGCCACAAAGGAGAAGAGCCGGTGATGGTAATTTTACACCCAGATCAGTAAGAAGACTCTCAAGCCATGTCAATTCTGATACAACTGATGTCATTGCCCGGTACTCTGCCTCGGCTGAAGATCGAGCAACGACTGCTTGTTTCTTACTTCGCTAAGTAACAAGATGTCCTCCAAGGTAAGTGCAAAAATCACTCGTAGATCGCCGGTCATCGAAAGAGCAGCGTAATCAGCATCTGAATATGCCACCAATGTTGGAGCAGAAGAGGAGGTCCTATAGACAAGTCCCTGACCAGGAGCGGTTTTCAGATACCTGAGAATTCGTTCCACTGCTTGAAGATGAGATTTTCGAGGAGAGTGCATGTATCTGCTGACAAGACCAACAACAAATGAAATATCCGGTCTGGTAACCGTGAGATATATCAGTTTTCCAACAAGACGTCGATAATATTCAGGATTCTGGAGAAAGAGATCGGAGTCAGATGCCTGGGCACACAGTTTGTGGTTCACATCCATAGGAGTATCACTTGGCTTGCAGCCGGACTGATTCGCATCATGAAGAAGGTCAAGACAATATTTCCGTTGAGAGAGAGTGAGCCAATCCGCCCTTCTGGAAATCTCAAGGCCCAAAAAATAGCGAAGAGGTCCCAAATTTTTTGTCTGGAAGACTGAGTTTAGATGAACTTTGACTGCCTGTATCCCTTGAGAGTCATCTCCAGTAATGATAATATCGTCGACGTATACTAACAGAATAACCGTTCCTGTTGGTTGGTGACGAGTAAAGAGCGAGAAGTCGGCCGAGCTCCGAGTGAAGCCAATCACACGGAGGACCTTTCTGAATTTTTCAAACCATGCCCGTGGAGATTGTTTGAGACCATATAGAGCCTTTTTAAGATGACAGACCTGAGACTCCCCCGTGGTCTCAAACCCGGGTGGTTGTTGCATGTAGACAGTTTTCTGGAGATCCCCATTCAAGAAAGCATTCTTGATATCCAGCTGAAAGAGAGACCACCGGCGATGGACAGCAACAGAGATGAGGATGCGAACACTATTAAGCTTCGCTACCGGAGAGAACGTTTCCTCATAATCTAGCCCCTCCTGTTGAGTGAAACCTCTAGCCACAAGACGGACCTTTAGACGGTCAATTGTCCCATCAACAACATGTTTGATGACAAAGACCCACTTGGACCCAACTGGTTTCTGGCCCGGTGGAAGGGGAACAACAGACCATGTCTGGTTAGACCAGAGAGCAGACATTTCTTCCTCCATGGCCGCTCGCCATCCTGGATGTTGAAGCGCCTCCTGCACAGAATTAGGAATAGCAACCGAAGAGAGAGAAGTAGCCAAAGTGTGTAAATGGGGAGAGAGGCGATGAAGAGAGATGTAGTTTGCCAGCGGATGAGCAGTGGAAGGAGATACCTGATCATTTGGACGCGGAGTATCCATGGTAGAGACCGACGACAGAGGGGCAACGGAAGTGGTAGAGCGACGAGTGTAGACGCGGATAACTGGTGGTTTGGAGGGAACGACAGTCGGTTTAGAGGGAACGACAGTCGGAGGAGTAGTTGCGGGAATGACCGGGCGTGGGATGGATGGAGTAGGTGTGGGTGGTAGATGGTCAGGTAAGGGAGCAGGAAAGAATGGTTGATCCTCGCGGAAAGTGACATCAGTAGAAACGAAGATCTTTCGTGTAGCAGGAGAATAACAGATATACCCCTTTTGGGTGCGTGAATAACCAACAAAGATATGTTTGGCCGCTCGGGGATCCAACTTATCCGAGGAAGGCCCCAAATAGTGGACACAGCAGAGGCTACCGAATACACGAGATGGGAGAGGAAAGAGCGTAGTGGAGGGAAAGAGGATGCTAAACGGAGTAACATAGTTGAGAATAGAGGAAGGGAGACGGTTAATGAGAAAACAGGCGGTCGAGACCGCAAAGTTCCAATATGGTTTAGGGACATGCATTTGAAGCATGAGGGAACGGGCAACATCGAGTAAGTGGCGATTCTTGCGTTCGGCAACACCGTTTTGTTGCGGCGTGTAAAAGCAAGAAGTTTGATGTAGAATCCCGAACTCAGAACATAAAGCAGTAAATTCGTGACTAGTGTACTCATGAGCATTGTCAGTTCGTAGTACTTTGATGGTCGTGTGGAATTGCATACGAGTTTCGAGGACAAATGCCCGAAAGACACGGGGAAGCTCAGAGCGATCACGAAGTAAGTATAGCCAGGTAGTGCGAGAGTGATCATCAATAAACGTTATAAAATACCGAAAACCGGAAATACTAGTAATTTTAAATGGTCCCCAAATATCCGAATGCACTAAATCAAAAGGAGCAGCACTCCGAGTACAATGTGAAGAAAAAGATGAACGAGTCTGCTTGCCGAGGATACATGAGTCACACGGAAAGGGGGTAAAAGAAACATCCGGGAGAACCCGGTGGAGGACCGGTAGAGGAGCATGCCCAAGTCGACAATGTCAATCAGTTGAAGAAACGGATGAGAGGATGGTGAGAGAGTCGTCGAGAAGGTAGAGCCCATTCTGCAGCCGGCCTTTACCAATGGTAGTCTGCGTCCGCCGATCCTGTATAACAAAAGAAGAGGAAGTGAATATAACAAAACAATCCAGATCATTAGTAAGCCGTCCAACAGAAAGTAAATTGAACGGGGAACTCGGGACGTGAAGAGTCGAGCGAAGGGAGATGGAGGAGGTGAGAGGAAGATCTGCCGAGCCGGAGACGGGAACAGTGGCTCCATTGGCCACAGTAATAGACTGTGGATAAGGGGAATTCAGGTACTGGGCAGGTCGATGTGGAGTAATGTGATGAGTAGCGCCAGAGTCCACAATCCAGCCCAAGCCGGTGGAGAGACAAGTGGTACCTGTGTTAGAGACAGAGGCAATGGAGGCAGATGGTGGGTAGAGCAATCCCTGGAGATGCTGGAGCTGAAGACAGACACTTTCAAGATCAGGAGGACCAACATCGGTAGCAACAGAAGCCGTCGGGCGAGGAGGATAACCAACTTTCTTGTAACAGGTTGCCTCGAGATGACCATCTTTCTCGCAGAAGGAACACTTCGGCCGACCCCGGCCACCACGACCACGGCCGCGAGATCCCGAACGACCCCCCCGAGTAGAAGGAGGAGGAGGGAATGGTAGAAGCGGAGGTGCCTGCTGAAGAAGGGCCGGAGGAGCCGTAGTATCTGGAGGACGTGATACTCGGAGAATCATGAAACACACATCAAAAAATGATGGTGTGGTAGAGGAAGCCAGGACCTGAGCACGAATGCTCTGAAGGTGAGGGGGAAGACGGGCCATGATGATGGCAGTACAGGCGGCTTCCTTCTGAGCGCGCTGAGCAACAACATCATTGGTGAACGGCTAATGTTGGATCCATGCTTCAGCAAGAGTCTTCGCACGAGCAACAAAGGAGGTCATATCCGAAGCCCCTCCAACGTCAAGAGCAAAGAGGTCAGTGAGGATGTCGTAGAGATGCTGGAGGCTGTCCCGTCCAGAATATAAGGAGTGTAGCTCAGTCCACACATCTTTGGCAGTCTCATGATACATAGCCATTTGATATGGCTCACCATCTAAAGAATTCAGGATCCAGGTCTGAACTCGGCCATCATTGCGGAGCCAGTCATCGGTAGGAGGGGTGGGAGGAGCCTGAGTAAGGTGAGGGAGAAGGCCCATGGCCTGAAGAACTCGTCTAACTGAATGTACCCAATGGATGAAGTTCTTCTTTCCAGAAAGAGAGATGGTAGTGATGCACAGCTCGTCACGGACTTCTGTAGTGCAAGCCGGGCGGTCAGTCGGACAAGCCGGGCGGTCAGCTGGCGGGCTGGCCGTCGAGCCAGAGGAGTTACCGGAAGAGCCCATAAGGGCAGACCGCAGAGGCAGACAGCTGAGGTCGCTGCGAGAAGGGCAGGAGGCCGCTGCGAGAAGAGAGCAAGACCGCGGCGAGTAGAGGATAAACCGCCGGCGAGAAGACAAGGAGGCCGCCGCGAGAATGACTGAGGAAGACCACGACCATAATGCGGATAGACAACAGGCCGCACGGTCAAGCTGGACACCGGCGAGTAGTTAGTTCGCAACTAGAGGGCAAAAACAAAAGAGAGACCGCCCCGGTCTAGGTGAAGCCAGCAGTGGTCAGAGAGCGGAAGGAAACCGCGAGAGATCGCAAGCGAGAAGAAGGAAGCAGAGAGAAAGCGGATAAGAGCAGCCCGCAAGAGAGAACCCGCAGCGGGTTGACAGAGATCGCGGTAAGCAAAGGGGAGACTGCTGCCTTGCAGCGGACAGAAGGCGAAGCCGCAACGGACAGAAGGCGAAGCCGCAGCGGACAGAAGGCGAAGCCGCAACGGATAGAAGGCGAAGCCGCAGCGGACAGAAGGCGAAGCCGCAGCGGACTTGCAGCGGACAAGGAGGCAGAGGCCGTGCACAAGAGAATTGAGGCAGAGGCCGCAAGAAGAGAGTCTCGAGCGGATAGAAGAGGAGACCGTTAGAGCAGAACGCAAGCAGCAGAGGAGAGGAGCTTGCAGCGGACAGGAGAAGAGCCCGCAGCGGACAGAAGAAGAGCCCGCAGCGGACAGAAAAGAAGTGGGCCCCACGAAACAGAGAGAAGGTGGCTATAAGAAGCCTGAAGAGGGTGGAACCACGGAGAGGGAGAGGAGAAGCGGATGCAGAGTTGCAAACCACAGAGCCCGCGCGGAGAAGGGCAAGAGCGGACAGGAGACCGGAGCGGATAGGCTTCCAGTCCGCAGGAGACAAGGCCGCGGATAGACGCGGGTAGGAGGAGGCCGCAGAGAAAACTGCGGACCGGGAAGGGGGGGGGGGGGGGCGGGCTGGGCGGTTAGAAAAGGGGAAACCGCAGGTGACGGACCGCTCCTTCTGATACCATGTTGAAAGAGCTCAAAAACTTGTATGTATTGCTTGTGTGTCTAAATACAAGGAGAGAATACAAATATATAGGAAGAAGAAGAGAGAAGAAAATCCTATACAAGATGTGAGAGTAAAGGAGGAGAGAAGATAAAACAATAAATGGGCCCAATAATGGGCCCTTTACATGAGCTATTTTAACAGTAATAAATGTACTCCTTCGCAAGAAGGGATTTAAACTAAAACATTCACTTATGGATTATTACAGAAAACAAGAAAATGAAACATAAGACACTAATTCAATACTCCAAGCAAATTTTGATTTCATTCCAATATTCAATAAAACAGTAAGAAACTAAGAAACAATACAAATACTCACGAACAAGAGGGTCCGGTGGTAGGGAATGATGGCCTGTGACGGTAGCTTGTGGGAGGGGCGGTAGTCGTGGGGCTGTATGAAGGCTGGTGGAGGCAGCGGTTACAACGGGGTTGGAGGGGGCGGCGCTGGAAGATGAGTGGGCAACAAAAGGGATTAGGGTTACGAGAGGGAGAATAAAGTGGAAAACATAAAACTAACCGGGATGTCGCACCACGGGATCTCGCGGTGTTGCACCACGATGTTATTACCGGCTCTGGATTTCTTCACAAGGCTAACAATGTCTCACAATGGTTGTCATCCCCTCTTATTTATAATTGTAGAAAAGTACAAAAAAAGAGAAATAAAGGAATAGTTTTTTTTATTTCTCTCAACATCTACATACAAATATTTGTACAATTATATAGGAAGAGAAAATGGGAGAAGGAATCTCATTCTAAGATGTAGGACTAAAGACCTAAAGAGAAAGAGGGCTCTAGATGTGCAACACCCGTAATTTGATGCGACAATAAATTTTAAATTTCAGAATCCGACCTCGAGCGAACGTGTTCGAGCCAAAGTCATGTCGAGGTACGTAATTGTAACAACCATAATAATAATAATAGTAAATTAGGGTTTTTTTCTTTTCCCCTCTTATAACCGAGCCCATGCTCAGTTTCTCATTTCTCACCCGGTCCAAATCTTCCCGCAAGCAGCAAATAGGTCACGGGATTTTTCCTCTCCCGATTCCTACGAAAGCCATGACTCGCCGCTCCCGATCCCGCCTCTGGCTGCCCCGATTCCCCTCCCCGTGGCCGGAAATCTCCTCCTCTAGGGCCGGTGCCTCCTCCTCTTGCTTATGCCGCCCCATCTTGCTCTACCAGTCCACCTAGGAGTCAGCAATCGACACCTCAAGGGCCGGCAATTCCTCCTCCTGGAGTCGGCCGCAGGAGCTCTTCCTCCTCCTCCAAGTGTAGGCAGCCCTCCATCCCTCTCCCACTGCATTTTGGCCGTGGATTGCAAGGGGTCTCCTAGGATTTTGCTCGGACCCTCCTCTCCTCAGATTTTTGAGTCCGATTTCGATCTCTTGGGGTAAGAAATTCCTCTTTCTCGCTTCTTTCAGAATTTATTTAATTTGGTTGATAATGTTCGCTCTCCGACAATGTTATTGGTGTCGATCTAACTTGTGTTCGCCGTACAATCGACTAATCCTTGCTGTATTTGTGTTTTTCCGGCGTCGTTCGTCGCTCTAATTGGCGGTTCGTGAAGAAGCCCTCTCCGATTTAGGGTTTCCGTCACCCAAGCGCCGCCAAGTTCTCGATCCTTCGTGGTAACTCCTCTCCCCTTATTCTCGAGAGAGGTAATTTTCTAAACAACCTCTTATGTGCATCTTTGCAATTATTAAAATGTCTGTACAAGCGTTGAATATCCGTATGTTATTTTGGTTGCGTGATATTAAGCAGGTCAAACTAAAACTTCTAAGTTTTAGCTAGCACCGCTTAGCCGCCGCCATTCGTTCAGCTTCACCTGAAGGCAAGTAGAGAAATCTCTCTCGTTTGCAACGCGGAATTTAATTTAAATCACACTTATGTTATGAAATATACTCTTATAGATCGGTGTCGTGTGAATATGACTTGTCTAGATATGTTAGAAATCTCTAAGATACGAATCCGTCACTAATTGTCATAGAGAAACATTAAAAGGTGTTGATTTGATGTGACCCTTTGAATCTAGCTCCAGCCTGACTGGTAACAGAAACCGAGAAATGACCATTGCAAGCACCGCACTGATAAGCCTTGCAATTAAATTTATATTAGAATCTTGTACATCAAATTGAAACACGTGCACTTTTTATTGTTTACCGCTTATGTTATTGCGTGATTGGAAACTAGGCTAACTCCGAAATAGGCTAGAGTAAAGTTACAGCATCACTGTTAGACTCAATTACTTGTTTTTGTCTTGTTTCCTCTGCTTACATATCAAAATATTAACTTGACTACTATTTAATTTTCATGTTCTGAGACATTTTCCTTTTGTTTGGATTTTTGTCTTAGGGTTCATGACAACGCCTTCTGCTCCCTGAGCTGCTCTTCGTCCAACTACCGCTTTGCTTGGAGGTTTATTTTTTGTAGTGGTTACATTAGGCTCTATATATTTGTTTTCCTTTACCGTCAGATTTGTTTATCATGTACTACTTATTGTCAGCCATTTTCATTTGTATCGTGGACAACTGCTAGGATTTTATTGATGTAGCAGATCATTTTATTTATGACATGTTTACTACTGTGGTCTTTCACATTTACATTTTTCAGCACCGTGTGTGACATTAATTTTATTATTAAAATGCATGTGCATCAACCTTTCTTTGAAGCTTCCGCATTATAAACAACTAAATTTTGCCAAAGTAATTATATTAAATCTAATATTATATTTTCAGCTCCTGTCTAACAGACATGGAAATTACTTCGTCCATGCCTGTGACATCATGACTCGCCCGTAGCACGCTCTGATAAATGTTATTCGACGAGTCGTGACAGTAATCTTGTGATTAGTGGTTTGACGTTGATTGGTTATTTGAAGGGAATTAAAATATTGGTGTTTCTCAGCGCGAATTAGAGATTTGCGGGAACATTAATCACATAACCTTAGTGTTTTAAGAAGGCCATGACAAATTGGTAATATAAGGGGTTTCCCCATTAAGCCTTACGACAGCGGATCAAAGTGTAAAATAAAATAAAAAGGGCAGCCTCCACGATTTCTTCCCGTAGTTGACGCTTTAATATCACGCGCTTGTTCAATTCCCTCCCCAGCGGTTTCCATAACCGAAATGGTTCGCCCCGGTTGATTAAAAGCTCGTATCCCCCTCGTATCGCATATAATCCTAATCCCACTCAGCTGAGCGGTAGAACCGCCACATGCTTTCTCCTCTTGCAGACATCGCGCGCCTTGAGAAAATTTTTCTCTCCTCTTTCCCCGCAGGCGACGACTCTCCCTCCCCTTCACTATTCGTCGACGACAGCAGAGCCTTTGAGCCATCTCTTCTCCCTCTAGGAAATCTTGGGGCCATCTCCTATTTTTTGTAGAGACTCGTCGACCTCTCCCTTTTATGCTACATGCGGCGACGGAGCAGCGTCAGAAACAATTTTCCCCCGTCGAAGCTTCGACAGCAAGCCGTGAACTGTAACAACCCGATTTCTAATTTATGTTATAATAATATATAATAATAATACAAAAACCCGAATCTCCTCTTAAAACCCGTGAGCCGAGCCCCCCCGATACCTCATCTCTCGATCCCGCTGTTATTTTCCCCCAGCCGCTCCCGACGCAAGCCACAAACCCGTCTCACTGCTCTCTTGTCGCAAGCCGCGGGCGCCGATTGCACCGCCTTCTCCGGCTCGAGGCGTCGACGCCTCCTCCCGTCTCCTCCTGCTCCCGTTTCTGTTGGAGTCTGTTTCTTCTCCTCTTGGCATGGCTGATGTCAGCGCCTTCTGTTTCTTTCTTCTTCTCCGTTTCTGGAGGCCGCCGACTTCTCTCTTCCCTCTCCTCTTTTAGGGCCGGCAACATCAAGCCTCCCCTCTTTAGTCCAGCAACCCCACCTCTTCCCCTCAAGAGGGCCGACATTAACTTTGGCTTCCTCCTTGCGCCTCGCTTGAACCTAGGATTTTCTCAAAGCCTCCTCCACTCAGATTTTGGGCATGGATTTGTTCTCCTGGGAAAAGAAATCTCACTTTTCCTCTTTTCAGATTTTATTGAGATTATTCGTTAATTTTTTGCTCTCCAAATAAATGTTTTTGTGTCAACCTAATTTGAGTTCGTCGTACATTTGACTAATCCAGTCTTGTTTGTGTTTCCGGTACCGCTCTTCAGATCTAGTGGTGGAATCGCTCCAAATCCTCTCCGAATTAGGGTTTTCCCCTAGCCGAGCGCCGCCAAGTCTCCATGTCCGCGTGAGAATCTCTTCTCCCCTCACCTTTGAGGGAGGTAAATTTCTTAGCCGTTCTTGATTTAGCTATGTATCAAATTATGTCTGTGTTAACGTAATGAATCCTACTGTGTCTTTTTCGTTGTTCATATACAGGTCCGATTAGGGTTTCTAAATCCTGCTTACGTCGCTTAGCCGCCTTCGCCAGATTCAACCGCCTTCAGGCAAGTGGAGATCACTTCTCTCTTGCAAATATTGAACTTAATTGTTTTGTCTGATCTTATGCTTATATGAATCAACCCTTGATAGTTTGTTTCGTCAGATAAATTTAGACATCGAATCTTTTATTGGAATTGTTACTAGTTTGAGGATCATGCGATAGGATTAATACGAGTTGTGAATGTAAATGATGATATTTGAATAATTGAGAGACGAGTTAGTGAATGATAGCTAATTGAATATTCAATTTGGGGATTTGCATCTCGTTTGATGAGTAATTTGAGGACAGTAAGCTTGCGCACGAGCATTAATAGATTTGAATGATCATTGTTAAGGCTCCTGGTTAGTGATTTAAAGAAGGTTGGGTTATGTCACGCTTGTACCGTACACACATTTGAATTGGAAGATCACACTTGTAACGAATTATGAATAACAAATATATATTTGGTGCTTCTATATCATGCTCGGTAGTGAACACATGTTTTTTTTGGAAGATAACTGTGCCCAAAAATTTGTTTAATCTAGGCGAGTTCTCGATATCTCTGATCCGACACCATGTCAGCTTACCTTTGCGTTTTAGTCGAAAAATCTTCCGGTTATTATGACATTAACCCCTCGAACCCGCAAGATTCAAAACTCACTGTTTGATTTCTTCTGTGTTGTCTGTCCGGTTTCTGATGTATGTCTGGTTTCTGACGTCTGTCTGGTTTCTTAGGTCTGTCTGGTTCTAATACTCGAGAGAATGTTGCTCCATAACTAAATTCCTCTCTTCACGTGTTCATGAACTCTAATATTGTACAACTGAATCGCTAAGTTTGTATCAGGTCTTGATATGATAAGTAATCACCTAAGTATGAAACTCGAAAACAAATCCGTAGTTGTAAACAAATCTTTGAACTGTAGCGTCTAACTGAGCATCTGTCTGCCGCCATGGTCACGACAAGCAAGATTACTTTTCTGTCAAGACTTGCATGCAGATCTGATCATGAACCATGGACGCTCGCTATAGCACCTACACCCTTCATCGATCACGGCTTACAACATATTACATGAATAATGTTAGGCTATGCTCCGGAGTAGTCTAATACACTAACTTGTTCTGTTTAGCTCTTTTGTTTGTTGGTCATGAATAGTTTTGCTTCATGAGAAACTTGTACACTCATGCTTTTCTGCTTCTGTTATTGTACTATACTTTACTCAGCTCATCCTGTTACTTCAATGTTCTGAGACTTTTACTTTGTTGTTTTGGAATTGCCTTAACTTTCGTGTCAGCGCCGCCAGATTACTGAGCCCGAACTGCATCAAGCTTCTATTTTCTGATGATTGATCTTCTAGCTGTGTCAGGTTTGATGTTTTTGATTCATTTCTTTTACTGTCAGATGTTTTTTATGTGATAATTATGAACAGTAATACAAGGACAACTGCTAGGCTATTAAATACTATGTACTAGAATTTGATATTAATGCATGTGCACCCTATTTTGAATCATAATTGCATGAAAACTATAATAGTGGCCTGTAAAACATAATTTTTACAAAATACATGTGCATCTAAAATTCTCACTGTTTTAAAACTCTAAAAACTTCCGCAATAAAATCAAATTGTTTTTCTCCAAAATAATTATTTTAAAACTATTTTCAGCTTTCTCTGCATCCGCCTTAGCAGACATAGATTTCTTTCCGCCCATGCCTGTGACATCACGACTCGTCTCAAAGCGCACTCTGACTTCTATCGAGACGGGTCGTGACACGAACTTCCTCTCTGATGCCCTAGATGTTGTTTCGAACGGACAGTTGCACTGTCAAGCCCTTCCTCAAACACTTTGCTAGGAAAGCCTGGATTTGCATTCCAGGGTATCTTCTTGTAAGTTCTCTGCCCTTTCGGACCAGTAAATAATCATCTAAGTACTTTTCATTTGTAGCCTTAGATATACTTCATGAAAATGTAAAAATTATGGATCTTGTAGGTGACCGACGGAATTGATAATTTCAGACTTAGGTGTAACTATCTACGTTTAGCAATCATTTTCAGCCACTATTAGAAGTGGTAAGTGTCTTCCTCTTATTATAAAACAATATTGGAATAGGAGAGCAGTTGTTATTTGCCTCAACATTTTTTCTAGAAGAGGGGGGGGGGGGGTGAATAGAGAATAAAATTTTATTTTAGATAGTTTAATTCACAGAATTTGCATACACATCAACAATCAACCAGAAATAAATGCAGATATATAAAATCAAAGCACAAAAATGGAAATAAATACAAAAACACAGCAGACACAAAGATTATAGTAGTTCCCCCTCAAACTGGATACATCCACTCTTCTACCCCCTTGATAAGAATTGACTATCATAGTGTCTGAGTTTTTTGATCAAAAGACTCTTAGAACCAATACCAGATCTTCTAATAAGGAGATTTTGAACCAATACAATTTGAGTATTTTCTCAAGGAGACTCTCAAAATCTCTCACCGAATCCTTTAAAGAGGGAGGAACCAATACAATTTGAGTATTTTCTCAAGTAGACTCTCAAAATCTCACACCGAATCCTTTGAAGAGGGATTCTCAAAACTTTTTTCACAAAATATAAGAAGATAATGAAAAAGATTTGTGATAAAATTAATCTTCTTTTTGTGTCCTCTAAGCAGATTTTTGAGGACTAACAATGATGTTATCTGGAACTTCTGATGAATATCTGAATATCAAAATCACAAAGATTATTGCGCTTGTTGAAACCGAAAATCGGTCTCCTGTGGAGTTCGACCCTTGGGGAAGGGGTGACCGCGCACCTACTACACTCAAGCGAACGATCTAGGCACAAGAATAGGAACACAAGGGACAGACCCAAGGTCTCAGCGTGGAGGACCCGCCGCATACCCGGAAGACTAACAAACTCTTCCCCTCCTAAGCCAAGGGCTGAGCTAAGGCACCTTCGGAGGGCTCTCTTGGCCGACCGGAACATCTAAGGAGGATCTCAAGATCCACTCCTTAACTAGAGGTGCCACCTCGGGTCTATGTAAAATGTTCCCCGCCCGCCTTACTATTGAGGCAAAACCGCCCAGCAACCCTACTCTACGCAGCCCCAATTGGGCCGCTAACGGCGGAATTCCGCTACTCTGAAAGGATGACAACAGGCCATCAGGGGCTTCCCGGCATCTATCCCTCGGGGCCCACACGGGGGGAGCGGTTCACGAACACGCCGCTCGCCCAAGACAGGAGTAAACTACATATTCACAGAGCATCACAGATATGAAAAAATATTACAGGAATATGAATTCCATACTCAGCACGCAGGCCGGCAATATAAACAAAAATGCCTTCGAGGGCCGGCACGAGCTCGGTCATAAGCCCGCTATTCCCCGCTTGGTACTGCAACACCTGTACGTCAACGTCTCGACGAGCGGCGGCCAACTAGGCATCAGTCGGGTAACATAAGCGGGCCAAACATATTGCGCACAACCCTTTTTTGGGGCTATGGTGCGCATTCCCTGCAAGCGGCTAATAAACAACTTCCTCGAAATCTTCTCCGGGAACTCCAGAACATCACCAATCCGGCTCACACGTCCGGATGGGCTTCACACAGCATGCCTAAACCCGTACTCACGCTTCCGGGTACTAATGCAATTACCTGCGGGGACGTACACGTCAACCCGTCGGAAAGCTCCCTTCCCCCCACCCGTTGGTGGAGAGGGGCTTCCATGCAAAATATGTAAAATGAGGGCTTCACCTGCCCAAGTAGAAACATCGTTAACCTTGTCGCGTGCTTGGCGGCGGGGCCGGGAGAGGAGCTCCGGGTCGATCCTACTGCGTGCGGCCGCGTCGGTGGTCGCTCTCCACTCTAGGCCGAGCCTTGCTCCAGGCCGAGCCTTGCTCTAGGCCGAGCGAAAGAGAGGGGGGCCGGGTTGCTCCAGACGGCCGGGAGAGAGGGAGAGGGGCGGGCGGCCCCTTGCTGAGTGCCACTTCCATAATCACTCTCATCCCTTGCATTACAACCAATACTGACATTGTCTTCATCATCACTATAGGTGTTGTTATCAGAGACATCATCATTGTCGGATTGGGTAATGTTTTGGCCTTGTATGCCACTTTCACTTCGACTTCTGCTTCCACTAGAATTGTGGCATCTTATCCATACATGCGCAGTCAAGACTAGATCAATATGATTCGTTAGATCTTCTAGGACTCTCCAGGCTTCCAACACATTGGCTACAACAGTGACCCCATTGTAACAGTTTCGAAGCAAAGCACCAACTACTTGACGGGTAGAATCATCATTTTCCACCAGTAAAACCTTGATTGTTCTCAAAGGAAGAAATCTCTCCCACTGAACAACTGGAGCCAGAAACTTGTGTTGCTGCTTCTCCAGCACTGGATTATGAGCAACAGATGCTGCTTTCTGTACATGAGAATCCTTTGTATCCAGTGTTGCTTTATTAATCCTAAACTCATCTTCCTCGTACAACCCCTCACCGTTTCCAGCTCTCCCATCCCTAATTTCCTTGTGCTCGTTTCTGGTGCCATAATTGAGTTCTGCTTCCCCGTTGCCACCGACCCCATCAAGAAGGTTCTCCATCTGGTGGGCGCTTCCCATTAACCGATGAATAGACATATTCACGGCTAGATCCGAAGGGAAATTGGATTTGAAGTGCGATCGGAGAGGAACCACAAAAAAGTAGGGTTCCGAAGCGCCTCCCGTGCACAGTGGCCGAAGAAGAGGACAGTTGAGGAACAAAGTGGATTAATGGTTAGGGTTCAATCAACATGCTTCCTGTCTTAGATTGCGAGCTCCGCCGCCGGGAAACTGCGGAGGACGATCGGATTGGAAAGGAAGAAAAAGAGTCCATGGCGTCGGTCGGTAGAGAGAGAGAGGGGGGCGGGGGTCGGGCTGCTGCTTGCCGGCGGCGATCTGGACAGAGGGAGGAAAGGCGGCGCTCGGGCTGCTGCTCCAGGCGGCCGGAGAGATAGGCGGCCGGGGTTGTGGCTGTGCTTTGCCGGCGACGGGAGAGGGGAAGAGGGCGGGTTGCTCCAGGCCGGGAGAGAGAGGGGAGGCGGTCGGGTTGCCGCTCCAGGCCGACGGGGGAGGGGAAAGGGGCGGCGCCGATCCTCCTTGGCCAAACCCTAGTCGGAGAATCCCAAAAACCTGCACGCACCCTGCTCAACCCGATGCCTCTTCTTTTATTTTATTTCTTTTCCCCCTGCTCCACCCGATGCCTCCTCTTGCTGGTCTCATCTGATCTCCTCTATATACAATATAATATATATTATATAATATAATAATATATATATATTATATAATATTATATATATATATATATATAAATTCTAAGCACACGCACATAAAATATCCGCACGCACGAGGACCCGCACGTCTCCGAACGGGGTCGCACCAACTCGTCGCCCATAACACGCCCCTAGGCTGATATTTGGGGAGGGTCCCACTCGCCCGGCTACGGGGTTGTACACAATCCCCGCTCTTTTCGAGCTTGGTACAAGCTCAGAAAGAATCATCCAACCCAACGTATCCGGCGAGTGGGAGCCGACCCAAAAATTTTTTTTGAGAGAAACTGAAATCTGCGCTTGGAGCATCAATCTCTCCATGACCTTTCTAAACTTTTTGAATCACTCGAAACATGTAATGCTCCCTGCTATTCAATTGCCCTCATACTATTTCGTACAATCAGTATACAATTTCTCATGACATTGTGAAACAACAAAGCCGTATATTTTGTATTCTCTTGTACACGTGGAGCTAATCCTTTCCCACAGGTGTGCCTACAACCCTGCCAGCTAATGAGAGCCTGACAGCGAGTCTACCCGGGGCCGAGCAGCACTCGGGGTCCCTTACCCCCCAGGCGAGCCTACGGACCTGCCAGCTAGTAGGAGCCAGGCAGCGGGTCTACCCGGGGCCGAGCATCACTCGGGGTCCTGCAAAAAACTCTCCAAGAACCAACCCTTTTCCCCCAGGTGTGCCTACAACCCTGCCAGCTAATGAGAGCCTGACAGCGAGTCTACCCGGGGTCCACTACTACCGCCATCGAGTGACTTCCGGCCCTGTCAGCTAGGTGAAAGCCTGACAGCGGGATCTGCTCGAGGCCAAGGATGACACCGAGTGACTTCCGGCCCTGCCAGCTAGGTGAGAGCCTGACAGCGGGATCTGCTCGGGGTCCACAACTACCGCCATCGAGTGACTTCCGGCCCTGCCAGCTAGGTGAGAGCCTGACAGCGGGATCTGCTCGAGGCCCACGGATGACACCGAGTGACTTCCGGCCCTGCCAGCTAGGTGAGAGCCTGACAACGGGATCTGCTCGGGGTCCACAACTACCGCCATCGAGTGACTTCCGGCCCTGCCAGCTAGGTGAGAGCCTGACAGCGAGATCTGCTCGAGGCCCACGGATGACACCGAGTGACTTCCGGCCCTGCCAGCTAGGTGAGAGTCTGACAGCGGGATCTGCTCGGGGTCCACAACTACCGCCATCGAGTGACTTCCGGCCCTGCCAGCTAGGTGAAAGCCTGACAGCGGGATCTGCTCGAGGCACACGGATGACACCGAGTGACTTCCGGCCCTGCCAGCTCGGTGAGAGCATGACAGCGGGATCTGCTCGGGGTCCACAACTACCGCCATCGAGTGACTTCCGGCCCTGCCAGCTAGGTGAGAGCCTGACAACGGGATCTGCTCGAGGCCCACGGATGACACCGAGTGACTTCCAGCCCTGCCAGCTAGGTGAGAGCCTGACAGCGGGATCTGCTCGGGGTCCACAACTACCGCCATCGAGTGACTTCCGGCCCTGCCAGCTAGGTGAGAGCCTGACAGCGGGATCTGCTCGAGGCCCACGGATGACACCGAGTGACTTCCGGCCCTGCCAGCTAGGTGAGAGCCTGACAGCGGGATCTGCTCGGGGTCCACAACTACCGCCATCGAGTGACTTCCGGCCCTGCCAGCTAGGTGAGAGCCTGACAACGGGATCTGCTCGAGGCCCACGGATGACACCGAGTGACTTCCGGCCCTGCCAGCTAGGTGAGAGCCTGACAGCGGGATCTGCTCAGGGTCCACAACTACCGCCATCGAGTGACTTCCGGCCCTGCCAGCTAGGTGAGAGCCTGACAGCGGGATCTGCTCGGGGTCCACAACTACCGTCATCGAGTGACTTCCGGCCCTGCCAGCTAGGTGAGAGTCTGACAGCGGGATCTGCTCGAGGCCCACGGATGACACCGAGTGACTTCCGGCCCTGCCAGCTAGGTGAGAGCCTGACAACGGGATCCGCTCGGGGCCCACGGATGACACCGAGTGACTTCTGGCCCTGCCAGCTAGGTGAGAGCCTGACAGCGGGATCTGCTCGGGGTCCACAACTACCGCCATCGAGTGACTTCCGGCCCTGCCAGCTAGGTGAGAGCCTGACAGCGGGATCTGCTCGAGGCCCACGGATGACACCGAGTGACTTCCGGCCCTGCCAGCTAGGTGAGAGCCTGACAGCGGGATCTGCTCGGGGTCCACAACTACCGCCATCGAGTGACTTCCGGCCCTGCCAGCTAGATGAGAGCCTGACAGCGGGATCTGTTCGAGGCCCACGGATGACACAGAGTGAGTTCTGGCCCTGCCAGCTAGGTGAGAGCCTGACAGCGGGATCTGCTCGGGGTCCACAACTACCCGAGGACTTGACTTTGTTCGAGGTGGAGACATCCCGTTTACTTAAGAGGTGTTGGAGAGCTAATTGCACCGACGCTTTTACAAACGGAGGACACATTTTATTCATAAGAGGGATGATCTGGAAGTCGTCAAATCGGGAAGCTGACATCCGAACCTGTTCCTAATAATTCCTCCAATCAGAAGAGAGATGCAATCGGGGGGACATAGGCCGACGTGCAAGGGGGGAGCTGATCTCGGCCGTCAGTGCAGAGGCTCGGTCTTACAATAGCGCTTAGAGTCCCGAGGCATCGTCCCATCATCCGAACTGGGCTATTTAGAAGGAACAGGTCAACGGCTCGTATCCTGATGTAATGACAAAGATCGCTTTCCGCCATGTCACTTGTGATTGCTTGGAGAGATCGGCCCTTTATCAAATCTGGGAGGTTAGCGTCTAGGCTCGCTCCTGATAATTCCTCTAGTCGGAAGAGAGGTGCGATCGGGAGGACATAGGCCGACGTGCAAGGGGGGAGCTGATCTCGACCGTCAGTGCAGAGGCTCGGTCTTACAATAGCGCTTAAAGTCCCGCGGCACCGTCCCATCGTCCGAACTAGGCTATTTAAAAGGAACGGGTTGGACGCTTGGCTTCCGGAGTCGATCGCGAGGCTAACCCTTGAAGCCCTCAGAAGCTCGAGGCGAATTGGTAATAAAGAAAAAATTTGACCGCTACTGAATTACAAGGAAGAGATAACAAAATACCGCTAGGGGGGAACCCTTTCAGGTCACCCCGGCTCCTAATACCTCTCAGCTGCTCTCTTACTTGATTATGAGGATAATAACCTTCAGATTTCTCGTTAATGTAATAAGTGGGGATACACAGGTTTTCATAGGTAGAAGCTCTTCAAATAGGTGCAAATCTTACTCCAAATGCTATGAGATTCAAACGACAGCTATGAGAGGGGACAACTCTGAGTATGAGGACCTTACATACAAAGTATCAACGCATGACCCTGGTCGTCACCCAGTTCCACTTCTATAGCCACGACGCTCGCCAGAGTTCTTCTGTGCTGGTCACACTCCACGCTCACAACACCAAAATGTTGAAACCGAAAATCGATCTCCTGTGAAGTTCGACCCTTGGGGAATGGGTGACCGCGCACCTACTACCCTCAAGCGAACGATATAGGCACAAGACTAGGAACACAAGGGACAGACCCAAGGTCTCAGCGTGTAGGACCCGCCGCATACCCGGAAGACTAACAAACTCTTCCCCTCCCAAGCCAAGGGCTGAGCTAAGGCACCTTCAGAGGGCTCTCTTGGCCGACCGGAACATCTAAGGAGGATCTCAAGATCCACTCCTTAACTAGAGGTGCCACCTCGGGTCTATGTAAAATGTTCCCCGCCCGCCTTACTATTGGCGCAAAACCGCCCAGCAGCCCTACTCTACGCAGCCCCAAATGGGCCGCTAACGGCGGAACTCTGCTACTCTGAAAGGATGACAACAGACCATCAGGGGCTTCCCGACATCTATCCCTCGGGGCCCACACGGGGGGAGCGGTTCACGAACACGCCGCTCGCCCAAGACAGGAGTAAACTACATATTCACATGACATCATAGATATGAAAAAATATTACAGGAATATGAATTCCATACTCAGCACGCAGGCCGGCAATATAAACAAAAAGGTCTTTGAGGGCCGGCACGAGCTCGGGCTTAAGCCCGCTATTCCCCGCTTGGTACTGCAACACCTGTACGTCAACGTCTCGACGAGCGACGACCAACTAGACATCAGTCGGCTAACATAAGCGGGCCAAACATATTGCGCACACCCCCTTTTTTGGGGCTATGATGCGCATTCCCTGCAAGCGACTAATAAACAACTTCCTCGGAATCTTCTCCGGGAACTCCAGAACATCACCAATCCGGCTCACACGTCCGGATGAGATTCACACAGCATGCCTAAACCCGTACTCAGGCTTCCGGGTACTAATGCAATTACCTGCGGGGACGTACACGTCAACCCGTCGGAAAGCTCCCTTCCCCCCACCCGTTGGTGGAGAGGGGCTTCCATGCAAATATGTAAACTGAGGGCTTCACCTGCCCAAGTAGAAACATCGTTACCCTTGTCGCGTGCTTGGCGGCGGGGCCGGGAGAGGAGCTCCGGGTCGATCCTACTGCGTGCGGCCGCGTCGGTGGTCGCTCTCCACTCTAGGCCGAGCCTTGCTCCAGGCTGAGCCTTGCTCTAGGCCGAGCGAAAGAGAGGGGGGCCGGGTTGCTCCAGACGGCCGGGAGAGAGGGAGAGGGGCGGGCGGCCCCTTGCTGAGTGCCACTTCCATAATCACTCTCATCCCTTGCATTACAGCCAATACTGACATTGTCTTCATCATCACTATAGGTGTTGTTATCAGAGACATCATCATTGTCGGATTGGGTAATGTTTTGGCCTTGTATGCCACTTTCACTTCCACTTCTGCTTCCACTAGAATTGTGGCATCTTATCCATATATGCTCAGTCAAGACTAGATCAATATGATTCGTTAGATCTTCTAGGACTCTCCAGGCTTCCAACACATTGGCTACAGCAGTGACCCCATTGTAACAGTTTCGAAGCAAAGCACTAACTACTTGACGGGTAGAATCATCATTTTCCACCAGTAAAACCTTGATTGTTCTCAAAGGAAGAAATCTCTCCCACTGAACAACTGGAGCTAGAAACTTGTGTTGCTGCTTCTCCAGCACTGGATTATGAGCAACAGATGCTGCTTCCTGTACATGAGAATCCTTTGTATCCAGTGCTGCTTCATTAATCCTAAACTCATCTTCCTCGTACAGCCCCTCACCGTTTCCAGCTCTCCCATCCCTAATTTCCTTGTGCTCGTTTCTGGTGCCATAATTGAGTTCTGCTTCCCCGTTGCCACCGACCCCATCAAGAAGGTTCTCCATCTGGTGGGCGCTTCCCATTAACCGATGAATAGACAGATTCACGGCTAGATCCGAAGGGAAATTGGATTTGAACTGCGATCGGAGAGGAACCACAAAAAAGTAGGGTTCCGAAGCGCCTCCCATGCACAGTGGCCGAAGAAGAGGACAGTTGAGGAACAAAGTGGATTAATGGTTAGGGTTCAATCAACATGCTTCCTGTCTTAGATTGCGAGCTCCGCCGCCGGGAAACTGCGGAGGACGATCGTATTGGAAAGGAAGAAAAAGAGGCCATGACGTCGGTCGGTAGAGAGAGAGAGGGGGGCGGGGGTCGGGCTGCTGCTTGCCGGCGGCGATCTGGACAGAGGGAGGAAAGGCGGCGCTCGGGCTGCTGCTCCAGGCGGCCGGAGAGATAGGCGGCCGGGGTTGTGGCTGTGCTTTGCCGGCGACGGGAGAGGGGAAGAGGGTGGGTTGCTCCAGGCCGGGAGAGAGAGGGGAGGTGGTCGGGTTGCCGCTCCAGGCCGACGGGGGAGGGGAAAGGGGCGGCGCCGATCCTCCTTGGCCAAACCCTAGTCGGAGAATCCCAAAATCCTGCACGCACCCTGCTCAACCCGATGCCTCCTCTTGCTGGTCTCATCTTATCTCCTCTATATACAATATAATATATATTATATAATATAATAATATATATATTATATAATATTATATATATATATATATATATATATATATATATATATATATATATATATATATATATATATATATATATATATATATATATATATATATAAATTCTAAGCACGCGCACATAAAACCTCCGCACGCACGCACGAGGACCCGCACGTCTCCGAACGGGGTTGCCCCAACTCGTCGCCCATAACACGCCCCTAGGCTGATATTTGGGGAGGGTCCCACTCGCCCGGCTACGGGGTTGTACAGCGCTGTTTCCAGATTATCCTTGAATCTTCTATGAATCTGATATAATTTACTCTTGAGAAGAAGAAAAAATAATTTTCTTTAGCAGATTCAGCAACACTCTAACAATTGACTGATTGATGAAAGACATTCAATTGCTGATGATGATCTTCCAAACTTTCTCTGTCAAAATCAAACTATCAAAATCTGATATGAATTTCTTGTTCATCTGTAGTTGATGATTGATATGTGAATCCAATAATAACTCATCATTCTTTTATCTCTGTTGTATCTCATCATACATATATGAATTGACATCTTCTAACGTCTCCAAGATTTTGTTATGCAAACCCCTTCTTGAAATAATTCTGATTGAAAACCTAAAAATGAATTATGTTAAGAAATTCAGTCGACGTAACGTCAAATTCTAATCGAAGCAACATCAAATTCTGACTGTCTGTAAGAATATCATGTCGAAGTATGCGTCGATATAGTTCTTTGAATGTTGTCGACTTATCAATTTTAGTTGCTCTAACTTTTATTCAAAGTAGCGTCGAAGTTGTGTCGACTTCTAGTCGACGCATGTTGACAAATCATGACTTTTCTCTTAAATTCAGTATGTCTTTCTTATGTCCTTTTATATCAATAACATCCTAAAACTTCTAAGACCAAATTACCCTCACTATACATTATGGGTAATAAATCTATGATGTGAAATCACTAAAAATAATTTGTTAAGATAAATCATAAGGATTTTTCCAAGAATCTCTCTCTGTTTAACTTAACAAAATTTACAAAACTTCAAAAGTAATTTTACAAATATACAACAATAAGAATACAAAATTTTGACTGAACATGTGTTCACCACAGATAAGAATCACAATGGACATATACAAGAGGTAACTGAATATATAGACTTCTATAAAAGTTTCTTAAAAAGGCCAACATAATTACCAAAAATATACCTTCAAAAATACTTGTTATAAGAAGGATTTTTTCCTTTTCTAGATAAATACTTGTACATCCTGATTTATCTTTTTAACAGAAGAATCTAAACACTCCCCTTGAGCTGTCAAAGCATCATCCACTGTTCCTCTGACTATTAAGAGTATATTGGCTAAATTCTCTTGCACTAACCCCCCTGAACTAATGCATAAGAATTCTGAACAGCTTGATCATTGTTCTGTTCTGTCTCCCTCTGAATAACTTGATTTTCAGCTGTTTGCATATCTGCTTCTCTTCTTAATAGAACCGTTTGAGCCTCTCCAAGAAGAGCTTCATCTTCTTATAATGGTTCCATATACTGGTCTTCCTCAGACATTTTTCCCTTCCGCACCTCGTGAGCCAATGAGGTTAAAAAAGATCTTGTTACTTCAGTGGAAACCAGTTTATTCTGAATATTTCTTATAAAATTTTGTACCCCAAAAATTTGATTTAACATACTTTCAACTAAAGATTTGCAACTTAAGGCATGTTCATTTATAAGTGAAGCCAGTGAAGCAGTTGTCTGTTGTATAGCTTGAAGAATAACTTCATTAATATCAAATGTCTTGGATGAAAATGTTGTAGCATGACTGTGTTCAGTAGAATGCTGATCATTGTGGTGTTGTATGTCTGTATATGGTAGTTCAGTATTAATAGTTTGATCTAGAATGGACTCTTAAAGTAAATCTTGGGATGGAAACTATGTTGTATTTGCTGGAATGAATGTTTCGTGAGAAGTATCAGGCAGTGATGTTTTTGTTGGCAAGACTAACTCATCGAGCAATGGTGAGGATAGGGGAGAAGAATCCTTCTTTGTGCCCGACTTAAGTATTTGTCTGATTTTCTTTGAAAACAAAGTCATAGTAAGTCTTTTGCCAGGAGGTATATGTATTCCTTTGGATTTGCATAGTGTAGGGTAATACTGTTTTAGTATCTAACTCATAAAGGTCATATATGCATTATCCTTATGACCTATAAGGTTCAGAATACACTTACTCCAATTAATCTTCTTTCTCAAAACCAGAACTCCCATTAGATGCAGTTGGGCTTTGGGAACAACATCATGTGCTGATATTTTGCACATCAGCACCATTCATACTATATCAGCAAGAAACTCATATTCTTGTGAGAAGTCTTTATTTTTCAAATGAATTGGTTTATCTTTAGATAAATTCATCTTTATCCGAGCTTCCTTAATTTCTTCATCAGTTAGTTCCGCTTCTCCTTCTCCTGAAAACAAATCAAATGTTGTCTGGATAAGTTCCGCATTTATATAGACCTCTGATTAAATTATTTGCCCGATCATTGTGTCATCTTCAACAATTGTAACCGAACTAATGAACTCAGTTAATTCCACAGAATATAATAAACATCTTGTAGTAATCAGCTTGTTTAAATCGACATATAAATAATTGCAATACTCCTTTAAATGAATCTGCTATAGCAGTGAATGAGTCTAGATTAACACTGTAACCAGAGTTCGTCTTGATTGCCATTTGAAAATCTGCAAGGATTACAAGAAAGAACGAAGAGAAAGAGTAGAAGGAAAACAGTGCGGAGAAGATGAAAAGTTTGGAGAAAAAATACGAAGTCTAAATAGACGATACGTCATGAAATTAGGGCATAAATATTCCTTTAGTCAACGTAACGTCGATTTTTTTTCGACGTATATGAAAATATCATAATCGGCACATGTGTTGAATGCTATGTTATTAAAGACGCACCTCAGGCGTGCCTAAGGCTCCAGGCTCACCAGGATCCTAGGTTTGCGCCTCTGTGCATCTTATTTGCGCTTTTAGAATATAAAAGCCGCGTCTGAGTGAGATTTTTATTGTAAATTTGTTCTTTAAAAATTAAGTAAAAAATAATGTAAGAACTCTTTAATTTTTTATCGATTTATTGTTTGTGAAAGATAATTGTACGCTGAAACTTGGATATGATGTAAGTGATAACATTGATTCTATTTTTTAAGAGATATAAACGATAGTAATGAATGATTAATTAGTAGAGTAGATGAAAAATTTGATCGAGAAGCTTAAATAATGTTTGATGCTGATTATTTAAAATGTATGTGGTTGCATCTTGCCTTCGTCAGGCGCGCGACCGCACCTTGAGCCTTGCACCTAGGCTCCAAGACCCTTTTACGCTTTGGTGCGTCTTGCGCCTTTAATAACTAAGGTTGAATGGTATCAACGTTGCGTTGAATTGATACAAAACTCTTCATAAACACTGCCTTTACACGTTGCGTTGAATAGAATTTGACATTCCATCGACTTTTATTCAACGTTACTTCAAATACAAGCTTAAATTTTAAATCTTTTGTAGGTTTTCCCAGCAATATTTGTAATTAAAATTGAGAGATTAATAATGACTAAGTTTTATTAAGCATATCGAAAGCATTGATAAAGTAGTTGTACATAGTTCCATCAAGAAGATTTGTGAAAATATCTGTCCTCAGTTTTTTAGAAGTCACATATTTCAGAGAAATTTTCCCATTTTCAACATTGTCTCTGAGAAAGTGGTGCATAATCTCTATATATTTTGTCTTGATATGCAAGACAAGATTTGATGCGATTGAAATAACACTTGAACTATCACAGAGTATTGTGGAATTAATGAAATTCAAGTTATAATTAAGTAACTGATTTTACACCCACAGAATTTGTGAACAACAACTTCCATCTGCAATATATTCAGGTTTTGCTGTTGAAGTGGAGACTGATCTGTTTTTTACTGAACCAAAAAATCAGTCTAGCACCTAGGAATTGACAAGTTCCAGAAGTACTTTTTCTATCCAATGTACATCATGCATAATCAACATCAGAATATTCATATAATTCAAATTATGATTTTGCAGCATACCATAATCCGATCTCAGGTGTACCCTTAAAATATCTTAAAATTTTTTTTACAGAACTAAGATGTGACTCTTTAGGATCAACCTGAAACCTTGCACAAACATCTATGACAAACATTATATCAGGTCTGCTAGCTGTGAGATAAAGAAGAGAGACAATAATTGCTCTATGTATTTTCTGATCTACAAACTTATCAGAAACATCCTTATCTAGGACAACATTAGTAGACATGAGAGTTTTTATTGTGGAAGCATTTTTTACGCCAAATTTCTTAATCAAATTTCTGGTATATTTAGTTTGAGAAATGAAGATACATTCATTACTTTGCTTTACTTGTAAACCAAGGAAAAATGATAACTTTTTCATGCTACTCATTTCAAATCTGAATTTCATTAAGTCAGCAAACTTTTTGCATAATCCAGAATCTGTTGAGCCAAATATAATATCATCCACATAAATCTGGACAATAAATAGTTTTTCTTTATGTGTTTTAGTGAAAAGTGTTTTATCCACCTTTTCTTTTATTAAAGAGTGATCTAAGAGAAATGTGGATAAAGTCTCATACCAGTCTCTTGGAGTTTGCTTTAGACTATAAAGTTGCTTGTTTAATTTATAAACATGAGAATGATAAGTTGGATTAACTAAACCTGTAGGTTGTTCCACATAAACATTTTCTTGAAAAAATCCATGAAAAAAGACACTTTTGGCATCCATATGATATACATTAATTATTTTATATGCTGCATAGGTTAGGACTAATCTGATTGCTTCTAGTCTTGTTATTGTTGCAAATGTCTGATTATAGTCAATTCCTTTCTCTTGCTTGTATCCCTGAGCAACTAGTCTTGTTTTGTTTCTCACTATCACTCCACCAGTATCTATTTTATTCCTGAATACTCATTTGGTTCCAATAATTGGATAATTCTTTGGTCTCTCCGCTAGTTCCCAGACTTTATTCCTTTCAAACTGTGCAAGCTCTTCTTGCATAGTCACACTCCAGTGTGAATCAGTATCAGCTTCTTCAAACTTCCTAGATTCAAACTGTGATAGGAAGCACTGCAACATCACTCCAGTAAATAGTTGTTTTCTAGTTTTTACCCTTGATTCACATTTCCAATACCTTGTAATGGAGGATGATCCCTCAGAATTAATCTATTTGGATCAATTCTTGTTTGAGCAATTAGAACATGATCAACTTGTTCTTCTATTCTAACTTCATGAGGTAATTCAACTTTATGATCATTAGTCTGTTCAGTAATTGTTGAATAAACAGGTCCTTCTATATGCACTTCATCATCAGAACCCTCTGTATCATTTTCTTTTCGATGATTATGGTTTTCTGAAGTGTTTTCTATATTCTCCTATACTTTTAACTTTGTAAGACTTTCATCTATATCAATCTGTTCCTGCAATAAATCTTTGGTGGAAGTTTCCTCCCTCTTGTAACAAGCATAAATTTCATAAAATACTATATGCATGAATTCTTCAATTTTAAGAGTCTTTTTATTGTAATACCTATAAGCTTTGCTTGATAAGTAATATCCCAAAAATATTTCAACATCAGTTTTCTTATCAATTTGGCTAGATAACATTTATCATTGTTAAGAATGTAACAAACACAACCAAATATTCTGAAATAAGAAACTATAGATGGTTTACCTTTCAAAAGCTCATAATGAGTCTTTAGTTTGGTCTTATGAATAAGACTTCTAGTAAAAATATAATTAGCAGTGTTGACTGCTTCAACCCAAAAGGACATAGGCAAGTTAGACGTTACTAACAATGTTCTTCCAGCTTCAATGAGTGTTTTATTTTTTCTTTCAACAACTCCATTTTGTTGAGGAGTTCTAGGAGCTGAAAAGATTTATCTTATCCCCTCATCCTCACAGAATCTACATATCAACTGATTTTCAAATTCTGTTTCATGATTACTTCTGATCAAAGACACTTTAATATCAAATTCAGATTGAATCTGTTTAATGAATCTTGTGAGAGTTGTGAAGGTTTCAGACTTTGCTTTAAAGAAAAAACATCTAACTGAACCTTGAGAAGTCATCCACAATAACAAAAGTAAAAGACTTCCCTCCTAAACATTTAGTGGTAAGGGGACCAAATAAATCCATATGTAGTATGTATAAAATTCTTGGAGAATTATGCTTATCAATTGATTTGAAAGAAGATTTTACCTATTTACCTTGCTGACAAACTCTACATGGATTAACTTTTCTATACTTATCTTTTTATAAACTTCTTACTAACTCATCCTTTGAAAACTTTGTTATAATCTTGTGCTTTAAATGACCAAGTCTTCTATGTCATAGTTCATTCATGTCTACTTCAGTATTGAATAAATATAATTCATTATTAGAAGAACCAAAATCAACAACATATATATTGTCTTTTC
Source organism: Platanthera guangdongensis (assembly GCA_039583875.1). Taxonomy (NCBI): domain Eukaryota; kingdom Viridiplantae; phylum Streptophyta; class Magnoliopsida; order Asparagales; family Orchidaceae; genus Platanthera; species Platanthera guangdongensis. The sequence goes on from CM077151.1 coordinate 21,713,872, forward strand.
TAGAACCAATTAGCATATTATTATCTGTTGTAGAATTTATTATTTGACAAAGATTATTAGTGAACACAACCTTGTATGCACAATCACACAATTGACTAATGCTAATCAGATTCTGTTGAAGTTCTTCAACATAAGCTACTTTACCAAATGTGATATCCCCAATTTTGATCATATCATAGCCTTTGGTCTGACCATAATTATAATCACCAAACACTACATTGGGACCATTTTTGGCCTTGAAATTTATAAGTATTTCTCTTTGTCCAGTCATATGTCTGGAACATCCACTGTCCAAATATCACTGCTGATTTGTGCAATGACAATTTTTTTCCTGCACATGAATTTAAATATTAGTTAGGATCCAGATTACCCTAAACTCATTACTTCTTTTTCCATTAAAAAGATGTAACAAAAGTATATGATGACTTTTCATAATACCCCTTAAGATAAAAGACTGTTCGTCTATTAAACCAACAACTTCCAGTTTTATGACATTTAATAAAACAAATTCGACAAAAATCCTTTACAGAGTTATTTTGATAAGAAAAAATACTTTCCAGGGATATGCGTCGAGTTGAAGTCGACATAACATTTGTAATGGGTCAATTTGAAGTCGACGTTTCACAAGTGTTGCGTCAATATGAAGTCGACGCATGTTCCTGACTAATTGAAACTACTGATTTTTGTTTCTTGTTTAGCATTGGTTGTCTATCTACAACACTTTTTCCTTTGAACTTACTCTTAACATTAATAAAGTTTGTTGTTTTATCTAGATATCCATAATGAGTTATTTTGAATGATACTTCCTTTGCTTTAACCAATAACACAAGATTTTTCCAAGCAGGTTTATTATTTATTGTTATTATCTTGTGAGGGTTTGCTCCTAATCCCAAATGATCAAACATTTTCTTAAGATTTTGAGTAATATTTTTAAGTGGATGACTTCTTCCATTCAAGTAGTCTTCAAAGACTTTTGTCAAGTCTTTGATAATTCTTCTTTCAATAGAGAGTTTTCTTCAGTTAACTTATTTACTTGTTCCTTCAAGTTATCTATCTCAATTTTTAAAATCTTATCATGTTTTATTTATTCATTATAATCAGGACAGTCTTCATATAATTTCAATTTTGTATTAATAATTTAATTTCCTTTTCCAATTCTATCCGATCAATACAAAATTCTCTAAAACATATTTGTTGAAGTCAATAACCCGACTTCACCTAGAGTTCGGACCTGAAGTTGCAGCTCACACTTACTCTTCCTGAAACTCCCTCTCGACGTGAGTCACAAGCCCAGAAACAGACCAAGGGTCTCAGCTCGGAGGTCCCACCTCTTAGCAGGAAGAATCAGAAGTTCTCCCCCTCCCTAGCCAATGCTGAGCTAGGTGCCTTTGAGGAAGAAAGAAAGGTTTAACAAACTTTTCAAGACACCTTATCGATCTATTTATAGGCCTCTGAGTTTGATCTGCCAATAAGCATACTGAACCGACCTGAAATTACCAAAATACCCTGGGCTGGGTCTGCTAACAACCAAACTCCGCTGTTCTGAAGGGTTATATGCAGACCACCAAGGGTAAAAGGGTAAAATTACCTGGGGTAAAAGAGTAAAATCCCTCCCAGGGGTAAAAAAGTAAAAACACTTCTTTTTCTCACACAACGAGTAAGAAAATAGCCCATGGGCGAGACGAGCTTATCTGCTCGTCTCGCAGGTCTCCTGCCTTGCGAGAGCCATCTCGCCATCAAGGGGCAGCCCGCGCCGCGAGAGACGTCTCGCCTACCCAGCCGAGCCCCGTCTCGCCTCCGGCGAGTGGACCGCATGGTCCTACTTGCTTCTTCAGTTCCTCTCGCCACCTTCTCCACACAGCAACTCGAGCCGCCTCCCGCGAGCCTAAGGTTGTACACAATCCCCGCTCTTTTCGAGATTACCCTAAGCTCGAAAAGAAAGTCCAACCGAGGCTCGCGGCGTTGGGATTCATTTATGAGAATCTTTGGCGGGCCCTCCCCCTGGAGCCTATAAATATGAGACCCCATCTCATCATGGAGATTGCCCCCGCTTTTGTTTCCTCCTCTCTTCCACCGTCAACATGTCCCATAGCCAGAGTTTCCGCGAGCGTCTCGCGATGGTCCGGAAGCAAAACAAGGCCAATGTGGCTGCCCTGACGCCCGCTCTGGTTCGCACCCCCGCTTCTGCTCCATCATCTCGCCTGAAGAAGGCAAAAACCGCCGGCCCTCCATTCTCGGCCGGTGCGACTACTTCGACACCTTTGGGAACCAATGCACTTCCTCCCACACCCTCTGGGGAGAGAGGTGATTCTCGACTCCTCTCGCCACTGTCTTTTCCATTTGCTTTTATCGTCTTGCTTATTGACCATGTTTTTTCAGGGAGACCTCGCCAATCCCCTCATGCCTATGAATCCCCCTGATGCTACCGACAAACAATATCAAGACTCCGACTCGCCTCAGCAGTCCTCGCCCCTACCGCGTGGAATGACGACCTCTCGCGGCTTGTGGGGAATCCTCGCATCCCCAGTAAATAAACAAACCTCGTCTTTTCATTCGTGCACCTCGCGGCCTCCAAGCCTTCTTGCGAGACCATCATATATTCTGACCCCCAACCTTTCGTGTGCAGGTATCCAGCTCGACTCGGCCACCGAGTACTTCCCCGGGCCGCCCTCCCTCTCGCCTTTTCCTCACCCAGATGAGATTGAGGATTATCCGGGCGATCCTACGGATTCGCTGGAGATGAAGCGCAGGACGGCTGGGATGCTTCGAAAATATACGCACATTATCCGCGAGATGAAGCGGGACAAGAAGGCCACCGACCGACGCATCCACTGGCTGAAAATTGAGTGCGCCCGCCTCTCCTCCGAGATCGACGCTGGGGTCAAGATAGATGCAACCGACCCCCAGGCCATCATAAGCGAGATCGACCAGCAACTTCGTCTCGCGCGCCGCGGTCTGGATGTCGTTCGCGCTTTTCACATCCCTGGTCGACCTCCATGCGCGGGGTCTCGCGGTGGTTGCTGGAAGTGGCACAAGAATTGAGGACCCTCCACCCCGTCCATGCTTATTTAATATTGTCTTGTAATTTTATGGCTTCTCCCAATCTACTGTCTCGCCTTTGTAATCATAACTTATTATTTTAAGTTCTGTGACCATGATGCCCGCGTCGCGCGGAACAAAATAATTACTGATGATATTCTATTAACCTTCTTTGCGCTGGGCTGTTTATTATAGTTGCGCTAATTACTACCCCCTTTTTTTTCTTTTTATTTCGGCTTGCTGGGGAGGTCACCGCGGAATTCCGCGCTTCGAGGTCAGGAGAGAGAAAAAACGAACCGTCGGGTCTGTCCTTTCAACTTCCCCCATCACATTTTCCCGCCCATTTCTCACTCTCTCCGCCCGCTATAAATACCCCCCGATCTAGATGTTCCGCTCCTGTGCTGTCGCTTCCTGCTGCTTCTGGGATCCAGAGTTCTCGCCTGCTTCCCCTCGTCTGCCTCTTCTCGCGTCTCACTTCCGCCACACTCTTTTCTACCCCCTTCTGCTTCTGTCGTCTCGCTCTCCATGGGAAAGAAAAAAGTTGAAGAGGACGAGGGTCGCAGCTGTTGCGGCAGGCGGTTCGTTGACCATGACTTTCCCCCCGGCAAAATCTCAGAAAAGGATTATAGCCGCTTCACCAGCGAGTTCCTGGCGGAGGGGTATGAGTCTCGCCCGCCAAAGGTGGGCGAGTCAATTAACACCTTCTACCCCGACGAACTCGCCTTCCCCGTCTCGCACTTCGACTAGGGGCTAAGAATCCCCCTCTGGCCAGAGGTAAAACAAGTTTTGAAGTATTTTGGGGCCATCCCCACGCAGCTCAAACCTAACGCCATCTCGGTGTTAGTTGCATTCGCCTGCTATATGCCCCGCGAGCGCATCGAGTTCAGCCTCAACGTCTTCCACAAATTGTTCATCTACCACGCCAACCATGATGGGATTTCGTACTTCACAGGCAGGAGGTGAAGATGTGCGAGACCCCCAACAAAAATCATCACTGGCTTACTCGCTTCATTTTTATCCGCGGGAATCTGGGAGGCGTTCCGCTCGCCCCCGTGTCGCTCGCTGAAATATACTACGCTGCCCCCAAGGTCGGAGGCGCGGACAAAGATCTCTGTGAGTTCTTCGCGGGGAAGAATTTCGAGGTCAACTACTTGAGGCGAGACCTCGACTCGCTCCCCCCCGATCTTTCCCGGTGAAGGTACACTCGCGCCCCCTCAGTCTATGTTCACCATTCCTTTGTTCAGTTCTAACCCTTTTCTTGTTTTTAGGAGAGAGAACTATTCCCGTCCATCCCCCCATATCTGAGCAGGGCATGGCCATCCAAAGGTCTCGCCCTCGCCAGCATGGCGGCGGAGGCGGTGAAAGGATCACTGACCCCCGCCCCCAAGAAAAGGTCTGGGGATGATGTTGCTCCCCCTCGGCACAACCCCAAAAAGAAGATCAAGAAGGTTGTGTCATTCCCGAAAGGGAAAAAGGGGGCCGCCCCGAAGGAAGTAAAATAGATGTCGGGATCCCTGACCCCCATCTCTGTGGAAGAATCACAATCACCTCGCCGCCAAGCCATCTCGCCTTCTCGCGAGACGGCCCTACCCGACCGAATTGCCACCACCCCCACTCAACCCTCCGAGCCTCCCCTTCGTGAAACTGGCTCCTCCAGCCTCCCAGCCCCCTCCTTGCATCAGAACTACAACATGGGGCTTGTGGTGAATGACGCTGTCGGCAAGCCGGTTCTTCTATGGGAGAAGGACTCAAACCGAGTGTCGGTGTCTACCCTCCTCCCCTCATGGAAGGAGGGGAACCCTCCCACCAGTCACGCCTTCTCCCTCGGGTACGGGCTCTATGGTGGCCTTGGTACGGAGCCCTTCGACTACGAGTCGTCGCGAGACCTCGTCTTGAAGACCGCCCATGCCCAATTTCGCGCCATGGAGCTCTCACACAGAGTCTCGCGTCGCCTTGTTTTCAACAACAAGAAGTGGAAGGACGCTGAGGCCGGCCTAGCTGCAGAGCGCGAGAAGTCGGATGACCTCGAAAAGAGGATGGCGGTTGCTGAGAGTCTTCTCGCCAAAAGCCAGGGTAGCGTGGTAAGCCTTTTAACTGTCTACCAGTTTCAATTTTGCGTAAATTTTTGTTGACTGATGACCTTCTCGCAGGATGCCGAGACGGCCGATCGGATGCGTTCGCACATAGCGGCTCTGGAGTAGGAGAACAAAGATTTAAAGGCCCAGAACGCCCGCCTTTTGGACAGCACCCTGCTTCACTCCCATCCGGATCCGCTCCAAGCTCCCTCACCCACTCATTACTCTCTGGACGAGGTCGACGTCCTTTGCCGAGACGTTAACATCAAGATGGCCGAGCACATTCTGAAGATGATGAAGGAGCTGGGGGTTGTCAAAGAAGATGTCGAGACGGTCACCGCCCGCGACCTGGTCCCCCAGCTTTACGGCGAGACGGATGACGACTCTACTTCTAGTGACGAGGAGTGAAGGGGCGTCAGTGTGACCTGGGACTTCTCCCCGCTTTTGTTTCTTTTACTCTTGTACTTATACATATTTTTCTGATATTGAAATGTTTCTTCATGGGAGAATGCTTCCCTCTTTTTTCTGTAACGAACAAAGAGACTTTTGTTATAACCCTTCGCTCTATGTTTCTTTTATTTTATTTCGCTTTATCTACTGCCGTCTTGCTTGAAAATTAGTTTAGGGCACAAGTCATTAGACTTCTCCTAGCCCCTTCCGTGCGCGAGACCGTTTGGCCTTTTACTCTCGTCTCGCCGCGAGACAAATCCAGCGCGGGTAGACCCTGGAGATCAAACTGCTCCTTACGAGAAGTCACCCCTTTTTATGCGAGACTTGTGTTTTGCTGGCGAGTGCCCGCTCGCTATGGGCGAGACCCCCTTTGCCGAGCGCCAGTCTGAAATGCTCATCCTCACTTGTATTGCACCAACCCCTTCTTATCATAGGAATCTTTTACTAATTCCCTGATAAGTATAGACACCTTTCTTTGAGGGCTCTTACCACTTGACTTGCCACCGAGTGAGCCTACAGCCCTGCTAGCTAGACGAGAGCCTGGTCAGCGGGCCTGCTCGGGGTCTCTTCTCCAAACCGTCTCCAACCACCGAGTGAGCCTACAACCCTGCCAGCTAGATGAGAGCCTGGTCAGCGGGTCTGCTCGGGGTCTCCACTCCAAACCGTCTCCAACCATCGAGTGTGCCTACAACCCTGCCAGCTAGATGAGAGCCTGGTCAGCGGATCTGCTCGGGGTCTCCTCTCCAAACCGTCTCCAACCACCGCGTGAGCCTACAGCCCTGCTAGCTAGATGAGAGCCTGGTCAGCGGGTCTGCTCGGGGTCTCCTCTCCAAACCGTCTCCAACCACCGCGTGAACCTACATCCCTGCCAGCTAGATGAGAGCCTGGTCAGCGGGTCTGCTCGGGGTCTCCACTCCAAACCATCTCCAACCACCGCGTGAGCCTACAGCCCTGCCAGCTAGATGAGAGTCTGGTCAGCGGTTCTGCTCGGGGTCTCCACTCAAAACCATCTCCAACCACCGAGTGAGCCTACAACTCTGTCATCTAGATGAGAGCCTGGTCAGCGGTTCTACTCGGGGCCTCCACTCCAAACCATCTCCAACCACCAAGTGAGCCTACAACCCTGCCAGTTAGATGAGAGCCTGGTCAGCGGGTCTGATCGGGGTCTCCACTCCAAACCATCTCCAACCACCGAGTGAGCCCACAGCCCTGCCAGCTAGATGAGAGCCTGGTCAGCGGGTCTGTTCGGGGTCCCCACTCCAAACCATCTTCAACCACTGAGTGAGCGCACAGCCCTGCCAGCTAGATGAGAGTCTAGTCAGTGGGTCTGCTCGGGTTCTCCACTCCAAACCATCTCCAACCACCGAGTGAGCCTACAGCACTGCCAGCTAGATGAGAGCCTGGTCAGCGGGTCTGCTCGGGGCCTCCACTCCAAACCATCTCCAACCACCGAGTGGGCCTACAACCCTGCCAGCTAGATGAGAGCCTGGTCAGCGGGTCTGCTCGGGGTATCCACTCCAAACCATCTCCAATCACCGAGTGAGCCTACAGCCCTGCCAGCTAGATAAGAGCCTGGTCAGCGGGTCTGCTCGGGACCTCCACTCCAAACCATCTCTAACCACCGAGTGAGCCTACAACACTGCCAGCTAGATGAGAGCCTGGTCAGCGGGTCTGCTCGGGGCCTCCACGCCAAACCATCTCCAACCACCGAGTGAGCCTACATCCCTGCCAGCTAGATGAGAGCCTGGTCAGCAGGTCTGTTCGGGGTCCCCACTCCAAGTCATCTCCAACCACCGAGTGAGCCCACAGTCCTGCCAGCTAGATGAAAGGCTGGTCAGCGGGTCTGCTCGGGTTCTTGCCATACACCCATTTCACTCTTAATGCCATGAAAGAGGACACCTGCGATTTCATCATATCATAAGGGCATATCAAACTTTGCAAGTATTGAATGATGAAAATGTAATGGATAAAAAGTGTTATGGATAAAATCTCTTTAAGTCATCGCCGCTTCGGGCACGATCGAGGGATACCCCCTCCACATCCTGAAGGTGGTACCCTCCTGACTTCAGGACCTCCTTCACTACAAAGGGACCTCCCCAGTTGGGATTGAGCTTTCCTACTGAGGCTCCCCTGTCTGCTGCGTCCATCTTTTTGAGGACCAAGTCGCCCTTCTGTAACTGCTTGACCTTTATATGCTTATCAAAATATTTTGCAATCCGGCGCTTGACTTCCTCCTGCCGGATCAATGCCAAATCCCTGAGTTCTTTCACGAGATCAAGAGAGAGTTTTTGCTCTTCCTTGTTCTTTGTCATCCATCCTTCGTCTCCCTTCCTTGCAACGACTATTCTTGGAGAAGTGACTTCGAATTCTATAGGTATGACGGCCTCCGAGCCATGAGAGAGTTTGAACGGAGTCTCTCCCGTGGCGGTGTTTGGTGGGGTCCTCAAGGCCCAGAGAACTGATGGGAGCTGTTCCACCCAGCTTCCCCTTAGGTTCTCCACTTTCTTTTTCAAAAGATTCACGATAATTTTGTTTGTCGCTTCCACCTGTCCATTGCTCCGAGGGTGGTGAACAGAGGCGAAACGGAGGTCTATGCCCAGCTGGATACAGAAATCCACGAATTCCCTGCTAGCGAATTGTGGTCCATTATCAGTGACGATGGCCAGCGGAAGCCCATGCCTGCAGATGATCTCCCCCCCACACGAAATTCTTGACCACCTGTAACGTCACACCTTTGCCAACGCTTTTACCTCCAGCCACTTTGAAAAGTAATCCACCATGACTAGCAGAAATTTCCTTTGGCCACTAGCTTGAGGAAATGGACCCACCAAATCCAGCCCCATATCGTGAAGGGCCAGGGAGCCGTGATTGTACGTAACCTTTGGGCGGGAAGGAGTTGGAGAGGGGCGAACTCCTGACACTTTTGACACCTTTTCGCGAATTCTTCTGCATCTTTCCTAAGGGTAGGCCAGAAGTAGCCCTGCCTCAACACTCTCCCCTCCAAAGTCCGACTCCCCGAGTGACTCCCGCACTCCATTGAATGAATTTCTTCCAGGACCCTAGGAACCTCCTCCTCAGATACGCATCGAGCCAGTAAACCCGATAGCGTCTTACGGTATAATGCCCCATCCTTCAGCAGGTAGTATGCTGATTTATATCTTACCCGCTTTTTATCGAGATCCCTCTCGGGAAGTTGTCCCGAGGTCAAAAAGGTGATGAAGGGGTCCATCCAAGACCCTTGCTGGTCTATCTCCATTAGTTCTCCTTATTCTATGGACGGCTTGAAGAGTTCCGTCGCCGTTCCTCCGGCTCGAGGGCCGTATTTGGCGAGTTGGTCAACCTGAGCCCTTTCATCCCTCAGGACGCGTTGAATTGAAAAGCTACGGAACTGCCCGATGATGTCTTTGACCTTCCCTAGGTACAGCTGGAGGGTGGGCTCCCTCGCTTCAAACTCCCCTTTGATCTGGCCCGCAACCACCATAGAGTCCGTGGAGACCCTAATGTCTTGTATGCCTAGCTCCCGAGCTAACCTGAGTCCTGCGATGATCGCCTCATATTCTGCTTGGTTGTTGGTGATCGCGAAGTGGATCTTCAAAGCCTGCTCAATTCTGGTCCCCTCTGGACTTACCAAAATCATTCCTCCTCCAAAAGAATTTTTTCCTGACGCTCCATCTACCAGTATCTCCCAAGCCGCTCGAGGGGGTGCTTCAACCTCTTGGACCTCAACTACGTAATTTGCTAGGAAGTCAGCCACCGCTTGTGCCTTGATGGCAAGCCGAGTAGTAAAAGTGAGGTCGAACTCACTGAGCTCTATCGACCATTTGACCAACCTCCCAGAGTGCTCCACCCCCTCCAAGATGCGACGGAGGGGGTGATCCGTCACTACCTGAATGGAATGGGCCTGAAAGTACGACCTAAGCTTCCTGGCTGATATGATGAGAGCAAATGCTAGCTTTTCAAGGATGAAGTACCCGAGTTCCGCCTTCTTTAGGACCCTGCTTACGTAATAGATTGGGAACTGCCTTTTCCCTTCCTCTCGTACAAGAACCGAACTCACAACCCCGATCCCCACTCCCAGGTATAAGAACAAGACCTCCCCGTCCCTCGACCCCTGGAGTAGGGGCGTTCGGGTGAGTTGTTGCTTTAGATCCTGAAAAGTCTCCTTGCATTCGGGGGTCCATTCGAACTTCTTGCCTCCTCTTAATGTCCGGAAGAAAGGCGAGCATTTTTCCCCGGCTCGGGAGAGAAACCTGCTTAGTCCGGTCAGCTTGCCGGTGAGACGTTGAACTTCCTTGGTATTTCTTGGAGATTCCAGTTCTAGGATTGCCTTGACCTTATCGGGATTGGGTTCTACTCCGGATGGGGTAAGGAGATGATGGTCGGGTACATGATGGGGATGTACGTCTGTCCCTTATTATACACATTTCAATAGAGCGCTTGCTAATCCTAACTTGTTTCGCCCGCCTTTCTTGTGGGTTTCCCAACTCAATTGGATATATGGGGTGGGTGATCAGGTCTCACCTTGGAACAAGCAAATTCCTAGCTAACTACGGCGAGCTACATATGACCGAGTCAATCATACGCCTGATCAATCCTTTGTTACAGACCAACACTCTTGGGCTTAGCAACTCAGACATCAGAGAAAGGTTAGCGGTCCGTTAATGACTCTTCTTTTGACATAGACAGTCAGGATCAAGTCTACAGTACGCTGGGTACCTAGCGGGTCTTCTTTCTGTAGTGGGCCTTTTCCATTAGAGACGGGTTGTCTATCTCAAATGAGATAGGCTCGAGCAGAGATCTTTCTTCAAATTAGAGAATAGTCCAGGCATCTCTCAACAATTACAAGTTCAGGGTGTAAATAGGAGAGAACTCTATCTGTAGGGGCGGGAAAGTCTTCAGAGTTTGAAAAGCCCGGCCGTGCCGTTCAGTATCCTATTGGTCAAATCAATGCGTTTTCGAAGATCAGCCTTTTCACGAAATTAGACCGAATTTCGCTTGGATAGCCCGGTCTTTTTCATGCGGCCCAAGCAAAAAACACGGGGGAGATTGAACGGGTTCAGATGGGGAAGTGATTCGAAAAGCAGCAAGCTTGATTAGTTCATCTATTAGTTCAGTGGGCATATCAAGTTATGAAAGAAACTACTTTGCGACATTGATATACAAAGAGATAGAGGAGATTGAGCCATGAGCAAAGAATTCCAGTCTTTTGTTGCTCACGAGGAAGAGGTGCAAGCAAGTATGAGTCCAATTTCAGGTAAAGTCAGGGCTTGAAAAGGCTAGCCTTTGGCTTTTTCATATTCGAATAATATTCAAACCCAGAATTTGCATTCCCTTCCCCGAAACGAAGCTGGAACTTTTCTATCTCAATGAACTTCATCCACATGTCAGGTCTCTTTTGCTCAGCTCTTCCCCCTCCGTTTGTTTTCCGGATTCACAGCGGAGGAAAGATATCAGAGAAATTCTCCTTAGGTTCCATGGAACTACCAACTAAGAGCGTGTGACCTTAGAACTAGTTCTATTTCGTATGAAAAAGAAACGAGTGCGAAAGAAGTGGTCTTGGAGTTCACCTGATTCACTTAGTGTACAAGTACAACCGCCATGAGATCCACTCGATAGGCTCTGGACCACGGAAAAAAGCTCCGTCCCCAGGTGTTAAGCAGACTCCGCCTTTGTTACGTCATATGAATGTCGCAAGATCTGCGGTGACTTGTCTCTTCCTTCTTCGATATTGCGCTAAAAGCTTCTTATGTCCGGTTTTCCAGTCTTCCTCATTAATTGGCTGCTGCGGAGGATATATCTGTCACTGACTCAGTAGATGTACGAGACAACCTCTTTCACCGAGTCGGGTGAGTCGCGGGGAGTCCACACGGATTTCTTTATCTCAGTTGATTTCGAAGCGTCATAGATAGAATGGAGTGGGGATAAAAGAGTCATCACATGAAAGTCAAGAGGGAAAGAGAGATTCGGCTTTAGGGAGTCGTTTCCAGAGGGTGAGAATAGGAAGCTGCTGTTTCGGATTAATGCTAGCTCAAGATCGTCCAGCGAGCCGCGAGGAAGCTAGGAGTAGACCTGTCAGAGAAGAGCTTCAACAACCCCCCGTACGAAAGCAAAAGAATCCCTCCCCCGAGTATTTGACCCTGAACACATAGAGCAGCATACCTAAGACCTAACGCTCTAGAACCAACGGCTACCCCTGGCCAATCCATTTCTTCCTTCCATCGTACGTCAAGTCAAAGGCATCTTCATCCGGGGGAAGAAAAGAAAGAGCATCTTCAGCTTATGCTTCTCCAGCCAGCACCTCGAATCCTGCAGAACCAACAACAGATGCTTCTTCAGATACAGCCTCTACCGTGTCTCCTACTGATGCTGCCAATTCTGTTGATTCAGATCCGGATCCTGCTGCTATAGAACCAACAGCCTCAGCCGCGGATTCTGCGGATGCAGATTCCCGTGCCAAAACCATCTAAGAGCTTTGAAATCTCTCGAGTTCGACTCTCAAATTCGCATTTTCGGATAACTACCATAACCCACATACTTATCCTTCGTTGACAAAGGCCCAGAGCGAAAATGAGGGGAAAATCCCCGCAGCCATCTCGGCAGACAGACATAGCATTCCTCACAGGAGAATAAGGGAAGACCCTTTACCCATTCCATGGGAACTTTTCCATATAACCTAACTCTCAGACAGGATGGGGAAGGTTCTATAGGGTTCTTTCGCCCGGGTTAGGAAATCTCCTCAGTTTAGTCCGAGATGTCGCGAATGCGCTGTCCTTTCCTCTCTATCTTTCGCAGGCTTAGAAATGTTTCTTCCATAGTCTAAGAATGCACGTTGATCCAGGAATGGAAATCATTTCGGACCTTCGAGAATGAAAGAAGTCCCGATGAGAACAGAACTCTTTCCTTTTAGATAAAGAAATTCTTGAGAGTTAACCGAGGATATCCACATATGGATATAAGAAGCAGCTAACAACACAGAAAAATGAACCTCACCTGTAGATCCGGATTATATAATTGCATACCTATCAGCAGGAGCAGTACTTCCGAGCCACTTGAGAGCTTGTAGTTGCGGATCGATCTCTAAGATGGAGTTGATTCCACGGACGTAGAGCGTCATAGCCGGGATTACCCTGTGAAAAAACCGCCCCATCAGTTGACAGTCTTTATCCAGTCGATGAAGATCCAATTCCCTAGTTCACAAGCTCTTCCATATCTTCCGGCAGCAGTTGATTGAAGAGGTTCTTATGTAGTCTATCTATAGAACTATCCCATAGCTAGAGCTGCACCTCTTAGACTAACAATATCTGAAGTAGAAGGGGGCTATGCTATGAAAGGGTGGTCCCCACCAAGTCAAGAAAAAGCCAAAATTTGAGTAGCGGCAGACATGGGAAATCAACTTGGCGCTTGTAGATAGAGAGCAAGATGAGGCCATTCCTGTAGTAAAGCATCAATATTCTAATTAGAAAGAAAGATTCTACTTTATGTGATACAAGGGGATCCCCGCTTCGTAAGCCCTTGGATCATGATTGATGCGGTCTCGCCGGGAATTGAATATTGAATTGGCACAAGTTAGTTACCCCCCATCTTCTGCTTTGACTCTCCTTATACCTATAGGATAGGTACCACAAAAACCCTAAACCGCTCTATATGTCCCCTTTCCACGCCTTCCCCGCTCTTCCCGATATGGCTTCTTTCAACTCATTCATCTTTGTTGGACCCGGATACTTCCTATCTCAGTCTCAGGCGAATTCATCATAATCCGCGATCAGACATCGTATTGATGGCGCCACACTTGACTTTGGGAGCCTCCTTGAAGCTCACCCGAAACTCTCGCTCGAATTGGCTAAAATCACATGCTTACTCATTTGGACGTTCTTGGTTTGCATCGCATAGGCCATTTGAAAGCGAGTGGAATTTCTTCTTGATATTCTCCATTGACACCCTTTCATGTCGGAGACCACCTCTGTCACGGCTTCGATATCATCAACAGGACTGATAATGGATGTCAAATGCTTTTTTTCAGTTAGTACAGCTCTTTTCGGACTTGCTTGGCTAAGACAAGAATCTTAGACAAGGAGAAGAACGACAAATACAATTGCACAAAAATAGAAGCTCTGTCATCCTTCTGTAATATCCCTCTTCTATGTAAAGATGGGATGATACGAGGGTAACCGCTCCTATTATGATACATAATTTAGATCATGGAGGGATGGCTGAGTGGCTTAAGGCATTGGTTTGCTAAATCGACATACAATCAAATTGTATCATGGAATTCCCATTTTACACTACCATTACTAAACCTATCGAGATTCTTTGGAACTGTAAAGGTAGCTATTGCTGTTTGCTGTAAGAGCTAGAAAATGGAGATCTAGTAAGATAACATAGAATCCGGAAATGTTTTTTGAGCAGTTTCTAAGGTTCCTTATTCCCTCGTTATCTCCTCATCTTCTTCCCTGCCCCGCTATCCAATCTAATTAACCAGAAATTCGAACATATCCAGACTTTTAGACCAAGCTTTCAAGATTAAGGGTGCCCTAGCTAGTTCAAGTTCTCTAGGGACCTTTCGCCAATACATGAGTCAGAGAAGAAAGAACGACTATAGCTTCCATCGTGACATCCAATCTGACCGAATCTCTATGTGCAAGCAGGCGAGCGAAGTGAAGTCGGCCGTTAATCTGCCCAAGACAAGACCTTTTTGGAGGACCATACATTATGCTCGCCTGGCTTTTGTTTACTTCTACAGGATAAGAAACCAAGGCCATGCACTACTACTATATGAATATGAATGAATCGCATCCATAGTAGTCTATGGTCTGACAATACAGATACAGGGCCTCTCGGACATAAACCACCAATAGCAGATCCAAATGAAATTCGTTCTCCAGATCGAGATCCTTTCAGATCCGGTTACTGAGCCATAACCATAAGCACTTTGATTCACCAATCAGGGATGCCATCACTGCTTGCTTCTCGCCTTACTTGATAGCACGTGGGATATCAAGGTCCTTTCTGACGATCCTCGATCACTAGCCTACGCAGATGAGCTGCAACGCTGGCTTCCCCTATTGGCTCCAAAGATAAATTTTAAGGGGTTGAGTTTCATCTTATATTTCCTTAAGGTTACAAAAGTTTCCACAAGGTCCAAGATATGAGACCTGAGATCTCGACTTTGATCTGGTCGTCCACATAAACTTCGACTCTGCTCTCGGAAGATCATCCATCATTCTTTGATAAGTTGCCCCGCATGGGCCCTGGCCTGGTGGCAAGCATTGGCGGTACACCAGCGGCAAGCACTGGAAGCAAGCATTGACAACAAACACTGATGACAAACACTGGTGGCAGGGCGACAGTGCGCGAGGAGCCGGGCAATCTCGCGAAAGCAGAGAAGTGGAGCTCGCACAAGAAAACTTCGTCGGTGTGGCTAGCAAAAAAAGAGTTTGCGCGAGTTTGGCGAGCTGACGCAGGAAGAAGCCTCAGCGACAAGGAGTTACGAACAGGAGCCCTGCCGGGTAAGAGAACTTGCGGGAAATCGCTCTGGGCGGTCAGACAATACTCGGCAAGCAGGAGCAAAGGACGCGTCAAGGAGCGCAAGGATCGAAAAGTGCGACTAGGAGGAGCTGGGCAAGCTGCAAATCAAGGTCTGCGGCCAGGAGGAGCTATGGAGAATCGCCCGATGTCAGACAGGTGGGTCCCAGAGTGGCAGTGAGGAAATACTATAAAATAGCGAACGAAAGGAGGGGTCGGGCAGGAGGCGTAGAACTGCAGTTAGAAAAGAACACGCTGCCCAAACAGACGGGAGGCACGTGAGTGAGCAAGACCACCAAAATTTAATTTTTAGGATCCATGTGCATTGATACCGCTTTCAACATCTACGTAGAAGTATTTGTACATTTATATAGGAAGAGAAAAGGGAGAAGGAATCTGATGCGGCCTCAGCACCTGCCCTCCACCCTGAGTCCCACCAGGGGTGGAGTCAGCACCACTTTCATCAGGGCGCGGCCCGTACACCCCAACTGCACCATGACGGTTGTTGAGGCCGGGGCTTCCCTGACCTCCTAGATAAGAGGCCCACCAGCACTGGGCAGGTTGGGTGATGAGAGCGTGGTGAAGGGCCTCTTATCCAGGGGACCAACCCCGTCCTCAACAACATGGTGGTGATTTCATGGCGGAGAGCGGTTGGGGTTGTACGGGCGCGGCCCTGATGAAAGCTGTTTGGTGCTGACTCCACAGGGTGGCGGGCAGGTGCCGATCATAAAGTGTTGTTGTAGAAAAGTATGAAAAGGGAGAAATAAAAAGGAATTATTTATTATTTATTTCCAGCACAAGTATTGGTACTCGATCCCCCGACCTGCCTCCTGGAGTCCCACCAGGGGGCCCACCTGGAGTCAGATTTCATCAGGTCCGCGGCCCGTAGACCCCAACCAAATCTCCGTCAAATCACCACCATGAGCCAGGGCTCGATTCCTAGATAAGAGGCCTTAACTCTCATCACCAACTGATCCGTGAATCAGTTGGTGATGAGAGCACTGGTTAAGGCCTCTTATCTAGGAGGTCAGGGGATCGAGCCCCGGCCTCATGCCGCATGTGGTGATTCCATGGCGGAGCTGGTTGGGGTGTACGCGCCGTGACCCTGATGAAATCCGCCTGGTGCTGACTCCAGGTGGGCCCCCTGGTGGGACTCCAGGGTGGCGGGCAGGTGCTGATGCCTGAGCCACATCATAAAAGTGCACTTTATGATGTAGGACGAACGTCACACCCGCCTGCCACCCTGGAGTCCCACCAGGGGTCCCACCATGGAGTTGCACCATGGCGGCTTTATCAGGCCCGTGGGCCGTACACCCCAACCCATCCACGACCCCACAACCGAGTCGATAGGTTGTGAGGCCAGGCTCGATCCCTCGACCTCCTTATAAAGAGCTTTCCTGCAAGCTCCCATCACCAACTGATCCGCGGATCAGTTGGTGATGAGAGCGCTGGTGAAGGCCACTTATCTAGGAGGTCAGGGGATCGAGCCCCGACCTCAACAACCTGCCGCATGGTGGTGATTCCATGGCGGAGAGCTGGTTGGAGTGTACGGGTCGCGGCCCTGATGAAAGCCTCATGGTGCTGACTCCAGGTGGGCCCCCTGGTGGGACTCCAGGGTGGCGGGAGGTGCTAATGCCTGTGCCGCATCATAAAAGTGCACTTTTATGATGCAGGGCAAACGTCACACCCGTCTGCCACCCTGGAGTCCCACCAGGGGGCCCACCATGGCGTCGCACCATGCGGATCAGTTGGTGATGGGAGCTTGTAGGAAAGATCTTTATCAAGGAGGTCGGGGGATCGAGCCCTGGTCTCAATAACCTATCGGCTCTGTTGTGGGGCCAGTGATGGGTTGGGGTGTACGGCGCGCGGGCCTGATAAAGCCGCGATAGTGCGACGCCATGGTGGACCCCCTGGTGGGACTCCAGGGTGGCAGGAGGGTGTGACGTTCGTCCTGCATCAGAATGTGCATCGCATCAATGGGTGGTCAGCTCTCCACTACCAATCCTGCAACTGAAAATGCTGCTGATCCCATCAATGAAGAGAAAGTTTAACTCATTCTCAAATAAGCTGGTGTTAAAGAAACCACTAGGAAAAAATAACAGACGCTTAATGATGCAAATGTAATAATATATTCATCTACTTTTGGGGAAAATTTGGCCTCAAGTTCATCTATTTTTAAGAATAACATTTTTAATTGAAAAATTATGAGATCACATCCAACACATTGTCAACACACATATCTTACCATACTGACACTGTTGAAAAATGTGTGCTTTTTGCAGGACCTTCTAAATGAAGAAAACATAAGGTTCATTAAAAGTTACAAGTTTGGCATTCATAAAGCGGAAGTAAAAATCCTTTGTTGTCAGCATGGGTATATAATCCTACATTTCTGTCTAGTGTGTGGACGTTTCTAGAGGGTGAGGAAAAGGGATAAATTCCCAGAAGGCAAAAAATCGAGGAACTTACCTCCTGTTTTTCGAACAACTGGAATAGAGCCGTATCTCATGGCAACGAGTTGAGTTAAGCCGCACGGTTCAAAAACTGACGGGACGAGAATAAAGTCGGCACCTGCATATATCTATAAAACACAAGAAAGTAGAGCAGAAAGACATCACAAATTCACCAGTTGAGAGTTTTTTGAGATTCCAAGTGATGTTCAAAACAGCCAGTTAAATTTTACCAAGTGCGAAAGAGGTTCATCATATGTCAAACAAAGTCTCACACGATCAGAGTGCGATGAATGCAATTGATTTGCCAAGGCAGCAAAATCATTTTGTATGCGAGGATCTGGAGCGGATCCAAGAAGAACAACCTAAATAAAAAGGTTTTAGCAGATTATTAGATGGAAAGAGAAACAAAGTGGTGAGACCTGAGGAATATATGAAGCAACATCTTAATCAGCTTCAAAATTTCTGCTTTTTAGAAACTATTTGTCATGGGTGTTTGGAAATAAATATTAAACTTCAACTAAACAAAATATAAGGGGAAAACCTGCCCATTGCGTTCCAGCGTTCGCCAAATAGCATGTTTAATGAGGTGGATTCCTTTCTGGACAGTTAAACGAGTGATAATTCCTACCAATGGATGATCAGATTTCTTCAAGCCAAGCCTCTGCTGCAATGCTTCTTTGGCAGCCTTCTTACCCTCAGCAGAATTTTCTGAAGTATAAGACACCTGTGTTGAAATCAAATTGCAGCCAATAATCAAATATTATTAAAAAATATATTAATGTAAAATATAACAGATAAATGCTAAGTTCCAATCTGGCCTTTGTAAAGAAACTAGGAGGTTCTCTAGTGCAATGAAAGAAGATACATGGCCGTATCGATCAACGGATATCTAAATTGGAGCGGCGAGTAAGTAGGGAGCCTACTCGGAAGATCGAGATCGGGAGAGCCAAACTGCAGAAGCCAGATTGGAGAAATCTACTAGCCCTAACAAATCTGCAAGTTAAATCAATCTAGACATTAACAGAGAGCTCACCAAAGACAGAACCAGCCTCCACAAAGGACGATTCTATTGTTAGATAGCTCATTCATATCTAATTCGGCGGCCCGAGCGATTAACTCATTAATCGAAGCGGTTTACAAATTGTTCAATTGTTCTATTGTTAGATAGCAACAATTTGAATGTGTAATTAGCTAATTCCCGCTGAACTGAAAAAGAACTAATTCTTTGAGGTGGAATAATCACATCACATCATACATGTAACCATCAGATCGCTTTCACGGATCTCTAAGCACCAACACAATATGACCATACATTTGCATTCACGGCTTGATAGCATCCATTTACCCATGGGTCGACTGACCTGCCACCATTCATAGAGCGACTACAGGAACACAATAATCCTGCTTTACAACACATCACATATGATCTCTCGCTTCGGGACATGTATCACCCATTAAGAGGCTTTCTCGGGAGGGCCCCGAGATGGCATGATGACTGAAATGTTCATCCTGCTCATCTAGCTAACCACCTTGCTTGTCTCAACGAATGCCACATGCCGACTCCCTTCTCCCACTTTTCTCTTCCCTCGCGCTTCTTTCCTCTCGCGCCATATGTTGCTCACCGAGAAGGCCACTTACAGATCACTCCAGCTTCATTACCGAGAAGCCATCGGCTAAGTGTAAATTGTCTTATTTCCACTAAGTACGCCTTTCCAAAACCTCCCGCTCCATACCGACGGTAGACGCGCTACCTTCACCATTTATGAAGGCAAATCACTATCCACATGCTTTCAACGAGCGGAGTTCCAATCCTGCAACCAAAAAAGTTCTTTTTGGAAAGGGCATTTACAACACTCCTTGTATGATTGAATCCATCACGTTGAGTCAAATATTGCCATTTGCGACGACAACGGTGATGATGATGGCGTCGTGGAAGGGTTCCCGGTGGAAGGGTTCCCCAACGAGCACTAGGTATGCTTGGGAGAATGAAATAGTTCCCATCGAGATGGGTTGCATCACGAGGATGGCGAGAGCAACTTCACTTGTTCATACCTGCATCATGTTGGATCGGCTCTGCGCTTCCAAACCGAGACCTCCATTGACAGTCTCAACATCAAATTAGGCTCTTGAGGAGCAACATGAAAAGTCCCGGCCTTATCACTTATTTTCTCCTTTCCATGGACAAAGGAGGATTTCACCAAGAACTCTTGTAGCTTACCTTCCTGCAACAACCGGTGGAGGAACTCCTTCAGCTGCTAAAACTCATCAGTAATGTAGCCTGTCTCCAGACGATATTCACATTACATCTTTATTCCGAGGGCAAAGCGGAACGTGCATGGGAGGAGGTGATCTGAAGAAATTGGAGGGGTGAATTGCTGCAACAATCTGTGCCAAGGGCAAGTTCAGCGCGGAAAGGTTGACTTCACGAGTTGGATGGATACTTGGTGGACAATTCATTGGTGGAGTATGTCGTGGGGTCGGGGGTGCATCTTGGCCAACATGATTGAAATACTGGTGGTAGACCAGGCCTTCACCAGACCCCTTCTCTCTTCGAAGGACGAGGAACTGTGGGGAAAATGGGTCGATACTAGGGGGTCAGCCATACCTTCTTTCGCGTCCATGTACCGATTGACGAGCTCCAAAGCTTGGGAAAAAATTGTTATTGATATTTAAATAAACCAATTGCGAAGTCCACATATGAGATCGACTAACAAAATATTTCCATCCGCTGACAAC
Organism: Platanthera guangdongensis; assembly: GCA_039583875.1. Lineage (NCBI taxonomy): Eukaryota > Viridiplantae > Streptophyta > Magnoliopsida > Asparagales > Orchidaceae > Platanthera > Platanthera guangdongensis. The sequence goes on from CM077151.1 coordinate 21,734,147, forward strand.
ACTCCAGTTTTTGCCTATTGGAATCGAGTGACATAATCCCGCAATGATTCATGGTCGCCTTGCCACAAATCCAATAGATGGCCAGGGTCCATGCTTAATCTCTTCGAACTGACAAAGTTCGAACTGACAAAGTTCGAGGCCAGCAAACCTTTGAACTCTTCGTAGCTTGTGATGCTTCAAGCTGGCAGACCAAAGAACTAATCTATCGCCAATCCTTCTAGTGTAGCAAACTGGAGTCGAAACTTCAGTCTCCTGATAGATTTTTGGTGGCTAGAGTAAACTTGAAATGCATCAAATGTGTATTCAGGTCCTCATTCCCGTTAGGCACCAGTAGTATGGGCTGCCAAAAATTCGTTAAAAAGGAAGCATCCTGAATTTTAGCAGAAAAAGAGGCTAAGAATTCATGATCCACCTCCTCCTTTGTATCATCATCTCGACGTGATAGAAGATGTGAATAACTAGTACAGCATGAGCAACGGTTGGAGGAATGCTAGTGGATGAGAAACTCCTAGGACAAAAGTGGATGTAGAATGATGTCATAGAAGTGGATGAAGGGCGATGGATTTCTGCACAGGGGAAAGAGTCTGCAGTGGCATAGAAGAGTCAGAAGGGGTAAAGGAGCGGGGGATCTCCGTATGGCTCCAACCATATGAGAGAGAACCTCAACTAACTGCTCATTGTAGTCAAGTGAGCAACCATGGATGTGTGTGGGTGGGGTGGGGGGGGGGGGGGGGTGGGCGGGTGGGGGGGGTAGAAAGAATTTCTGATCACGCACCCACATTCATGCTCATTGTAGCTTGGAGGGTGTTGGATCATAAACTACCCACGGTCGGAGCTGACATTACTAAGAACAATAAAGGCAACAAGTGAACGTCGGAGGTACCACTGTACATCCGGAAGCTTATCAAATGAGCTCCAGAATTTGCCATGATCTCCTGATTCCAAGCCAAATAGGAAGAAAGAGAGCTAAAAGACAGGGCAAAACCAGGTACCTTAATAGTTTTTAAATCAGGCAATCTATAAGAGAATGAATTGAGTCATATCGTTCGATAGAGAAGTCTTGTTTGCAGGAACTATTCTTCCCATCAGGGTTGTCTAAAGCAACTCATACGAAGTTAAGGCCGAATCTGATGCCTTACACATGATGTGAATGGTGGATTGCGGTAAAATCAAGTAAGATCTTGTTAGTGAGGAAGAAGGAAGAGATAATTGAGTAAAAACAAAAATTCTTGGGAAAATGAGATATTTATCTATATTACGGACCTCTAATAAATTTCGTAAGAGATCAAATAAAGGTGGAAGGATTAATTCAACACTAGGTTAATATAATAAGGGCAGTGAGAATGGCCACTTTCATCGAAGGTGGAAGGATGAATTCAGGTGGAAGGATGAATTCAGCTCTAGGTTACTATAACAAGGACGACGAGAATGGTCACTTTCATCTTGATTGGCGGATCTGACAAATACAATGCCATCTTTGGTTGACCATTGCTCACCACATTCAAAACAACCTTTGTACATGCGACACCTGATGATGAAGTTCTTCATGAATGACAGAGAATCTGGTAGTCAGAGACACTATCGTATCCCAAAGGTTTTATGTTGAAGCTGTAAATACTGTCGAGGAAGGTTCCTGCGAGGAGGATGCGTCCCGCATTATACCAACCTACCCCATCCAACAAGTTTCAATAGTAGGAAAAGACATAAAGGAGGTAGAAGTTCGTGTAGGAACGGAGACCAAAAAGGAGGAGAAGGAAGAACTCACTACGTGCATGCGAGAAAACATTGATGTCCCTGCTTGGTCCCCAAGTGACATGACCGCGGTTGACCCCCCGTGTTGTCTACCACAGACTAAACATTTGTCATGTATTCGACCTGTCAAGCAACAAAGTAAAAGGATGTTGATGAGTTGGTGGTTCTTCTCCGAACAAAGAACAAAAGTTGTTGAAAGTCGGGATTGTGCGGGAATTGTAGTATCCCAAGTGGATATCAAACGTAGTCATGGTGAAAAAGACCAATGAGCAATGGCAATCAATTTCCGCAATATTAATGAAGTCGTCCTAAAGGTTCCTACCCCTGCCTTTAATAGATGTTAGTCGATTCTACCTCCAACTTATCATTTCTCAACTTCTTGCCGCATTCTCTGGATATTATCATATCCACTTACATCCTCCAGATTAGCCTAAGATAGCTTTTCTCACAAATGAAGATTGCTTTTGCTATAATGTGATGCCCATCGAACTCAAAAATGCAGGCGCCACCTAACAAAAGGCCATGGGATTTATGATCAAGACACAAAGGAGGAATGCTAAAATATATAATGCAAACCTACCGATTAAGAACAAGACATTTCAAGACCGCCTTGCTGATCTAAGGGAAACATTCTCTACTATGCACAAGCATCGTAAGAAACTTAATCCACTCAAGTGTAATTTTGGCGCCAATCAATAAAAATTTCTAGGTCATCTTCTAACTCCGCACAGAATTGACCCAAATGAAGTCCCCATCGAATCTCAAGAATCTCCAACGGTTAACCTTAACCATCGCAGGTCTCAGCTATTTTCTTTCAGAAGTAGGTAAGAAATGTTCACTTTTCTTCAAAGGTTAGCGGGCAACAACTCGTTTCGAGTGGAATGACAAGTGCGAGAAGGCCTTGCAAGAGCTTAAAAGACACTGTCTTCCCCAACACTTCTACATAGCCCTCGCAAAAGAAGAAGAACCACTTAAGCCTATACTCTATAAGGTTGAAAGTTCAGGCAGACTTGCCAAATGGGTCATTGAATTAGGCGAATTCGAAATCACTTTTATTCCGTGGATTGAAATCAAGGCTCGAGTACTTATTGATTTTGTCGTAGACTTCATAAATACAGAAGAACCCCATCCAACTTCTACTCTGTGGGAATTAGTTATTGATGGTGCTTCTGGTGTCATGACGGGCCTAGGCATCATTCTCTGAAGTCCTGTTAGCATCCTCATACAACAAAGCCTTGACATCATCCTTTTTATCATGAAGAATCAAGTTGAATATGAAACTGTTCTTGCTGGCCTGCGTGTTGCCCGAGGCCTTTGTGTCACCACTTTGCAGGCCCGTAGGACTCACAAGTGGTCACCATGCAAATCCGTGAAGAACATGAACCGCGAGAACCTCTTTTAGGACAATATCTAAGCAAGGTAAAATATCTCATTGGAACTTCGATCAACAATTCACCACATTTCTAGAGACGAGAGCATGCTTGCTAACGCACTAACAAAAGAAATCGGTGTGGCCGGGATTTCTCCTGCCAATTTGCCTCACCCATCTATCAATGAAATGAAGGATGCCATCATGGAGCATGAACAAAATTGGATGAGTCCAATTATTCAATATCTATCAACAAACACTTCTCATCCCACAGTCACAAAGAAAAATCACTTACGACAAAAGGTTTCCAATTACACTCCAATAAATAGAAAGCACTATTGACGTTCTTTGGTGGTTCCATTAGCTCGATGCATTGACGGAGATGAAATTCAACAAATTTTACAAGAAGTTCATAATGAAGAATGTGGTAGCCACGTTGCAGGGTGCTCTCAACGAATCATGCGACATGGTTATTACTGGCCCTCTATGAGCAAGGGCTCTAATGCTCATGCAAAAAAGTGCCTCGAATGTCAAAAGTACGCCGCCTTACAACTAAAGCCCACCTAGATGCTGCGCTCCATTTTTAGCCTATCTATTGGCTATTCTGGGCCCATCCCCCCCCCCCCCCCCCCGATTTCATGACAAAGAAAATTTGTTCTGGTACTTATTGACTATTTTAACAAGTGGTTCTAAGCACAAGGTCTCGTCAAAATGATCACTCCAACCATCCGCAACTTTACATGGGGTGATATCATCTGTTGCCATGGAATCCCTCAAGCCATAATCACAAAAAACAGCTCTCAGTTCGCTAATGTGTCACTCAAAAATTTCTACAAAGAATGTGGTATTGACCTTCGATTTGCATTAGTTCATCATCCAAGAAGCAATGAGCAAGTAGAAACTGCCAAAAAATTAATCCTCAATTTATTAAAGAATAAGGTAGGTGACACATAAGGGGACTGGATAGAAGAACTTCCCGCTGCCATATGGGCTCTTCAAACCACTCCTATTGTTGCCACTGGGAACACTCTATTTCGATCGTCTCATGAAGTTGAGTGTGTCGTGCATATTGATATCAAAGTACCTAGCCCACAAATAATATTGGCCTGACAACCTGAAGAAATCTCTATGTATCTACTAACATCAAATCAACATGAACTTCTAGCAATCCTTGATTAAGTCGAAGAGCACCGAGATCAATTGTTCATGAGGCAAGAGGAGATCACGTAAGGCTGAGAGGAGATCGCGTAGAACGGCCCATTATTTCAATAAACAGGTAAGGTAGCAGATCTTCACTGAAGGAGACTTGATACTGAAAAAATTTGGCGTCGATGCTCGGTAAGCTTTTGTTTCCAAGCTGAGCACTAACATAATTGGGCCATACATCGTCCACCAGGAATTGAAACATGGAGCTTATCAACTACAAACACACATACTTGCAAATACATGGAGTGGCGACGATCTAAAAAGGTTATATGTATGATTTGTTTATCAGTATAGCATGTAGTTAATTGAGAATGCTTGTCTCTGTGATTATCGGTCATCCCACTCCACTCTTCGCAGATTCTTTGGGGCGTTCAATTCCTACAACCCTAAGATTGCGCTCCGAGGCCGCTCTTAACGCTGACACTGCTTGTGAATACATGGGGCCAAAGTTGTCAGGATCGAGATCCTAGATGAGATCGTTTCGAGGTAGGATCGGATCTGATAGTAGGGTCGGATCGAGGATCGCTTTACAAAATCAGGATAGATTTATAAAATCGGGATCGTAGGATCGTAAGATCCTATGATCTGGATCGCGATCCTAACAACCATGCATGAGGCTTATCCCACTCCACCAAGAATTGAAACACAGGGCTTATCAACTACAAACACACATACTTGCGAATACATGAAGTGGTGACGATCTAAAAAGATTATATGTATGATTATTTTTATCAGTATAGCATGTAGTTAATTGAGAAATGCTTGTCTCTGTGATTATCGGCCATCCAACTCCACTCTTCGCAGATTCTTTGGCGCGTTCAATTCCTACAATCTTAAGACTGCGCTCTGAGGACGCTCTTAACGTTGACACTACTCCCCCTCAATGTTTTGGTCACCCGTGAGTTGCGAAGAAATTCAAGATGCTCATTGAATGATAAGAAACCCTTTTTTTACTTGAGCTATAAGCAAGATTGTTGTCTTCCTCGTTCAGAGTGAAGTTGTCCAACCCAAGGATGGCTATAATGTCCTTAATTCCAAAGTTCCGGTAAAGAAACTACTTCATTCAGTCAGCTTCTATCTCGTAAGCCCTGATCCAGCCTCAAGCAAGAGTTGTGATATATTCATCTCGCGCCATCTCTCTGTCACCACACTCCCATAAGTACTGAGCCAGCCTCCGACAAGAGTTCTGAACTCTTTGTAAATACTTTGTCGCCTCATTCTCGTAAGCCCTAAGTGATCCTTAGGAAAGAGTTGTATTAGCCATCTCGTGCCATCTCTCCGTCACCGTACTCCCATAAGCCCTGGTCAAGCCTCGGGCAAGAGTCGTGACCTCTTCGCACAAAATCTATCGCTTCACTCTCGTAAGCCCTAATCCAGCCTAAGGTAAGAGTTGTGACATCGTCATCTAATTTCATCTCTTTGTCACCACACTCCCGTAAGATCTGAGCTAGCCTCCGGCAAGAGTCGCGACCTCTTCACAGATGCTCAACCGCCTAAATCTTGTAAGCCCTGAGCCAGCCTTAGGCAAGAGTTGTGGCTAAGAAATCTTGTTTCTCTGTCACCGCACTCCCGTGAGACCTGAGCCAGCCTTCGACAAGAGTCGTTACCTCTTACAGATACTATGTCACCTCACTTCCGTAAGCCATAAGGAAGCCTCATGCACGAGTTGTCACTTAGTCATCTCGTGATATCTCTCCGTCACTGCACTCCCGTAATCCATGAGCTAGCCTCTGACAAGAGTCATGATTTCTTCGCAGATACTCAGCCGCCTCACTCCTGTAAGTCTTAATCCAGCCTCAGGTAAGAGTTGTGACTTAGTCAACTTGTGTCATCTCTCCGTCACTACACTCCCGTAAGCCCTCAGCCAGCCTCTGGCAAGAGTTGTGACCCCGTCGCAGATACTCTGTCCTATCAATCTCGCGAGCCTTAAGCTATCCTGCTTAGTCATCTCGCGCAATCTCTCAATCACCTTAGTACAAAATTCTCATTCCTGCAACATTTCCAGCATCAACGTCATCCTTCAATACCAACCCCATTAATTTCTTCGTAATCCTCCAATGCTCGGACCTCATCATGGCTTGCCTTCAATTGGGCCGCCCCTTCCTCAAGTGTCGAACAAAATTCCCCTAGTTGTTTCTACTGCACCACCAACTTCGCAAGCTTCGCGGCAAATAGTTGTTGAAGCTCATACGCACGACAAACTTCGTCAGCATAATTCTTCTTCAACAAGTCCAACAGTGGGAGAACCCCCACTTTATCTTGAAGGACCTCAATCATCCTGGTATGTTCAACACTAAATACCTACACATCCACGAAAATAAGTATTAATATAACAGGAAACGCAGGAACACATCAAGCACAACAAGTGCAACGACTCACCTTCAGTTCTAGAACCCTATCCATGTACTTACTCGCCTGACGGGAAGCTTCTAGGAATTTCCAATTGAGGATATGTGTATGCTCATAAGAAAGGATGATTGGTTTGTTACTCTCTATGATGATCTGAAGCATTCTGAAAGCATTGAATTCACCCAGATCCTCCATCGAAGTGACAGCCATGCCAAGCTCATAAGAAGATGTGCCAACTTGCTGTGACTTAAGAGATGAGAGCTCCCGACTCAGGCGTATCTCCGTCTCATTCACCAATCTTTCAAAGATAGGCCTCCCCTCAACATTGAGCAAACTAAACTTTCTCAAAACAACAACCTCCTCTTTTCCTTTCTCTCTCGCAGGAGAGTGCTCTCTACGACTCATTCCCCTCTCCGAATTGGAAGGCTCACCAGGTGTGGTCGGAATCCTGAAATCTGATCCTCTACAACCTTCTTGGACTTTCTCAGGATTGCTGCACTCTGTAGATGGCTCAACGTTAGCAAGAGGCCTCTCTCATTTCCTAAAATCTTCCCTGAATGGGCAAGTCTTCTTCCTCAACAAAAATCCTTTAAGTTTTCCTGTCGAAAGCATGAAGACTTCCTGACGTAGGATAAAGTGAAGGTCGTGGTGTGAGTGTGCATTAAGGGAACTCTAGCAAATGCATGCACGTATAGTGGGGTAGGTAATTTTCTATAGATGCAATGCACGTGCAACGATTAAGACTAATCTTTAAGCAAGTAAACAAGTTCAAGTTTAGAATTAAAGTAATAATGATTTAATTAAATACGCAGCGAATATACCCTTAAAATAGCATATGAAGTTAGGAAAGCTTGCACAAATTTTAATCCTTAAAGAATATAATTTCCAACAAAATATTTAATATCAAGCATATGAACTTCCAATTGAGAACTTACATAAGTAATTAAAGCTCGAATGAGAGGGATTACTATTGTACGCAGATTGAGACAACGGAATCTCTGAAATTCAGGTGTTGGAAACTGGATTCCTGCACAGTTTTGGGCTATCAGAGGAGACTGTTGCTGTCGGAGACATGCGACGTTCTGAGGGCGTATAGAACTTGCTTGACCAATCGGAAAAGAGGCAAGGTGGATAGTTGTTTGTTGGTAGAATGCCTCAAGATTCTCAGAACAGTACATAGATTTCAGGAATCCGCTGGTAAGAGACTACAAGAGGTCTGGCTGGCAATCCAAGTAGAACAGCAGTCCCAATGGACCTCAAAGAAGGTCGGCATAGGCCGCTGGAGGTAGTAGTTGTGCTAGAAATGAAGTATCGGGCTGTTGGGAGCAATCGTCTAGGCTGATTGTCGATTCTATAAACTGAACAATGGGGCTTAGCTATCGGGCTGCTAGGAGCAAACAATCGGCTTTAGCGGCTGGAGGAAATCCAGATCTTCCTCAGAGAGCATCAACGCGGTCTACCAGAGAGAGATTTGTTGATCTCGAGTAAGATTCTCCGGCTGGAACCAAAGAAAGGCCACAAACAATGATTTGTCGTGGGAAGCAAGTGGTCCGTGTCTATTGATGCACTGAAACAGCAAAGGGGCATCTCCTTCTACCCCAGGAAGGATCGACTATCCAGAATGCACAAGAACGGGCAGTTATTCGACGGTTTTATGCAGTTTCCACTGGTTGTATTTGAGAATAGTGGGAGGTAACGTGGAAAACAGAGGAATTGTGTGATGACATGGTAAAGATGTGGCGGTTAAATGGAAAGGAAACACTATTAGGCTTCAACACCGAATGCTCCATGGCTTCAGCATCACGAAATGATGAAAAGATCTGAAATCCGTCAAAATTACGCAAAATGCCCAAGAAGAACTCCACAAGCATATTTATAGGCTAGAGATTCACAATAGACGACCATGATTAGCCGTCACAATACACACAAAAAACATACGTAAAAAACGTGCAAAAAAATAAAGCCAACGCAAAAAATATCCCGTCGATACTCTGAGCACGACTGTGGGTTCGGATCGCCCATACAACGCTCATTGTAACGCCCCAGTTTACTATGGGTGCGCTACAGGTCTGCAGATTAGTGACCCCAACTCATCACCATGGATCTAATTGGCCACATTTGTTAACTCTAATAGCGGGTTGTTGAGGTTGGGGCTTGAACCCCGGACCTTCCAGACAAGGGAGCTCTAAACTGGCCCTTATCACCAACTGAGCTGCAAGTTTTATGTAACACCAATTGCACTTTTTATGTAACGCCTTGGTCTATTGTGGGTGTTCTACAGGTCTGCAGACCAGTGGCCCCAACCCATCTCCACATATCCGATTGGCTGCAACCATTAATTTTAATGGAGGATTGTTGAGGTTGAGGCTTAAACCCCAAACCTCCTAGATAAAGGACCACTAAATTGGTCCTCATCACCAACTGAGCTGCAACTCAATTGGTGAAGGACTAGTTTCTTATCTAGGAGGTCTGGGGTTCAAGACCCAACCACAACAACACACCATTGAAATTAACGGTTGCAGCCAATCAAATCTGCGGAGATGGGTTAGGGTCACTAGTCTACAGACTTGTAACGAACCCATAATAGACTGGGGTGTCACACTCATAACCCCTCTTACGCGTGTAAACCCAAATCGGCTCTGATATGGGTCGGCCCTCCCATGAGCCATCATCCTCATCAATTCCTCCTAACTTGAAAGCATTCAATTCCGTAGAATGTTGAGGGTCATACTCTTGACGAACACCAGGAGCAAGTGAATCGAGCTCTTATAATGGCATCCATGTATCATCAATAGTCAACTGCTCCCTTCATTGGAGCAGGTAACAGATATTGTGGCCATCTGGTGTCGCGGATACGTCGTGCACCATAATGTTCGCATACTCTCAAATGCCAAAGTGTGTGTATGCGGATACACGACTAGTTGGGTTAGTGGGTTGAGGCTCAATATGGGGTCAAATCCCCAATGTTGAATACACGATGAAAGCTCATACTCATAGGGTTTGTTGGAATAAAAGGAATTGAAATTGCAAAATTGGAATTCATCATATTCCAATTCCTGCATGAATGGAATTGGAATTGACCTGAATTCCAATGTTGTTATTTGACTGCATGATGATTTTCTTTAACAAGAATTGGAATTGTCAAATTATGTTGTTCGACTACAGGATGAAACTGATATCAAGAAATTAAATTCACAAAGTATAAAAAATAACGGTAAAACTTATAAAGCTGGTGGAATTAGTATGACGAGTAGAGAAAGGAGCCATCTGAGCCGATGTTTGGGGGCAAGGTCACCTTGACAGTGTGGTCTCCTACCACTCGATTAAGGAAAATCGGGTGTACTCAACTGTGGGTTGGAATGCGGAGGAGGTAGGCCACCACGTCAATGTGAGCAATCACCTCAAAAGGACCATAAAGGTAGGCAGGCAATTTGGGATGGATGCCACCGAGGATTGATGATACATGCATAGCTTGACGAAAACCGAATTGCCCACTTGAAATTGGACATGGCGGAGGTGTTTGTTAGCTTGATGGAGCATCTTTTGTTGAGCGACGTGGAGGTGGGTCTTCAGAATCTGGAGGGTGTCATCCCATGCTATGAGTAGCTCCTGCACCGCCCAACCTGGCACTCACAGGGATGATACTGGAGGACGGAAGGCAGCGGCCGACCCTAGGTGTCCTGAAAAGGAGTCATGCTGACGGAGTGGTGAAAGGAGGTGTTATAAGAGAAATCTGCACAGCCCAACCCTATGTTATTAAAGGCGCGCCTAAGGCTCAAGACTCACCAGGCTCAGAGGTTTGCGCCTCCGTGCACCTTATTTGCGCATTTGGAATATAAAAGGTGCGCCCGAGCGATATTTTTGTTGTAAAATTTTTCTTCAAAAACTAAGAAAAAATAATGTAAGAACTCAATAAATTTTTATTGATTTAGTGTTTGTGAAAAACAATTGTGCACTAAGACTTAGGTATGATGCAAGTTACCACATTGATTCTATTTTTTAAGAGATAAAAACGATGGTAATGAATGGTTAATTAGTAGACTAGATAAAAGATTTGATCGAGAAATTGAAATGATGTTTGATGTTGATTATTTAAAATGGAAGTGGATGCGACTTGCCTTCGTCAGGCATGCGCCTGCGCCTTGAGCCTAGGCTCCAAGACCCCTTTGCGCCTTGGTGCGCCTTGCACCTTTAATAACTAAGGCCCAACCACTTGCTCCAATCCCACGGTGATCCCAAGAAAAGCAGCATAAATAGGTCTCCAAACAATGATTTAGAACCTCCAAGGTCGTCCTTCTGCGGAGGTATGTCGACTCATCCGAAGTTGTGTTCCCAACAGTTGAACATCTCTTGCCAAAAGGAGATCATGAAGATCAGGTCTCGATCACTGACAATCGAGCGAGGAAATCCATGAAGGCGCACCACCCCAGCTAGGAAGGCTTCGACCACCACCGGTGCCGTGAATGGGTGTTGCAAGGGAAGAAAGTGGTCGTACTTTGAGAGGCGGTTCACCACGACAAAGATGCAGTCAAACCCGGAGGAGCGTGGAAGGCACGTGATGAAATCCCCAGTCAAGTCCTCCCAAATGAGCTAGAGAATGGGTGAGGGTTGCAAGAGTCCCACCGGAAATGTCACTTTGTACTTGGAGCATTGGCAAATCAAACAGGCCGCAACATAATCTTCCACCTGACGCATCGTACCCTTCAAATAGAGAGCGGCCTCGATGCAGTGGTATGTGTAGAACGCTCTTGTGCGTCCAACAAAGGGTGTAGTGTGATATTTGGGGAGGAGGTGCGGAATGCTGTCGGAGTAGGACGAGAGAACCATGCGACCCTTGTAGAGCAACCGACCCTGGACAAGAGTGTATGGATGGAACGAAGAACCATCATTCTGTAGGTGGTCAATGAGCACTCGTAGTGTCGGGTCGGCCTAGACTTCCTTCTGCAAGATGGCCGCCTCTTGCCAAACCAGGCCGAAAATGGCCGTCTGCTCGACGACGCTTGGTTGGCCCAATAGTACGTCTTCCGCCAAGTTTATCTTGCCTGAAAGGTAAAATCACACTCCAATAGTTTCACCATCCAAACTTGTTGTGGGGGAGTAGTCATCTTCTGATTGAGGAGGTACTGCAAACTATGGTGGTTTGCCTGCACGACGAAGGGCCGCCCCAACAGGTAAGGTCGCTTGTGCTGACTGCTAGAACGAGTGTGATCAACTCGCTTTCATAGGTGGAGCGGTAACAGATGATCGCGGAGAAAGATCTACAGAAATAAGCTATGTGCTGACCGACCTGCATGAGCACCGCCCCGACATCGGTGCCCGATGCATCGCACTCCAACGTGAAGGGCTGAGAAAAATCCAGCATTGCCAAGACTAGGGTCGTCACCAAAGCCCGTTGTAAGGTCGCAAAGGCGGCGGCTGCCTTTGTGGACCAATGGATGGTGGGGTCGGCCGTCTTGCAAAGCAGTCGCGTTATAGGGAGGGCTTGCTTGCGGTAATCACAAATGAAGCGGCGATAGCAGCTCGTCAATCCGAGGAAACCTCTGACATCCTGTACGGCCCATGACAGTGGCCATTGTAAGACCGTCGCGACTTTGTCGGGGTCCATCGCTACCCCCGCGGCTGATGTAACAACCCGGTTTTGGAATAATAATGATAATAATAATTATTATTATTATAAAACCTAATTTATTCCTCGACTAAACCCGAGAGCCAGCCCCCCTCTTCTCCCGATTTCTGCAAACCGCAGCCGGCCCTTCCCCGATTCCGCCTTACGCAAGCCGCTCGTATGGCGTCGTCTCTCCCGATCCCGTCTCCATCCCGTCGCTCCAACCTCGCCGCCTTCAGCCCCGTCTTCTGGCGCCGACAACTTCTCTGACTCCTCCCTCCATGGCCGACGCCGCCTGCTCCTTCCCCTGGGGGCCGCAACTTCTCCTCTGCTTCTCCCTCAGGCCGACGACAGCAACCCTTGCTTTGGCCCGCAGTCCTTCCTCTTTTAGGGTCGGCAGCCCTGTTGCCCCCCTTCTTCCTTATTTTGGTCGGTGGATTTCAAAGGAACGCCTAGGGTTTTCTCGGATCCGCTCCTTTTGGGATTTTTGAGGTCAGATTTTAACCTCCTTGGGTAAGAACCTCCTCCTTTTCCTCTCTTTTCAGTTTTTCCTAATTTCATTGGAAAGTATTTCTCTCCAAATTGTGTTAACTTGTGATTCTTGATTTTTACCCCTCGTAATCATCTAACTATTGTGTATTTGTGTTCTCAGGCATCGTCCGTCGCACCCTTTGACGGTTTGTGAAGGAAATCCCTCTCCAAATTCGGGTTTCCCCTACCAAAGCATCGCCAAGTCTCCGCTTCTGCGTGGTATCTCTCGTCCCCTCACTCACGAGGTAAATTTCTAAACTCTGCTCTTGTTTGAGACTTGCGACAGATAAATCGCTTGTGTTAGTGTAGTGATAATTTGTTATAGCGTTTCATCGTTCTTGAACAGGTTCGCTTGAGTGCCAATTTTGCTAGTATCGCTTAGCCGTCACCGCCATGTGCGGCTCATTTAATACAAGTAGAGATCCTTCTCTCTTACAAACATTGAACTTATTTACTTTGTCTGATCTTATATTTGTCTGAATTCGCCTTTGATTTCTTGTTTCGTCAAATAATTTAAACCTCGAATCCCTAAATAGACTTGTTATCCGTTTGAGATTCCCGCGATAGGAATAACGCGAGTCATGAGTGTAAAAGATGATATTTGAATAATTGGGAGACGAGTTAGTGAATGATAGTTCATTGGATATTCAATTTGAGGATTTGCATCTCGTTTGATGAATAATTTGAGGACAGTAAGCTTGAGCACGAGTATTAATAAATTTGAATGATCATTGTTAAGGCTCCTGGTTAGGGATTTAAAGATGGTTGGGTTATGTCACGCTCGTACCGTACACACATTTGAATTGAAAAATCACATTTGTAACGAATTATGAATAACAAATATATGTTTGGTGCTTCTATATCATGCTCGGTCGTGAACACATGTTTTTCTTGGAAGAAAACTGTGTCCTACAATTTGTTTAACATAGGCGAGTTCTCGATATCTCCGATCCGACAACTGTCAACTTAACTCTGCAATTTATTCGATAAATCTTCTTGATATGATATTATGACAATGACCTCTCGAACCCGCGAGGCTTAAACTTACTGTTTGGTTCCTTCCGTGTCGTCGAGTCTGGTTTCATATGTCTGTCTGAGTAAAACTTATTTTTGGTCTGATCGCTCACTTTAAATATTTTCGTTTTCGTTAAAAATTACGTAGGTATGAAGTTCGAAACAAATCTGTAGTTGTAAGCAAATTCTTGAACTGTAGCGTCCAACTGGGCATTTGTCTGCCGTCATGGTGAAGGCAAACAGGATTACTTTTCCGACAAAACTTGCACGCAGATCTGATCGTGAAACTATGGGCGCCCGCTATAGCACCTACACTCTTCATCGATTACGACTTACAACATATTACATAAATAATGATAGTCTATGCTCCGAAGTAGTGTAATACACTAACTTGTTCTGTTTAGCTATGTTATTTGCTTGTCTGGAATAGTTTTGTTTCATGAGATACTGGTATACTCATACTTTTCTGCTTCACTTACTGTTTTGTACATTTACCTTGCTCACTTGTTTATTTCTATGTTCTGAGGTTTTTCTTTTCTGTTTTGGAATTGCCTTAGAATTCGTGTCAGCGCCGCCAGGTTCCTGAGCCCGATCTGCATCAATCTCCTACTTTCCAATGATTGATCTTTTAGCCGTGTCAGGTTTGATGTTTTTGATTCATTTCTTTTACTGTCAGATGTTTTCTTTATGTGATAACTATGAACAGTAATACATGGACAACTGTTAGACTATTAAATACTATGTACTAGAATTTGATCTTAATGCATGTGCACCCTCTGTTGTATCATTATTGCATGAAAACTGTATCAGTGCCATATAAAACATGAATTTTACAAAATACATATGCATTTAAAACTCTGAAAGCTTCCGTATAATAAAAATCAAGTCGTTTTCACTTAACAGTAACTATTTTTAAATCTATTTTCAGTATTTTCTGCATCCGCCTTAGCAGACATGAATTTCCTTCCGTCCATGCCTGTGGCATCACGGCCCGCCCAAAGCGCACTCCGACTCCTGTCGAGAAGGGTCGTGACAGTTGGTATCAGAGGCAGGTTAGAGAGGTTAGCTCCTTAAGATGAAGTATTTTGAAGTTATCACTTATTTTGAAACTTATTTTATAAATATATAAACATACATCATTCTTTTACTCATCTTGTCATTATCTGTTGTTCGCGGCTGAAAAACGCACACACTCACTCATAAGCATGAGTAGTATGCACACGAATGTTAAGAGATTATGGGTAAACTTAACATTTTTGTGTATATGAATTTCCACTAGTTATACACCACTTGCGAATATTAAATTGTATGAGCGATTTAATATTTTCAAGTGCGCTGACATTAGAGTCCTAATATGCACTTAACATGACATGTGTATCAATTCATTTGCATTCATATCATAAATCATTGCACAAGTGTGAAACCAAGAACAACAATAATGATTGTACACAAATGAATTTTCTATTTTCTTGACAATGCACATGATCTCGGTATTGCACTTGCATGATTACTAACTAGAGTTGTCCAATGAAAATGTTGTAATTATTACATATTTTATGTACCTGACAGTAAGAAATGTATTAGAATCTCTAATTTAAAGTCTCTGATATTTGTAATTAGTCCTTCCTGTTTCGCGTGTCTGTCAATCTTGTCTGATCATCCTGTACCTTTTTCTAGGTAGCTTTTGAGTGTCAGCAAGAAATGAGATTCTTCTTGTGAATTGCTCTGCCGTATTTCTTCAACGTTGTCTTGTGATTTTCCAACTCCAGTTTGACTCTCTTTTGTCGATACTCAATCGTCACTCAGTTTCCCTTTCCTCTTTGGTGTCCAGTCTTTGCTTCGTGCAAGATCTTTTCGCTCCCGAATTCTCGTGTCTTGTCGCTCAATTTTGAGCTAATTGAAGCATTCCTGTGTTTCCTGGAGCCAATCATTCGTATCTGTCCAAACCCACAAAGTCTGAAGAGTTTCCCTTATGAATCATAGTTGCATGAAATCTATACTAGTACCTGTAAGAACATATTTTTACAAAATACATGTATGTACAACCCGTATTCGTCGAGGGTGGGTCCTACCACAACCAGGTCAGCAGAAGTCAAGGTCAACAAGTCAAGACAGAAGTCAACATCAACGCGCAAGACCGTAGAAGTCCTGGGCGAGTATGGCGAGCTCCCCTCGCATACTCGTCAGGTGGGCGACTAGGCGAGATACTCGCCCAGCCCGTGCGAGTTCCCCTGAAAGTCGCCTAGTCGCCAGGGGGTGGGGTATAAATATAACCCCCCCTCCTTGGAATTCCCTATAAATAGGACCCCAGGGGTACGAGGTGAGGCACTGGAAATCCTCTGCAGGATACTCGCGAGCTCTCCTTTTAAGATACTAGCTGAGCCTTTAGATTCCTTTTCCTTAGAGACCAGGTCGCGACCTTGCGACTTAGTTATCAGCTAGTCTCCCTCGTACCTAGTTCGGCCATTTTTGGTTGAGAAGGGGCTGCTCCTTTCGAGCATCCGGGTACGTGGTGGGACCTTCCTACCGCAACATCTGGGGTCCTGTTTGCCTTAGTTCTTCATCCTAGTTATCCTAGACGTTTGATCTCACCCCATGAACCGGTAACCTTAGTCGGCATTGGTCTGGATTCTGAGGTTGGGAATTTTCCTGCCTTCAACACTTAGTGCGGTGAGCGTGGATCGCAGTCAAGGAGGAAAGTTTAGTGGTTTAGTAAGATGACCAATGGTGACGAGCATGGAGAGTTGGTCGACAACTCGTCAAGAGTTGGAGATATCGCGCGAGGTGGCGAGTTCGTGACAGTTGCTGTGTTCGAGGAGTTCGCGAAGAGGATTGAGAAGACCATCCTCGTCGGGTTTTCTCATCGCCCCGATGTCACGACGACATCCCCTCGTCGCGTGATACTGCTGGATGAGGAAGCTCCGTCGAGGCGAGCTGGGAAGGAGCCCGCTTGGGCAAGGGAAGAGCGACCGATGCAGTCGCGACATCATCCGACGGGCAGCCAAGGGGTCCGTTTTCGGGATCCGATGTCGCCGGCGAGATACCGAGATACTCGGCACTGGAGCGAGTATGATGTCTCCAGCGAGGATGAAACTCGCCACCGCCAGGGAGGGAGGAACCCCTTCTGTGACGAGATCCTCGCCGCCCCCGTTCCCGAAGGATTCAGAGAGCCCGTTCTCACCTACTACTCTGGCAGGGATGACCCTGTCAGACATCTTCAATGGTTTCAAGACGTCGTCTCCATCCGCAACATGTCCGACGCCTTCAAATGTCGATTCTTCTCCATCACACTCAAAGGCAATGCCAGAGATTGGTTTCACCAACTGCCAGCAGGTTCCGTATACTGTTTCTCCGACCTGCATCGGGGCCTCATGACGAGGTTTGCGACGTCCAAGAAAAGGAAGGAGGCAACAGCTCTCTTCAAGATTACCCAGGGGCAGCATGAGAGCTTAGGCCATTACATTGACCGTTTTCAGGAAGAGATCTTGGAGGTCGAGGAGGGGGGCAGCTTCACTTTGATGGTGGCCCTGAAGTTCGGGTTGAAGCAGTGTCTGTTCAGCATGGAGATGAGGTTTAATCCCCCGAGGTCTTTCGAGGAGATGATAGAGAGGGCGAATACCTTCGTTCGAGGAGAAGAAAAGAACAAAGATTTCTTGGCACAGCTGGTCGGAGATGATCCGATGGAGAGGGGGAGAGCAGGACCTTCGGGGGCGAAGGCTAGGAGGATGCCAGAGAGGCAGGTCGAGAGGAGGAAGGAAGAGCCGAGAAGAAGAGAGGAGAGGAGGACAAGAGAAGAACCCAGGAGGGTCGACGAGAGGAGGCAGGAGAGGCCTCAAAGGCAAGAGGAGAGGAGGCCGACAGAGACTCCGACACGAAGATGGGGAGATAGGCGATTCCAATATCCCGAGAATCGCCCCCAGTGGAGGCCACCGGTAAGACAACATTTTCAAGAGGAGAGGAGGAACGACAATCGACAGGAGGAAGGTCGAGGAGGAGGAAGAAGGGAGGCCATGGCCAACGCCGTCAAGTCAACAAGCGACGCCAGAGGGAGCAACGGGCAATGCGTCAGGAGGCGGAGATTCCCCTCTACTGCGACATCCATCGAGTAGAGGGGCACAAGACGTTGGCTTGCCCAGAGTTCTGGGAAGCGAGGAGGAGATTGGAGGCAGGAGTAGTGGAGAGGGAGCAGTAGAGGCAGGAGGCCCCGGTGGGGCAAGTGGCATTCCAGGCTCCGGTGAGGAGGAGGAATGAAGATCGTGTCGACCCGCGAGGTCGTGGAGAGGTGATACATGGCCCAGGAGGTGGGCATGTAGGGGTAATCAACGGAGGAGCCGGGTTTGGAGCTTCCCGCAAGGGGAGCCTCCATCAGATCTATAAGAAGAACGTCGCATCGACGTCGCAGAATCCGCCGTCATTAGAAGAGATCAACTTCTCAGAGGAGGACATGCTGGGGAATGAGAACCTCTTCCACGACGCCCTGGTCATTCAAGCTGTCATCGAAGACTTCACCGTTGACCGAATCCTCGCGGATAACGGGAGTTTGGTGAACGTCATATTCAAAAGAACTTTCGTCGGGCTTCAGGTGGAAGCGTCTCGGGTCCAGGCTGCAGATGGACCCCTCTTTGGCTTCTCAGGCGAGAAGAAAGAGGTGGAAGGGACAGTGGAGCTTCTGGTTACTCTCGGCGGGACTTCGATCCGATGCCGCTTTGTCATCGTCGATGCGCCGAGCGGATACAACGCCATCTTCGGGCGGCCCCTCATCAACTATTTCAAGGCCGTTCCGTCGTCATATCATCAGTGCTTGAAGTATTGTCGGGGGATGTCCAGATCAGGATCAGGGGAGATTCCAAGCCCTCCAGGGAGTGCTACCTGAATGCCGTCAGTACTATCAGCTGGATGGGTGACGCGGAAAGGTTGGAGGAGCTGCTGGAGAAGGAGAAGGGATTGTGTGCTGCTGAGGAGGTGGAGGAGGTGGAAGTGATCTCTCAAGGAGGAGAGTCTGGACTGCTGAAGGTTGGAGGATCCCTGCCGCTGGAAGGGAAGATAGAGATGGTCGCTTGCCTGCAGGACAACGTCGACGTTTTCGCTTGGAGCGCCGCCGAGATGCCAGGGGTTGACGCCGATGTTGCCTGCCATCGCCTCAACCTAGATCCCGCGGTGGCTCTTGTCCGTCAAAAGCAGAGGAAGAGCGCTGACATGCTGGCTGGACCGATCAGGGAGGAAGTGGAGAAGCTGCTGGAGGCGGGTTTTGTTTCGGAGATCCAGTATCCAGGCTGGGTCTCCAATGTTGGAATGGTGAAGAAGCCCGGAGGGGGCTGACGTCTTTGTATTGATTTTTCTATGCTGAATAAAGCTTGCCCAAAGAATTGCTACCACTTGTCTCAAATCGACGCGCTGATTGACTCCGCCGTCGGGTTTCCTGTGATGAGTTTTCTTGATGCTTTTTCAGGGTATCACCAGATCCGGATGCATCCTCCCGACTGCCGCGACGTCTCCTTCATAACCAGTGATGGCTGTTATAACTACAAGATGATGCCCTTCGGGCTCAAGAATGCAGACGCGACTTATCAAAGGATGATGGATCAAATCTTCACGGAGCAGAAAGGGCGGAACAAGGAGGTCTATGTGGACGATCTCCTTATCAAAAGCAAAAGTATTGCGGGGCACATAACGGATCTGGTGGAGACCTTCGCTACCCTGAGGAAGTACAAGATGCGACTCAACCCGGCCAAGTGCGTCTTCGGTGCAGGAAGAGGGAAGTTCTTAGGTCACCTCCTCACTCCCAGGGGGGTGGAACCTAATCCAGACAAAGTGAAGGTCATTCTGGAGATGGCGTCCCTGAGGGATCCCAAAGAGGTCCAAAGGTTGACGAGAAGGCTGACAGGTCTTAGTCGTTTTTTATCCAAGGCAGGAGAGAAGTGCTCTCCATTCTTCAAGACTCTTCGGGGGAATCAGAAGTTCGAGTGGACCGCGGAGTGTGAGGAGGCCTTCGGAAAGCTTAAGCAACAGCTAACCCAAGCTCCTCTCCTCCAAGGCTTACGGGGTAATGAAGACCTCTTGCTCTATTTGGGTGTAGGAGCAGAGGCGGTTAGCTCGATGTTGGTCCGAGAGGAAGGAAAAAAGCAACTCCTTGTCTACTATGCGAGTAGAGTGCGGCGGCAGGCGGAAACAAGATATCCTATTTTGGAGAAGTTGTTGTTTGCTCTGGTGGTTTCGGCTCGGAGGCTCCGCCCTTATTTTCAGGCTCATTCCATCAGGGTCGTCTCCGATCACCCTCTACGTAGTATCCTGGATGGAGTGGAGCATTCAGATAGACTGGCGAAGTGGGCGGTGGAGCTTAACGAGTTCGATATTTCTTACTCTCCAAGGGTAGCGATCAAGGCGTAAGCAGTAGCAGATTTCCTGGCCGACTTCTCAGCCGAGGTGGAAGGAGATGAAGGCTCTTCTAGCCCAGTTTCTTGGAAGATGTTTGTGGACGGGGCTTCGGGCAGGTACTCCGTGGGAGCCGGAGTCGTGCTAGTAAGCCCCCAGGGAACCAGGATCGAGCAAGCAGTCGAGATCCTCTTCCCCGTTACAAATAATCAGGCGGAGTACGAATCTATGGTGGCTGGCTTGCGTCTCGCCAAAGAGTTAGCGATTCAGGATATCAGGGCCTTCACCGACTCGATGGTAGTCGCGTCCCAGATCAGAGGCGAGTTTGAAGTAAATGATCCGGTCTTGCAGAAGTATTTGGTCAAAGTGAAAGGTCTGATCGGGGGATTTCAATCTTTCTTCGTCGAACATGTACCCCGAGAAGAGAATTCAGAGGCCGACTACCCCGCCAAGTACGGTCCCCGGGCTGGGGGGACCGTGACCGAGCTGTTCCGACCGTCCATCGAAGAAGGAGAGATGATGGAGATCGAGCAGAGGGCGTCCTGGAGGGATCCGTTTCTTTCTTTCTTGGCAACAGGTTAGGTTCCTGTCAGCGAGGGGGATCAGAGGAAGTTTCGCTACAAGGCTGTGTATTACTTACTGCAGGAAGGAGAGCTCTATCGTAAAACCATCTCAGGCCCTCTGGCCCGGTGTTTGTTAGAGGTTGAAGTCCCTCGTGTTGTGGAGGAGATTCATTCGGGAGAGTGTGACAGTCACTCAGGAACTCGTACTCTGGAATAGAGAATTCTAAGGCACAGATACTTCTGGCCCACCATTTGAAAGGATGCAGAAGCATTCTCCAAGAAATGTCTTCAATGTCAGCTCTTCGCGCCTCTTCAACTACAAGCAGCTCAACACCTTCGCTCGATCACTGCTCCATGGCTCTTCGTCATCTGAGGAATGGACTTGATCGGCCCTTTTCCTCAGGCCAGTGGACAGACGAAGTTCGTCTTCGTCATGATCGATTACTTCTCCAAATAGATCGAGGCAAAAGCTCTGGCCAAGACCACTTCACAGATTGTAAAGAATTTCATCTGGGGAGAGATTGCATGCAGGTTCGGGATTCCTCTCGCCATCGTCACCGACAATGGTCTACAGTTCGTCAGCTTGGAGTTAGAGGACTTCTGCAAGCAGCTAGGGACGGATCTTCGATTCGCCTCAGTGCATCATCCTCGTAACAACGGACAAGTGGAGGCCGCCAACAAGTTGATCATCAACCTCCTAAAGAAAAAAGTCACCAACTTAAAGGGTAATTGGGCAGAGCAGCTCCCCTCAGTCCTTTGGACTCTGAGAACAACTCCAAACTCGGCTACGGGGGAAACTCCCTTCAAGTTGTCCCACGGGTCTGAGGCACTCATCCCAGTGGAATTTGAGGTTCGGAGCCCGAGAGTCATAGCGGCTGTAGACGACAGCGAAGAATGGCGCTTGGAGAATGAAGACGCTCAAAGGCTCTCTATGGATTTTGTTGAAGAGCTTCGTGACTTGACCTCCATCCACCAAGAGGAGATCAAGCGACACATGATGAAGCACTTTGACAAGAACGTCCGCCTAAAACATTTCCTCGCAGGGGATCTGGTCATGAAAAAGGTGGACGTCGCAGGAAGAGGAGCAACGGTTGACAAGCTACATCCTAATTGGGAAGGTCCCTTCATCGTCCAAGAAGCTTTGGCCACCGGAGGCTATTATCTTCAGGATCAGGTCGGAGAGCAACTGGGAGATACTTGGAGCGGGGATGACCTGAAGAGGTTCTATCCCTAGCGTTAATGCTTTATTTTCCTTGTAAATCGTATTTTCACATATATATACAGATAGTGGCAACCATATGGTTTCTCTTTGTGCAATTTCATCTCAAGATTTATGAGGCCTTAAGGTTCTGCTCCGAGATCGATCCGAGAAACCGACTGTCGACCCGTTCCTCCTAGATAGCCCAGTGCGGATGATGAGACGATGCCTCCAGAAGCGCTCTTGTAAGACCGAGCCTCTGCACTGACGGCCGAGATCAGCTCGCCCCTTGTATGTCGACCTAGGTACCCCCGACTGCATCTCTCCTCCGACTGGAGGAACTATCATGAATAGGTTTGGACTCCAATCTCTCGGATTTGAGGATGGATCGACTTTTGCCAAGCTCTCATTTGGGCAACAACCCTTCGATTATTGTCAAAGGCCGGATAACCGGTCAAAGGGCAGAGGAAGGCCCAAGGGAATATGTTAGTCGCGAGTGCGTCCTGGAGGACCCTCGGAAGAACATTACCTCTCGCTCATACACCTACGCTCGTAGCCAGGTGGCAGAGCTGAAAACGATCTCCACGGTTGGATCGGGAAACGAGCCTTCGACCTGTTTCTCCTAGATAGCCCAGGGCGGACGATGGGACGATGCCTCAGGATGTAAGCGTCCTTGTAAGACCGAACACCTGCATTGATAGCCGAGATCAGCTCCCCCTTGCATGTCAGCCTAGCTACCCCCGATTGCATCTCTCCTCCGACTGGAGGAACTATCAGGAACAGGGTTGGACGCCTACCTCCCAACTCGACGACGGCGAGATCATCGTTCTCTATATAATTTCTTCGTCCTCAAAGATATTGATGCATTTGATTCATTGACAATCTCTTAAGCAGCAGAAAAAACGACTCCAATAACATTCAAAGTCCCTGCACGAGCTCCTCTCCTGCATATTGGCCAACGACCTCCTCGAGTGAGACCAAGTTCCTCGTTGGAGTGATGTCGTAGTCTGTGAACTCTGTACGAGCTCCTCTCCTGCAGACCGACTACTTGCCTCCCCGAGTCGACTGACACCACTCTAGTTGAACAAGACTCCTGAGAGCTGTCGACTCCAATAACGTTTAAAGTCCTCGAGTGGCAGTGTCATCGTAAGTCCAAGTCCCTGCACGAGCTCCTCTCCTGCATATTGGCCAAGGACCTCCACGAGGGAGACCAAGTTCCCGTTGGAGTGATGTCGTAGTCCGTGAACTCTGTACGAGCTCCTCTCCTGCAGACCGACTACTTGCCTCCCCGAGTCGACTTACAGCACTCTAGTTGAACAAGGCTCCTGAGAGCTGTCGACTCCAACAACGTTTAAAGTCCTCGAGTGGCAGTGTCATCGTAAGTCCAAGTCCCTGCACGAGCTCCTCTTCTGCATATTGGCCAAAGACCTCCTCGAGTGAGATCAAGTTCCCGTTGGAGTGATGTCGTAGTCCGTGAACTCTGTACGAGCTCCTCTCCTGCAGACCGACTACTTGCCTCCTCGAGTAGATTAACACCACTCTAGTTGAGCAAGGTTCCTGAGAGCTGTCGACTCCAACAACGTTTAAAGTCCTCGAGTGGCAGTGTCATCGTAAGTCCAAGTCTCTGCACGAGCTCCTCTCCTGCATATTGGCCAAGGACCTCCTCGAGTGAGATCAAGTTCCTCGTTGGAGTGATGTCGTAGTCTGTGAACTCTGTACGAGCTCCTCTCCTGCAGGCCGAGTACTTGCCTCCCCGAGTCGACCGATTCCCACCCCCAGTTGAGCTTGGCTCCTGCTGGGTGTCGACTGATTCCCACCCCCAGTTGAGCTTGGCTCCTGCTGGGTGTCGACTGATTCCCACCCCCAGTTGAGCTTGGCTCCTGTTGGGTGTCGACTGATTCCCACCCCCAGTTGAGCTTGGCTCCTGCTGGGTGTCGACTGATTCCCACCCTCAGTTGAGTTTGGCTCCTGCTGGGTGTCGACTGATTCCCACCCCCAGTTGAGCTTGGCTCCTGCTGGGTGTCGACTGATTCCCACCCCCAGTTGAGCTTGGCTCCTGCTGGGTGTCGACTGATTCTCACCCTCAGTTGAGCTTGGCTCCTACTGGGTGTCGACTGATTCTCACCCCCAGTTGAGCTTGGCTCCTGTTGGGTGTCGACTGATTCCCACCCCCAGTTGAGCATGGCTCATATTGGGTGTCGACCGATTCACACCCCTCAGATGAGCTTGGCTCCTGCTGGGTGTCGACAACTTCCCACCACCAACCGAGCTCAGCTCCTGATGGGTGTCGGCTCTGGTCTTCAGGCCAGTCGGGTTTAGCCCCGGCGAGACAAACAATTGTGCAGGTGCGAGTATGTCTTGGCGAGTATGCGAGTATGTCTTGGCAAGCGTGCGAGTAGGTTGTGGCGAGTATACGCGCGAACACAGGCGAGCATCGGGATGCGAATTGTAGGCGCGACTATGGCCGAGTGAGTAATGATTGCACGACTATGACCGATGTCAACGTGCGGGTAAAGCGTCACAAACACTCATCATTCTCGAGCCTATGAGCCTAACGAGAGCCATCAAACAACAAACATGCGAGTAAGGAATAACAGGGAATGCGGTAACTTAAACTTGTATAAATATGTATAACAAAAATTTACAAGTTACAAAAATTGGTTAACACTGTTACATGCGAGCATGACAAAAATCGGCGAGCAACTAGAACTCATCGTCGCCAGTATCGGGCCGATATTCGTCATCTCCAATGTCATCATCCTCCTCTTCTTCGCCTCCTTCATCGCTCTCCTCGCCATCAGTGCTTTCACCGCTGCCGCTGCTACTGTCGTTGCTGCTGGAACCCGATGTCGAAGAAGGAAGGCGATCGGGCGAGGTCGACTCTTCAGCGAGAAGTTCGGGGATGAGCTCGTCGACGGTAAGCTGCTTCTCCCCCTCGACGAGTTGGTCGTCGATCCTCAGCCGCGCGAGCATGATGTTCCCTGCTGCTCAAGCTATCTCGCAGCGGACCGACGACCTCCCCTTCCAAAGGACGCGAGATCTTTTGATCGTCCAATGCGGGTCGTCCTCTGGCCGCGGCGCATCTGGCAAGGGAGCTGAAGAACTCGCACATCCTTCGAGCGCCGCCAGGCGAGTTTCCATCTCGGCGGCGCGAATCTGGGCCGCCTCCTGCTCCGCTAGAGAGTTGGCGAGTTTCGCCTCGCACTCGGAGAGCTTTTTGGCGGCTTCAATCTCGGCAGCCTGCGACAAAGAGCAGAGTCAGCAAAATAAATTCTCAAGTCCAACGCCATCAACGTCGCGCGCGGGTGGCAACTTACCTCATAGTCTCTCCAGCGGACCGACTGCATGCCGAGATCGATGGGCTTCTTGGTGACGACCTTCAGGGCCTCGGTTTTCTCCAACAGCTTCCTTGCCGAGTAATGCCCTAGCTCGACAGCCCGGGCGAGCGAGCATGCAGTCTGCTGGGCGATTTCCTCAGGGCTGAGCTCCAGCATAGACTCGGCGTCAGCCCGCCCGTACATAGCATGGAGGACGGCAAAGGCCTCCCCCTTGTCCTCCCAGTCCACCGACCAGGAAGGGAGGTTGGTGTTGAGCGTCACCAAATGGTCGTCTTCCGACCAAGTCACAAGCGGACGGCCATAAGCGTCCACCGCCCCTCGCCCCAGATTGAAGTTTGGATGGAAGTGGAGGGGTCGAGCATCCAGCGGCGACTCTTGATCGCCAGGCCGAGGCGACGATACCTTCGCCCTCTTAGTCGCAGGGCCCGACGACTTGACCTTCGCCTTCCCTTTGGCGAGCTTCTTCTTCTCGCCGACGTCGGGCGGAGGGTTGGACTCCGGGAAGGAGGAGACGACTTCCTTCGCCGGAGGAAGCGACTTCCTTCACCGGAGGAAGCGACTTCTCTGGAAGCTCGCATGCCACTGCAAACATCGTGTAAACATCAGTACCGAGCTACAACAAACGGATGCGAGCATGCAAATAGATGTATTCTCGCTCAAATCTTACCCTCGTTGGGGTGGATCTCAAGGAGCGTGTTGACATTGAGCCGTCAGAAGATGACATCAAACCGGCGAATTCAGAAGGACTCGAACAGCTGCTCGCAGACGCCTTCCAAGATCGGGGGGAGAAAAGCGACATCGGCGGGTTGGTGCGACCTTCCCAGAACGCCCGCGAAGTCGCCATGGACGACGACCAGCTGCTCGCTCCACCGGTGGACCTTATTCGTCGTCCCCACCTGGGTGCAGACATGGCTGCTGAAGTAGACGACCCCCTCGACGGTCGCGGCGAAGGCGAATATCTTGCGGAAAACGGAGAGGTCGAAGGCGACCCTCTCTTCCCGCAGGTAGCAAAGGAACCCCATTATGACCGCCACTCCATTGGGGTTGATTTGCGCGGGGACGACCCCAAAAATATCGCAGGATCTCGCGATATTCTGGCCAGAGCGGAAGTCGCAGGCCGGCGTCGAAGTGACGGAGCGGCAAAATCATCGAACCCTCGATGTGAGTGTTAAGTTGCTCGCTGCGAGTAGGGAGCCTAGCCGAGTATCCATCGGGCAGAAGCCGCTCACTGAACGTCTCCAAGTCTCGATCTGTGGTTATGGATTTCTTGAAAGCCGCGTCGGCAAAGTTAGCGGCGTGTGCCTGTCGGCAAGCACTAGCGTCATCCCCAACCATTCTTGCGAGCTAGCGAGTTAAAGAGGAAGCAAGATGAGGGGAGAAGAGACAGAAACGCGCGAGCAGAAGACGATACTCACGAGCTAGGGTTGGAAAATCGCAACAGCGTACTCATGTCCTACCTACCCCCTCTATTTATAGGCGAAGGCAAAGGGGAGGGTATATATCCGTCCCGGCGAGTATCAACCTAAGTCGCGATTTAGGCGAGTAAGCAGTTCCCGGCATTGACCCTATCTCGCACGACACAACAGAGAACGTCGCGACGTTATCAGAACCTGCATGATAAACTCGACATATCGCAGAATAACATCGAGTAAAACAACAAAGAAGAGAAAAATTAAGGCGAGATGCAAACTCGCTTATTACAATATAAAATCGTTTATTACAAATAGTCGCACACGACGAGTTCAAATGAAGAAAAAGAAAAATCCTAAGTTCTAGGTGGTCGCTCCAGAGGATGAGGATGTCGCCCAGTCCAGCTCATTTCTCGCGCCCGCCGGTAATGCTCCGTCGCCACCGCCATCGCGTCGTCCCCAAGGCGCAGCTGCTCCTTCATCCTCGTCAATCGCCCCACGGAGCCCATACTCGCCCGAATACCGGCCAGCTCGTCGAGAATGAGCTGGAGACGATGGTTGTTTATCGCCAGCTGGCGATCATTCGCCAGCTGGTCGAACTTGCTCTCCAACTCTAGATAGGCGCGAGCAGCGGCGTGGCGATACTCGCTGCCCGATAACTCGATGGCGTCGATGAAGGCCGCCCCTGGAGTCGCCAGGCGATCTGTCAAAACAGATAGGAAGTCGCCCGGTCAGAAATGATTGCCAAAACTCATCAGATGAAGCAACAGTGACAGAGGTTACCGCGACGAGGAGACTGTGAGCGTCGAGGAGAAGGTCCGCGACCTGGGACATCTCGCCGGCCAGAAGATGGTCCACTAGCATGCTCGGCCGCTTTACCCTGCCCGCGATCTCCATGACTGGGATCCCCGACTCTAGGCGGGAAGTAGCTCGGCCGCGGATTATCCTATTTCCGGGCCAAAGGCTTCGACGGAGGCGGCGGAGGCTGCGACGAACTCGCCGGCTGATGTGAGGTCTTCAGCGGAGGAGGCGGGGGAGGTTGCGGCATGTCAGCTTGTTGCTGAGCGACAAGAAGCGGCGGCAGCGGCAAAGAAACATTCACTGCATGGAGAGAAGCAGCGTTCGGAGGAGGCGGCGGCGACAGTAGGGAACTCGCCGCTGGCGGCGCAGAATCTCGCACAGGAGCGGGTGGGACCTTGCTCGCCGGAAGGTCCTTGCTCGCCGGAAGGTCCTTGCTCGCCGGAATGACCTTTGTCGGAGACTACTTCGACGGTAGTTCCTTGCTCGCCGTGGGATTCTCCTTCGCCGAGGGAACCGAGGCTTCAGATACTTTCTTGGCGCCACGATTAATTCGGACCGTGTGCGCGGTCCTGAGGGGTTTCCCGGCTGCGAGGGCGAGCAGCGGTGCGGAGTTCAGAGGGGTGACATTCAGAGCCGCGTCGGCGACATCCGGTGGAGAATCCGCGAGTAAAGAAACCGTGTCAGCGAGAAGTAAAAACGGCGACCAGCCGATTCAGAAGAATGGTTCAGCAACATGGCGACCTGGCAGGGCGCGACTTCAATCTGCTGAGGCGTCGGAGTAGTAGCGACTTCCGGAAGGTCTAGCGAGCTGAGGAGGCTCGAGTCAGGGGGGACCACGCTGGGGATGTCGTCTAGCCCAAGGTCGCTGAGAAGCTTCAAGGTACTAGCAGAACGCACGGGGTTGCTGGTTGAAGCCGCGACTTGCGTAGGAGGTGGCGGTGGGTCGACCGCGTTGGAGGCGGTTTCTTCTTGGATTTCTTGGTCTTCTTCTTTTTCGGGGGGGGGGGGGGGGTAAGTCGGCGACGACATCTTCCTCCCGCGGCCTTTTTAACTTGGCAGTACCGAGAAAGCCGGTCAGAGCTGCGAGATTGTCTTGAAGAAGTTTCTCGTTGCCGTCCGACATTATGCGCGAGCTCTGGAGATCCGTCTCAAAAACCAGGCCCCCCTATTTATAGAGATCGGCAGGCAGTCGTCAAGTGCGAGCAACCCTGATACTCGGCATAGCAGCTCGTCGAAAAAGTGTTGGATGATTCTTTCCGAGCACCTACGTCGCTCAAAAAGAGCGGAGATTGTGTACAAGCTGTATTCGTAGAGGGTGGGTCCTACCACAGCCAGGTCAGCAGAAGTCAAGGTCAACAAGTCAAGACAGAAGTCAACATCAACGTCCAAGACCGTAGAAGGTCTGGGCGAGTATGACGAGCTCCCATCGCATACTTGTCAGGTGGGCGACTAGGCGAGATACTCGCCCAGCCCGTGCGAGTTTCCCTGGAAGTCGCCGCCAGGGGGTGGGGTATAAATATGACCCCCCACCCCCCTCGGATTTTCCTATAAATAGGACCCCAGGGGTACGAGGTGAGGCAAAGGAAATCCTCTGCAGGATACTCGCGAGCTCTCCTTTCAAGATACTAGCCGAGCCTTTGGATTCCTTTTCCTTAGAGACTAGGTCACGACCTTGCGACTTAGTCATCAGCTAGTCTCCCTCGTAACTAGTTCAGCCATTTTTGGTTGAGAAGGGTCTGCTCCTTTCGAGCATCCGGGTACGTGGTGGGACCTTCCTGCCGCAACATCTGGGGTCTTGTTTGCCTTAGTTCTTCATCCTAGTCATCCTAGCCGTCTGATTTCACCCCCTGAACCGGTAACCTTAGGCGGTATTGTTCCGAATTCTGAGGTTGAGAATTTTCCTGGCTTCAACAATGTACATCTAAAATTCTCACTGTTTTAAAACTCTAATAGCTTACGCAATAAAAACAACCTGTTTTCTTCAAAAATAACTACTTTCAAACTATTTTCATCATTCTCTGCATCCGCCTTAGCAGACATGGATTTTCATCCGCCCATGCCTGTGGCATCACGACCCGTCCCAAAGCGCACTCTAACTTATGTCGAGACGGGTCGTGACAGCTGACACCGACCTTGTCGGCAGGTCGGACCAATGATACCTCTAGGGTTATCGTGAGAGTGGAGGGAGACAAAATCTAACATAACTCTAAGAAGAAATCATCTTAGCTAGCCCTATGCTCCTTCATATTAAGATTCTAAGTGCAGAGATAATCCAGATACAAGACAAAGGGGAATATACATATCCCTACATAAAGACAAATATGTAAATACGACAAAATGTAAAATAAACATTCAACATAACATCTCCAAGTGTAACGGCCGCTCCATCCAACCGTCTCATGATCCTGTTGGTTTCCTCTAAGAGTAGACCCGCCAAGTCGCGTCGGCTCCTTAGAGACCCTCCCAGCCCACCTCTGTATCAATTTGCAACTTGGTTTCTAGGATGGAGCGGGTCCTAATTTACTACAATCGACATTTCTTATTCATTCTTTGCATTTTGCTTGTTGGGATTTACGCCTTGGCAATAAGTAATGTGGTGTAGCATTCATGGAAAACTAGTGGTCTAATACCTAATATTATCTACTAGGTCTGCAAAACCTATGACCATGAAATATGTTCTACACATCAATCCTTCAATTTACAGGCACTGCGAACAATCATAGAAAATACTGATAATAAATAGCCAGGTTAGTTCAATTATTGTGTGTACTCAGAAACATCAAGTGAACTACTATATGTCAGATTAAATACCAGAAAAATGAAGATATAAGTTTTATGTGAAAAAGGGCACGACATACAGGTATAAAGTTGTCATTAAATGGATCCCAAATATCTGGGTCAATGCCATTAACGATGCCATGGAACTTGTAATGATGTGGAGAAATAGCTGGATTTTGTGAAATTTCTTTTGAGTATGTATGTGATACCTGTATAAAAGATCAAAAGACGTGATAAACAACTAAGCATCAAATCCTTAAATAAAACATAAATTGGCAGCAAACAAAAGAAGATTTAAAGCAGAAGAAGAATTCCATAGACGCACAATTAAATCAGAAAGACTATTGTGTGCACGTTTTTTTAAATAAAAAATCCCATTAGTCTATTAATCCAAAAAACAAATGTGGCGTACTATGAAATACAAAGGCGGACATAACACTGCTTTTTTTAAATAAATTAAAGATCCAAAACGTGATAATGCATTTTATTGCCTATGAAACTAATAATTACAAATCAATATTGTATATGAAATTAAAGAGGGACCAAAGTATGATGGCTTTGAGTGCCTTTGTTAATTAGAAAAACGAATGGGGATAACTATGGGGATTGGGGAATAATCTCTAGAATTAACATGTTTGTTTAAACCGAGGCAGCATGTTCTGAGGGAGCCCCAATAGGATGATATGGAGTAGACACGCATATGGCGTGTTGTTATGGACTTTGAGCTGAGTTATCTTACTATGCATGAGTCAATCGAGTCTTGTTATATGTCGTGTATTTTCCTTATTCACGTTTCTATTTCGTGTAAGTTGGAGTCGGTTCAACTATAGATACTTGATACGATGACGACCCCTCGGGTGAGCCACAGGCCCTGCATCTAACTATGTAGCCTTAGGGTATTTCCATAATTACGCATGTATGTAACACCCCCACATATATAAGGGAGTGGTAATGAGTTTTTTTAAAATTATCTCGGATCACTAGGTATTTTGGGCACTCTTGGAGAGTAGGATCTTAGAGGGATCTTGTCACGAGCTTGTCTCAATATCATGTATCTTCATTTGTATTAATCAATATTTGTTGTTCAATGATGGTCAGAGCTATCAAGTGGTCCAATCTACCGGATCAATTAAGGTTCAGTTTTGAGCCCTAATCTTCCAATCTACCGTCTCCACAGCCGATTAATGCAGGTCGCACTGCGGCACCGCACAACATAAGCGGCTTTGTCCCGTGTCCTCAAGGTTGTGGTCAATTAGTGCATCCTCTAGACAATAATTTCAGTCGCAGGAATCATCAGTCGTAAGCCCCATCACCTCGCACAATCAAACCATATGCGACCCCTTCTCAAATTTTTGCCTGACAACAACATTGCTCTTGGCTCGCTCCCAACATCGAATCCAACGTGCGCTCCCAAATCTTCTCCCAGACGCACTGAGCATCTTCTCCAGCAGCCCAACGGTCTGCCTCCTCTACATGTCTCCTATAGTGGCCCCCAACAACTTTCAACAACTTTTTGGGCACCTCTCCAGTCGTCCTCCATCACGCACCATTCACAGCATCCCCGACTCTTCTCGTAGCTACGTCCATCTGTTGTTCCACGCCATATTCAGTCCAACAACCAGTTGAATCCCATCGGCTCATCTGTTACAATACTTATACCCATTCTATGAATTTATGCGTTGAGGACGCCTCCACTTCGGCCTCCACCGATTCCATTCACTTAGATCGACTCAAAGCCCGATTAGAAGATCTCACTCTCCTTCGCGTGCTCATGGACATCACAGTCAACCATCCACCAACACTTCCAGCACCCCCCACCGCCACCACTCAGTTCGTCATTGGCTACATTGGGTTCCCCCACCCTGCTGCGAACATCCACCCAGTCCACTCCATCAGATTGATATTTCGGTGTTTGACGACACCAACCACATCGGTTGGCCGCGCCGAACAATTTTTTTACCTCCAGTCTATCCCCACCAAATAGAAGATTACCATAACAACTACCGATGTGGAGGGCTCTACGCACCACTGGGTGTGTTAGATGTGCAAACATGTCTTCGATCTCTGTTGTCCTAGATTAAATAAGTAACTCCTCTGTCACCATGACACGCGCTAAAAGAGTAATGCCTACGAGCGTCTCAGCTCCATTCGCCAGTCCGGCATCGTTGCCACCTACATCACTGAGTTCATCGAGATCGACTACTCTCTTCTGTGTCACGGAGCAAACTCATGTTCTCAACGAAGAACTTTACACAAACCATCCTTCCTCTACCCATCCACCCTATCAACCGCTGCCACCGCCGAAATCTCAATTATGTTTCCATCGCATGGATCTACCGCATCTACCTGAACCATAGTTGATTGGTCGCCGCTGCCACCAGTTCCGTCAATCGTTCCTCTGTCGGTACCCCCACCACCCCAACACTTTCTCATTAGCAGTACCTCAAGCTTCGCCACAAGGGCCTCTATTTTTGTTGCCACCAGCAGTACTCACCTACCCACAAATGCACTCTCAAGGACCAGTACTTGCTACTCGTCACTGAAGATGACGATTTGGACTTCGCTGACATGTATCTTCTAATGCTCGTTGATAACCCTTACAAACCTAGACCTTGACGACTAGATAGATTTTTGGGAGGGGAGTGTTGACATAATGATGACTCCCTAAGCCAGTCATGTGTCCCCTTATCTACCTATGTAACCTTAGGTCATTTCCGTAATTATGTATGTCTTACTCCCACCTATACTGAGTCTTCTATAGTTATCTCGGATCATTGGGTATTTTGGATTCTCTTAAAGAGTAGGCTCTTAGAGAGATCCTTCCCCCAATAGATCGTCGCAAACTTGTTTTGATATCTTATATCTTCATTCATATTAAATAATATATGTTTTTTTGACGATAGCAGGGGCTATTAGTACCTTATTGTAAAAGTGCCAACTTGTATTCTCTTATTTAAATCGCCTTGAGATAGTAAAATGGTATGCATGAATTAGAGTCTTCTTCTTGTCCCCTGAAAGAGGATAAGGTAACTCTTTTTCTCTCTTGAGCACACCGCACTTAGGGTGTCACGGTTTTGACTCCACAATGTCCTCTTGCTCCATCATCTCCACCTTGAACAGTCCTCCGACAAAGAGACCGACGTTCTATGGGTTTGTCCGTAGTTTATATTATTTTGTCCTCATTTCTCTTTTTAGTTCACATTTTTATATTTGTTTAGCTTGTTTTGTAGTGTTTCTCATGTATAATGTAGGGGGAGCCTAGGTAATGTTCATGCTTTAGACATCCAAGGACTAGTGTTGCGCTGAAAATTTAACCTCTATCTTTCCTTCATTCGTACATGTGCTCTAGCTCGGCGGCTGTCGATCTCGCCTCCTCTGAATCGTTTATAGCATCTCATCGTTGGATGCTAGGGAAGATCCCCTAATGATGATTGACCCTTTTGATCTTATCTGTTTTCCGTCATTGTGTAGTCACGCGCTTTTGATTCATGTGTGCCCAAGTAACCGCAAAGTATCAACAATCATCGATCCTCCGCAACTTTCCTCAACAAATTATCGCATACACCCCTTCTTCCTCAGCTTAATCCAACTGTGCTCAGAACTTCCTTCTAGATCTAGCTTCTTTTGTAAGTTCCATCTACAAAGCGATAGTACCATTAATTGGTCATGTTAGAGGTGTGAGGATGCACGTTACGACAGAAAGTTTGAGCATCAACCTGGATACGAGATCGGTTGACAAAGTGGTTGGTGGTTGTTGGAGAAATCATTCTGGTCTCAGATCCTCTTATCAACAATGAACAGAGTCACATCCAGCACACACGTGGAGAACATCCAGTGGAGGACCTTCCCCAGCGACTTCAGCCAAATCCAGCGATCATCATTGACCCGGTCAAACCCAACTTAGATCCCCAGCCGCAGGATGATGCCAAGGGCCCAGAAGATGTCTAGTTAATATTAATATTTTATCTGTATTTGACCGTTACTGTTAACCGCTAATATTCTCCTCCCTTTTTATACTGTATCGCTATTGTATGTTTTTTATGCCAGTATTAAGAAGTAATTTCTCCTACTGTTCATCTTCTCCCCCCCCCCCCTTGCGTCTTCTTCCTCCTCCTTCCGGCCACTCCCGACCTATCTTCTCGTCCTTCTCCTCCCACCGACACACCACGAGATCGCAACATTTGGTGCTCTCGTTGAGATTCCCCTCTGATCCCGACTGTGCCTAATGGGGGAGGGACTCCGTTCCAT
Organism: Platanthera guangdongensis; assembly: GCA_039583875.1. Classification (NCBI taxonomy): domain Eukaryota; kingdom Viridiplantae; phylum Streptophyta; class Magnoliopsida; order Asparagales; family Orchidaceae; genus Platanthera; species Platanthera guangdongensis. The sequence goes on from CM077151.1 coordinate 21,768,680, forward strand.
GGTCGAGTTCAAGGCCGCACACAAAGCATAAAAAGTTCCCTGATCAGCACAACTGGAAGACATCCACTGGCGATTTATCACCGAAATCTCACAGCAAACACAACAACTGCAACAGCAGTTTACCAGTGAACTACAAGCCAAGGAGAACATGTTAGCCCCTCAGATTATGGCGTCGAAGGAAGATTCTGCCGACCAACTGGCCAAACAAATGGCGGCATTGCGCCGTGATATGCTGCTGCAATTCGACAACTTACAGAAGACAATCGGGAAACGAACCAGCACAGCCGGAATCAACATCGACGACACCACCCAAGATCAGCGGCCACCGGACCTGTTTCCTCCTCACTCATCCAGTGGAATACTGGGCTCGGCCCCCATCGGCAACAAAACTCAGGTAGTTTCTAAACGACCCGATAATTTAGATGTTCGATGCCCTCGTTTTTCCGATGGTGACCCAACCGACTGGTTATATGAGCTGCGGCAATATTTTGAGTATCACTGCATACGGACCCAAGACTACATTTTGATCGCCTCATTCCATTTGGACAAACCAGCCTCAAAGTGGTACCAAGACAAACTTAAGGACCACCCAACACTAACTTTCCCCAATTTGCGGAGGCCATCCAAAAGCGTTTTGGGCCTTCGTTATACATCAAACTGGCCGGCATATTAACCAACTTACAACAAACCACAACGGTACTAAATTACAAAACCGAATTCGAAGAACTCGTAACCAAAGTACCAGGCTTGCACCTGGAATTCGTCGCCGATATGTTTGTGTACGACCTCAAGGACCATATTAAAGGACCTGTCCTTTGTGCCAGGCCAACGGAAATTCACGACGCATACGCCCTCGCACGCATGTATGAAGATCAACATAACCAATCTAATAAACCAAGACACTCGGCTATCTCCACACCCACGTTCTACAACCACACATCCTTCCAACGGGAGGAACACAAATCATCCCCTAACAAATTCCGACCCAAATACCCCCCTATTAAACAACTCACGCCAGCAGAACTACAAGCGAAACGAGACAAGGGATTATGTTATAACTGTGACGAGAAATTTCACGCAGGACACCGCTGCAAAGGGAATGGGGTGTTACTATATTTAGTAGGCACAGAGGAAGAGGACAATGCAGAAATACCCCCAAGTGACCCGCTCCCCAACGAGGAATCCACTGACACGATGATTTGTTTACAAACACTTATCGGAGCCCTTCCCGACCATGGACTCCGGATGACTAGATACATAAATAACCACCCTCTCCAACTTTTCGTGGATAGTGGAAGCACCCACAATTTCATCTCCCCACGCATGACCCAATTCTTGAAACTACCGATACTATCCGTCCGACAATTCCCTGTGTATATGGGGAACGGATCCACCGAAACCTGCCAAGGAAAGTGCAAGGACACATCACTGCTCATACAGACCATTCACTACAATGTCCACTTGTATGTCATCGATATCGAAGGCACTGACCTTATAATGGGACAAAATTGGCTCCGGACGTTAGGTCCAGTCACCATGGAGTACGATAAGTTCGCATTATCATATTCCGGCAAAGAAAGACAAGTGACCCTTGTAGGTCACAGGAACGCGTCCTCGACTGGTGAAGTTTCATCCTCGCAACTCATGCGGATGATGCAGTAAAACCATCCGCCATGTGCCTTGCACTCGCAAAGGCTAGCCCGACAAATATACCCCACAAACATTGGGCAACACTATCAATAACCAACCATACCATCTTGAACGTCTACTTCACTCGCACTCCAGCCTGTTCCACGAACCAGTCTCATTACCACCCCCACGAGACAGAGATCACCGGATTAATTTAAACCCCAATACGACTACACCCAATCTACGGCCTTTTAGATATCCCTACCATCAAAAAAATGAAATCGAAAAATTGGTCGCAGAAATGCTTCGAAACGGACACATCCGACCTAGCACATCAGTTTTTAGTTCACCCGTCATTCTCGTGAAAACAAGATGATACGTGGCGGTTCTGTGTGGATTACATGGCCCTCAACAAGATAATCATTAAAGATAAATTTCTCATCCCAACTATTGAGGAACTACTAGATGGGTTATGCTCGGCCCGGTGTTTCTCGAAAATAGATCTACGATCCGGTTACCACCAGATTCGGATGGATGAAAAGGATATTTCGAAGACGACTTTCCACACTTACCAGGGCCACTATAAATTCCTAGTTATGTCTTTCGGGTTAACAAATGCCCCCTTCACCTTTCAAGCACTAATGAACACTATTTTCCAGCCATTCTTAAGAAAGTTCATCGTCGTCTTCTTCGACGACATTCTCGTATATAGTGCGACTGAAAAAGAACACCTGGACCATTTAGAGAAAACTTTCAAAATACTAAAACATCATACACTATACATCAAACTCTCCAAATATTTTTTTTCAACAACCAAGGTAGAATTTTTGGGTCACGTTATTCAGGACGGCCTCGTTAGCCCTAATGAAAGTAACATCTAGTCCGTTCGGGCATTACCCACACCCACCAATCAAAAACACATACGAGAATTTTTAGGATTAACAGGATATTATCGTAAATTCATTCGCGATTATGCAAAAATAGCATTTCCATTGACAGAACTGTTAAAAAAAGCCTCTTTTTTATGGAATGACAGGACACAAGAAACCTTCAACCTCTTGAAAAACAAATTACTGTCATCTCCAATACTTACCTTGCCAAACTTCACATAATCATTTATATTAGAAACCGATGCATCTGACACAGGGATTGGAGCGATTCTCAAACAAACCACCGACACAATAGCATATTTTAGTAAAAAGTTTTCACCCTTAATGCAAAAGAAATAACCTTATATACGAGAATTATATGTGGTAACAGCGGCAGTAGCAAAATGACGCCAATACCTTCTAGGTCACCAATTTACGATTGTGACAGATCATCAAAGTCTACACCACTTGCTAACCCAACAACTATAAACCCCCGAGCAACAAAATTTTTTTATCTAAACTACTCGGATACGAATTCATTATCCAATATCGGGCAGGTATAAACAATCAGGCAGCCGACGCCTTATTCAGACTACCAGAAATTCCTGAACAACCAACCTTAATGAGCCTCACCAAAATTTCTAACCCAGTACACATCATAACAGACGACTTGAGCAACGACTATAACAATGATCCATTCATACACAAAATTTTACAAGATCCCCACTCTAGCAACAAGGCACCCACATCACTTATAAACACAAAATATACATACCCGCCACCTCCCCTCTTAAACTACAACTCATACGTGAAGCTCACTCAAGTTTAACAGGAGGGCATTCAGGAATTAAAGGCACTTTGCACAGGATCAAGCATCAATTTTATTGGCATAACATGAAAGAAGAAGTTACCACATTCATAAAAAATGGTGACATCTGTTAAAAGGCCAAATGCATAAATCATTCCTCGTACGGCCTACTACAACCATTACCGACCCCCCAACGATTATGGGCAGATCTCACCATAGACTTCATCATCAAACTGCCCAATTCCAAGGGGTACACCATCATCCTTGTGGTAGTAGACTGATTCTCTAAAGCTGCTCACTTTACCCCACTTAAACACCCAATGACAGGACACTCAGTGGAAAATGAATTTTGGAATTGCGTAGGTAAAATACATGGTATACCCGAGACGATAATCTCAGATAGGGACACTATTTTCTTAAGCAACTTCTAGGTAGAACTCTTTAGGCTCCAAGGCACACTCTTAAAATATAGCTCCGCTCATCACCCGCAAACTGGCGGGTTAACGGAAAGGGCAAACAATTGCTTAGAGCAATATCTAAGGATTTTCTCCCATGAGATTCCACTAAATGGTCTATTTACTTAAACCTTGTTGAATATCATTATAACACATCATATAACTCTTCGACCAATATGACCCCTTTTGAGATCATGTTTGGTCGGTCACCCCCTGGTTTGCTCAATTTATATGCAGAGAGTACAGGCAATGAAGCCGTGGAAGAAACTATGCACACACGGGAGCAGCTACTCCACGGCCTTAAGGGCAACTTAACCAAATCACAACAACGGATGAAAAAATACGCAGATAAAAAAAGAACCGAACTAAAACTCGACAAAGGCGACTGGGTGTTACTCAAGCTCCACCCATAATGACAACTCACCATGCAGAGGCACCAGGGAAAGAAACTAGGTCTCAAGTACTACGACCCTTATCAAATCAGCGAAGTCATCAGGGAAACAGCCTATTGGCTGCTCCTCCCTCCTTCCTCCTGGATACATCATGTATTCCATGTATCCATGCTCAAGCCATATATAGGAGACCCAGGAATACAAGTGATTGAACGACCCAATCTCAGCCGGGAAAACAGTCTAATGCACCAAACCAGTGGTTGTACTCAACACCCGGCGATTACTGCGACAAGGACAGGAGGTTGCCCAAGCATTGATTCAATGGTAAGGCCTTTCCCCAGCCAACAGCACCTGGGAGGATGTCTTCGACCTCCAGGATAACCCTCAGCTTCAATCGGCCATCTTAAAAGACATGAAAAACAACACACCTCCGACCGACCAATTAACATGGGGAAAAAAAAAAGAAAACGAAACTCCACACACAGCAACACCGATTGGCAACGACAACCCCTAGTAGCGTCATGGGGCAACAAATATGCACCGCCACAAAAACAAAACAAGGGCTTGCTAAGACTCAGCACAGACCAGGCTACGACACATTTCCAGAAAAACAAAGAAGAGGAAGGGAGAGATGTACCATACACCACCAACGCCACAACCAAAATAGCGAGTTGCAGGTTCCAGATTCAGAGGGCATCACTAATTTCCGGCATCACCACTGCCATCTCAGCTATTCCAGTTGGGCCTGAAAAAGAGGTACATGGGACCCTTCCTCCCAAAAGCACGCAGGAAGCAACCAGAGCAATGGCGACAAACACTCCGGCGGACCCCAAAGAAATCAAGATCGGGCAAAACGCTGAGCACATCGTTCTTGAAGGGGAAGGTAATGTTGGAGAAATCATTCTGGTCTCAGATACGCTTATCAACAATGAACAGACTCACATCCAACAAACACGTGGAGAACATCCAGCGGAGGACCTTCCCCAGCGACTTCAGCCAAATCCAGCGATCATCATTGACCCGGTCAAACCCAATTTAGATTCCCAGACGTAGGATGATGCCAAGGGCCCAGATGATGTTGAGTAAATATGAATATTTTATCTGTATTTGACCGTTACTGTTAACGACTACTATTCTCCTCCCTTTTTATACTGTATCGGTACTGTATGTTTTTTATGCAAGTATTAAGAAATAATTTCTCCTACTGTTCATCTTCTCCCCCCCTCCCCCCCCGCGTCTTCTTCCTCCCCCTTCCAGCCACTCCTGGCCTATCTTCTCGTCCTTCTCCTCCCACCGCCACACCACGGGATCGCAACAGTGGTTCACCCGCGTGCAACGTGGTTGTGTGCCGACGATTGGCAAGGTCGTTGCATGCATAAAAAGCTAGGCGAGGGAAAGACAAACTGGATCGAGGAGAAGAAATCCCATTACCCAGGGTTATGTAGATGGAAAATGACAAGTTGGATCAAGTTGAAATAATTTCAGCAAGGAAGTTGTGTTGCATGGTTAGAAAGAAGACAAATAGCGACGAATATCTTTAACGTCCTCTAGCGCTTCACACCTACAAAAGACTACGTAGATTCAAGACTCTAACCATTCTCCCCTCCTCCTTACATAGGAGTTTACATGATGCTCAAAAAACCACACTACCCTCCCCTTCTAGGCTCTTTGTTGCTTTGCACGAATAAGCCCACATGATCAATGGAGCTCCCATATACGCCTAGCTCACCTCCTGACTATCATGGGTTGTAGTCATATACTCATATCATATTACTATAGATTTTATTTTATTAGATAAAGTGATCCAATTAGTATATCATCAGTATCAACATCAAAGCATTATCCCAACAATCATATTACTATATATATTTAACTAAAATAGTTACTTCATTTATTTATTTGATAAAGTGATATTTTAAAACTCATAAAGCGTTTTTCAAGGAATTCAACTCAAGCATCAACCAATCAAGCAGGTTTAAGATTTTATAGCAGAACTTTCCCTTAAACCGTAATACCAAATGCCTCAAACTTTCTGGTTTCATCAAAGAAAAAGAAAAAAAATGTATTATTAAACAAGTATTAGCAACACATACAATGGGAAAGTAATAAAAAACAAACCTAATAGACAAGAAAACACAATGACAAAAGCTGACGCAAATATAGTTTTTGGGAAAGCAACTACACAAAATTTGGTGATTAAATAGTGCAATAGTTCACATTTGTATTTCATTATAAATATAATATAACGCACTGAATACAACATATTGGAGCCAAAAGTAGGTACTAACTGTGGTAGCCTTGTCGGTATAAATCATTGCTTTTCCAATCTGATGTATCCCAAACTCAAGGTTATGGATAGTAAAAATAATTCGAGCATTAGCCAGCTTTTGTTGCTTATAATGTTCCTTAAATAACCATGCCACTGGGGCACTAGACCAATCGTGGCAATGTAGAATATCCTTCAAAAACAATTTTGTTAGGGAACAATCCTTCCATGCCGAGATACAATAGAATAATCATACAATCATTATCTAGAAATCTGGAACAACATGCAAGAAATATTATTTTAAGATCATTACCAGAAATTAGGACATGAAATAGCAAAAATTACATGCATTATGAACTATTGAGCATGTTAGAAATAATGTGCAGATACAGTTAAAACCAATTGACACATCATTATGAACTATGAGCATGTTAGAAATTTGAAATAATGTGCAGATACAGTTAAAATCGATTAACACAGAGTGTAGGCCGGAGAACTGACAAAACATGCACCCTAAACATGGTCAATAAGTCCATTACACTTTTCATAGTACATAATTCAGAGGCGTAGCCTGCGGCGAGTCAATGTTGAGTGAGAACTAGGGCAACAACTCCTTAAATCCCCACCCCCCCCCCCCCCCACCCCCCACCCCCACGGATCCATTTAGAGCACTCATCTTGAAGCATACAGGTTGATGCAATTTCAGATATTCAAACCTTTTATGTTTTAATCTCCATTTAGATGTATATATCATACTGTATAAGCAGGACTGATTGATCCTTGGTGCGATAAGAAATGTTATTACATATTTCATCAATGTATCAAAGCATATATGATTTATCATGTTCCTCTAAAAACCTTTGACCAACTTTTTCATCTTCCCCTGACTATTATAAGGTACTCATCTGCAATGCCAGCACACAAACAATGCCACCAGCAGCTCCCAGTACATTGTGTGTTCGTCAACCTTGCTCTGGCCGGTAACACACCACCTCCTAATTTTTTTGGATTTCCTGTCTTTGTTAATAAAAGGGGAGCCTTGGCGCACCGTTTGAGGTGTTGTCGTGTGATCTTGAAGTCATGGGTTCGAGTCCCGGAAGCAGCCTCTTGCAAAAATGCAGGGTATGGTTTACCTACATTTCACCCTCCTGATGGGACCCTTCCCCGAGCCCTCGCTGCGCAGGGATGCTTCCTGCACCAGACTGCCATTTTTTTTGTTTTTGTTAATATTGTTGGAGCTATTATAGAAAAACATGGAACTAAACCAATAATATACATCTTTGTATGATATGTTTCTATTGTCCTCATTGTAGAAAGAGAGACACGGGAGAGAGAAAATCACCCAGAATTTTATATATATCAAAGAATAAGAGTACATACACTTATATAGAGGGAGAAAGAGCGAGAGACTTCTACATTTACAATGTGGGACTAAATAAACTATACATGGGCCAATACACATGGGCCTCTCCTAATGGGCTTATATATTTTATCTTTAACACTCCCCTACAAGCTGGAGCGTACAAGTCATAAGCGTCAAGCTTGGATAAGAACCGATATTACAAAGTCCGAGAGAGAGCTTTGGTGAAAATATTAGCAACTTGACTGGATGCCGAAACATATTCCAATACTATCTTCTTTGATTGAACCTTTTCTCAAATGAAGTGACAGTCAACTTCAATATGCTTTGTGCGTTCATGAAACACCAGATTCTTGGCAATATGTATGCCTGCTTGATTGTCGCAGAGTACAGTAGCAGGAGAGGAGAGTTTGAGACCCATATCACTGAGGAGACTCTCAAGCCAGGTGACCTCAGATACGACCGCCGTCATAGCACGGTACTCAGCCTCAGCAGATGAACAAGCAATAACAGTCTGTTTCTTGCTACGCCAGGCAATAAGATGTCCATCGAGATAGGTGCAAAAACCAGTTGTGAAGCGTCTATCATCAGGAGACTCTGCATAGTCAACATCAGAGTACGCAACAAGAGATAAGGAAGTTTATGGTTTATAAACAAGTCATTGCCCTGGAGCCATCTTTAAGTATCTGAGAATCCGCTCGACGGCGTGGAGATGAGAGGTCCGAGGAGTATGCATGAATCGACTTACAACTCTAACAACAAATGAGATATTAGGTCGTGTAACTGTGAGGTAGATTAGTTTCCCCACCAAGAGTCGATAGTACTCTGGATTGGTAAGAACAGGGTCATTCCCAGAGTCATGCGCAGACAGCTTATGATTCATATCAATCGGAGTGTCTGTAGGTTTGCATCCAGAATAGCCCGCACTTTGCAGAAGATCAATGCAATATTTCTGTTTAGATAGGACCAGACCATCAGGTCTTCTTGCAACCTCAAGTCCAAGAAAGTATCGCAGATTACCCAGATCTTTTGTCTGAAAGACGGAGTTCAGATGTTGTTTGATATTCTGGATCCCGATGGTGTCGTTGCCCGTGATCAGAATGTCATCGACATAGACAAGAAGAAGAACAGTCCCTATTGCTTGATGACGAGTAAAAAGAAAAAAATTAACAGAGCTCCGAGTGAATCCCATCTCGCGAACCACTTTACTGAACTTATTAAACCAGGCGCGAGGGGATTGTTTAAGACCATATATATACTTCCTGAGATGACATACACGAGACTCTCATGTGGTCTCAAACCAAGGTGGTTGGTGCATATACACAGTCTCTTGGAGATCGCCATTGAGAAAGACATTTCTGATGTCCATTTGATGAATGGGCCATTGGCGGTGCACAACAAGAGAGATTAGAACCCAAACAGTATTCAGTTTTGCCACCGGAGAGAAGGTTTCGTCATAGTCGAGGCCATGTTGCTGAGTGAAGCCTCTGGCCACAAGATGAGCTTTGAGACGATCAACTGTACCATCAGGAGCATGTTTGATTGTAAAGACCCATTTGCAGCTAACACAAGACTGATCAGGAGGGAGAGGAACAAGGTCTCAAGTCTAGTTAACCCAGAAAGTTGTCATCTCTTCATCCATGGCCACACACCAGCCAGGATGTTGGAGAGCTTCCTGCAAAGAGTTAGCAAGGAAAATAGTAGAGAGATAGAGACGGCAAAAGTGCGAAGAGGAGGAGAGAGGCGATGGAGGGATACATAGTTTCTCATGGGATGAGTCGTAGAGGGGGGTGCTTGATCGTCAGTGCGCAGAATATCACCAGTATAAGAGGGCTGCTGTCGAGCTGCTATCCGGGATGAGCGTCGAGTGTAGACACGGGGAGGTGGAGGAGGAGGGAGAGGTGGTGAGGCTGGCAATGGAGGAAGGAGAGATATGGGAGGCGGGGATGTAACGGGGACAGCCGGATGAGGAATAATGGGCTGAGGTGATCGAGCGGAGTTGTGGGAGGAAAAAATTTCATCTTCATTAAAGGTAGCATCAGCGGAGACGAGTACCTTGTTGACTATGGGAGAGTAACAAACATACCTATTTTGAGTATGGTAGTAGCCAACAAAGATACATTTGGTGGCGCGAGCGGCAAGTTTGTCACTTGGTGGTCCGCGAGAGTGAACATAACATGTACAACCAAATGTACGAGGCGTGAGAGAGAATGGGGACTTGGAAGGAAATAGGAGAACGAACGGAGAAGCAAAGTTAAGCATGGAAGAGAGCAAGCGATTAATGAGATAGCAAGCAGTAGAGACAACAAAGTTCTAATATTCGGCGGGAACCTTCATTTGTAGCATGAGTGACCGAGTGACATCAAGAATATGGCGATTATTCCGCTCGGCCACACCGTTTTGTTGGTGGGTGTACGCACGCGAGGTTTGATGAATTGTCCCAAATTCGGTGCATAAATTTGAGAAGCTGCGACCAGTATATTCACGAGCATTGATAGTGCGAATTGTTTGTATAGTAGTAGTAAATTGCGTACGTATTAAAACAATAAAGGCACGAAAGACAGAAGTCAGTTCAGTACGATAACGAAGTAGATAAAGTCATATGAGGCGTGAATAGTCATCAATAAATGTTACAAAGTACCGATAACCAAAAACACAGAGAACTCTATAAGCACCACAAATATCAGAATGAACTAAAGAGAACGGAGTACTACTCCGATTACAAATAGTGGGAGAAACATGATGCTGCTTGCCAAAGAAACATGATTTACAAGAAAAATCTTGTAGAGAAACATCAGGAAGAGTCTTCTTGAGAATCTGAAGAGCAGCATGGCCAAGACGATGATGTCAATTAACGGAGGGAACAACAGAGAGGGAAGTGGGAAGAACGTCCAGGAGATAAAGCCCGTTTGACACCCATCCTCTAACAATGATAGTGTGTTCGACGATCCTGCATGACAAAAGAGGAGGGAGAAAAGATTAGACAGCAATCAAGATCATGAGCAAGCCTACTAACGGACAGTAGGTTGAAGGGAGGTCCCGGAACATGAAGAACCGAGGTTAATGAGAGAGTATGAGTAAGTTGTAGATCAGCAACTCCAGACACCAGAGTAGTGTCGTCATTTGCCACAGTGATAAACTTGGGATACTCAGTGTACATATACTAAGGAGGTTTCTGAGAAGTAATGTGATGAGTGGCTCCAAAATCCAAGATCCATTGAGAGCTGTAGGAGAGACAGGAGATACCTTCAGTCGAGAAAGAAGCAATGGAGCCAGAGGAACGGTTGACCACGCCTTGGAGCTGCAGTATCTGTAGGCAGAGGTCATTGATATCCTTCTGAGCAGTCGAAGGGGGCTCGATGGAAGAGGGACCTATAGGAGCAGCAGCAGCAACAGCAGCAGTAGCAGTAAGATGAGGAGGCAAACCATGTTTGCGATAGCAGGTAGTTTCAAGGTGTTCATCATGACCACAGTAGGTACACTTGAGAGTAGAGCGCTCAACACGCCCCCTACCACCAGACGTGAAACGACATCCCCGGGTAGAAGAGCCTTGGCCAGAGGAAGCGGGAGTAGGGAGTAGGGGCTGCTGGAGCAGAGCCAGAGAAAAACTGGCTGGAGCCTCGAGAGGTGGTGTAACTTTGAGCACCATTGAGCAAACATCAGACAGAGGGTATAGTAGAAGAGGAGAGAATCTGGGTCCGAACGCTGTGAATATGACTAGGAACACGGGCCATCAACATAGCGAGCTCAACAGCTTCCTTCCGTGCCCGTTGCGTAGCAAGGTCTGCAGATGGAGGTTGGTGTTGTATCCAGGCCTCGACCAGGGTCCTGGCCTTTGCAACAAAGGAAGTTAAGTCGTCAGTGGTTCCAGGATCCAGTGATTGAAGAGCGGAGATAATGCCATAAAGATGTTGTAAGCTATCCTTGCTAGAGTATAGAGAATGCAATTCATCCTACATTTCCTTGGCCGTTTCATAATACATTGACATGTGATAAGGCTCTGTGTCCATAGAGTTAAGCATCCAAGATTGGACCCGACCGTCATCACGAAGCCAGTCATCAAAAGAGTCAGTAGGTTTGGCCCGAGTAAGGTGAGCGAGCAGACCCTTTGTCTGCAGAACACGACGAACAGAATGAACCCATTCGACAAAGTTGGCCTTTCCACTGAGAGATATAGTGGTGATGTGAAGTTCATCACGAACCTCGGGAGGCAGGGCACCAGCACGAGCAGGCAGAGAGGGGGTAGCGGCTGTTGAGTCACTAGATGTCATGGCGGATAGCAGAAACAGGCCGGGCGGCTAGCAACTGAGAGCAGCGGACTGAAGCATGAGCTTGCAAGGGAGAAGCAGTCCGCAAGGCAACAACAACAAGCGGACAGGAGCAGGAGCTCACAAGGGAGAAGAAGGGCGAGCTACTTGGAGCAGTCTGCAGCGAGCGGACCAGAATGCCCCGAGCGAGAAAAGCTAGGCGGGAAGGAAATCCGGTGCAGACCGCAGCCGCAGCGAGGAGCAAGGAGATAGGAAGAGCAGGTCACGACAATGTGAAGTAGGTCGCGGCAACTAGAAGCAGGTCGCGGTGACTAGAAGCAGGTCGCGGCGAGAAGACAATAGCCCGTGGACCCCACGAGTCAGAGAGAGAAGGATATAAGAAGCCCGAGGAGGAAGTTGGAACCACAGAGAGAAGAGGAAGAGGGTTAGAACAAGCAGTCCGCAACAGCCCGACGGCTACAGCGGTTAGAGAGAAGGGCGGGTAGGATTAGGGCAGTCCGCAGGCGAGTAGAAGTGGCGGATAGAAGCCGAAGACCACAGGAAGGGACGATTCCCTCTGATACCATGTATAAAGAGAGACGTAGGAGAGAGAAAATCACCCAGAATTGTATATATATCAAAGAATAAGAGTACATACACTTATATAGAGGGAGAAAGATGGAGAGACTTCTATATTTACAATGTGGGACTAAATAAACTATACATGGGCCAATACACATAGGCCTCTCCTAATGGACTTATTTATTTTATCTTTATCACTCATCTCCAAAAAAAGATTGTTACAAAAAAATTTTATCTTCTTGAAGAAATACCTTTTGTTCTCCGGCCAATGTAGGAACATCAATTTTCTAAGAAATAAGATAGGGATTCGAAAATTGTTCTTATACTTCCTTCGTTTACTAAGGATAGAGAACGGTTCCTATCACTGGATTTGCCCAGGGCATTGTTGCTTAGGATAAACCTTGTCAAAATATTAATATTAGACAAGCAAAAGAACAAAAGGTGCATATACCAAAAAGGAGAAGGCAGGTTTAAGAACCTGATATGATTTCCGGAGAGGAATCCGGTAAAGGGAAGGGCCGACGATGGTGAGCGAGAAAAAAGGGATTAGGATTGAGAAGAAAACTTAGGGAGCAACCCTAAAAATCCATTCATCCAAAGAGAAAACCCTAATGCAAGCATTCTACCCCCTTTTATAGCAGAAGGATACAAATAACAAAATACGATATGCAAATAGTAAAAACCAAAACAACATTGAAATAGAAATAATCAAGTAGATCGAGCATCAACGACCTCTTCCACGATTGGTGGGGTAGTATTAGTCGCCTTCCTACGTGTGTAGACAGGCCACGACATCACATCGGGGTGCGCAAGTCTCGTCGGCGTGTGCAACTGTAACAATGTCGCCGCCTGGAAAATGTGCTCAGTCCTCAAAGCAGAAGTCAATGGACTAGCGGCGGAAATCATCTCGGGGCAGCCACATAGCTTCGTACTAAGGATGGTTAAGCCACAGTAATAATGAGGTAAAGACCTCCTTCGAACTAGAGTCCTCCTAAAGGTGGTTGCGGGAATCAAGTATCTTGGTTGGACAGTACGACGCCAATTGTAGTCCATCTTCCGGATCAGAAGAATCGGGCCATAGTCAGAACGGTACGATCACACTGATACTAATGTGATCCTAGGCTAAAGGGAATTGGCGCAGTCGGTCGGCCGGGCTGGTGGCAGTCTTGCCAGAGGATGGACGACGTCGGCGAGTGCATTGTGAAGCTCCGAGAGATCCGTCGGGGAAGGGGGAGGCACATCGAACAGTCCAGAGAGGGTCCGCATCCCCGCAGAAAGGTCAATGCTCGTGGTCTGCTAGATCGTCCGGAGGGAGATCGGAGAGCGGAGTCACCGTCTAGGCGGCACGATCGACCCACGTGGAGGAACTATAGTGTCATAGTCGCTTAGTTGGCACACACATCGCCTAGCGTGTGGAGCTAAGAGACCCCGAAAATGGCGTCGATGTCGCCGAGGCGGAATACTTAGAAGCATGCGGTCACGAAATAAGACCCTACAGAGGGTCAAGTTTGTGCAACGGCCTAGCGTCGATCATCATCGTTCATCGCCAAGGCAGACCGAAAATGCAGGAAGGGAACCGAGGGAAGACGGTGTTGCTGCACAAGGCGCTCGTAAATGATGTTGTGGCTTGCGCCGCAGTCCACCATGATGATGATCGGGCGATCGTGAAGTGTGCCCGGGGCTTCATGGTCTACGGCTTGGAGATCCTGCCCACCGAGACACAGGATAACTCCAAGCAGTGGAACAACTGTGGCGGGTTCGCAGGGGGACCCTCTGCTTCAAGCTCCGGGGATTCAAATTCAGTCAAGGTAACCTCAGGGTCGACGTCGCGAACAATGGAGTGGAACTCCTTCACGAAGCACTCATGGTTTGGGGAGTAGGGTTGGCGGCACCAAAAACACAGGCCCTTCCTGCAGAGCTCATTATAATCACTGTGGAGAGGTGTCGAGGGCCCGAGGTGCGCCCTGGAAGACGTCCCCCAAGTGGAGTGTGTCGGAGGAGCTGGGGCGGGCGGTCGCCAAGGTAGTTGCGGAGGGGGTGGCCGGTCGGAGAAGCATGATGTCTATGAGATAGGTTGGCCTCCACAAAACACGCCACGTCAAGGGCAATAGAGACCATCTGAGGGTAGTGCGTGTTGAGAGAAGAGCGAATGTATGACAACAGGCCCTGCATGAAGAAGCCCAAGTAATGGTCACGCAGAAGGCTAGTAATATGGATGACCAAGGTGACAAACTTGTTAATATAGTAGTCCTGGTCGGCTGTCTGGCGGACGCTGCAAAGACGCTCGATGGCAGAGGAGCCGGAGTGGCATGTGTCATGCTGCTGAATCATCTTACGTTTGAGCTCGGGCCAGTAAAGGAATTGGTTCGATTGACGGAGCCACCGAGCCCAATGGAGCGCAGAGCCGTCGAGACTGACAAGAACGGTGGACACCTTGTCATGTTTTTGAGTGAAGTTGAGGTCTAAGTACTGCTCCGCCTTCGCGATCCACCACATCGGGTTAGTGTTGACGAAGGACGGAATGTGGAGAGAGAGAGCCAAGCAGCCGGGAGTTGGATGGGATTATTATAGAGGTTTGATTGGGATTCTCGGCGGCATGGCGCCGAGGATAGATCTCTCGTCCGCGGGCGAGCCAGATCAGGAAGCGGCAGTTGACACTTGGAGGGAGTCAATCTTGGAGTGGCGGACGAGGAGTGAGGCGTGCATGGAGACGATGAGCTGATCTTGAGACTCGACGCGGCGGCTAAGGGGGTTGGATGTGATATCTGGAGCAGTGTCACCGGAGGAGCGAGTGCTGGGAACCATGATTCTCCAACAGGTCGGACCAAATTGATACGATCTCGGAGAGGAATCCGTCAAGAGGAAAGGTCAGCGGTGGTGAGGAAGAAGAGAGGGAATATGGTTGGGAAGAAAACTTAGGGAGCAGCCCTAAAAATCCATTCATCCAAAGATAAAACCCTAATACAAGCATATGATCCCCTTTTATAGTAGCAGGGTGCGAATAACAAATGCGATTTGCAAATAGTAAAAACCAAAACAACATTGAAATAGAAATAATCAAGTAGATCGAGCATCGGCGGTCTCTTCCACGACCGGTAGGCTAGTATCCGACGCCTTCCTACGTGTGTAGACTCGCCACGACGTCTCGTCGGGGTGCGCGCGTCTTGTCGACGTGCGCGACTATAACAGAACCCCCCACAACTTATACCATACTTGTTTACAGCTCCCCAGGCTTATGTCCTTGATGCTACCACAACTTTATGCCACAATATTTGCACTCTCCAACATATTAATAAGTATATGAGTCATCATGCTCTCTCACCATCATTAGGTGCTTATATTCCTGATGTATCTTTTGTTCATATTCCTGACAATTTGTTGAAGCAATCATTGATGAAAAAATGGTATGGAATGTGAAACAGCGACTCTTAAATAACAAAACACATGGGAAATTGTGATATTCATGGGAAACATGTGGTTGATCATCAATTGTTGTTTACAATTATATATGATTAAGATAGGACCATTGAAAAATCTAAGATGAGATTGGGGACCAAAAGCTTTACTAATGTGGGAGTACCTTATCAAGAAACTTTTGCTTTAATTCCCGAAATAAATTTATTCAGATCCTTCTACTTATTGTTGCTAATCAATCATAGTCACTTTACCATCTGGAAGCCAACAATTCCTGCTTGCATGATGATCTTCAAGAATAAAATTACATGGTGCACCTCCATGCTTTTCCCAAAACAATTGCCTCTCCTAGTCCAGTTATCTTGGCTTATCCGATGTGAAATTTATAAATAAGGGTATTCTTCCTCCAACTATCAGTCACCTACTGTTGAAATGTATAAATAAGAGTGATAGGGCGAGATCCGGAGCAACGCGGTAAAGTTTCGAGCTTCCTCCTTCGAGCGGTAGGACCGTAGGAGGAGCTATGATGTTAGCTGCGGATTTTTCCCTGTGGCAGGCAGTGAAAGGCCGGTGGCATCGGATTGCTGAAGGTGGCCAGCGAAGTGGCGGCGGAGGAATAGGGTTTTTCTCGTTGGAAGATGGGTAGAGAGAGAGGGGAAAGAAGAGAGAGAAGTTTGGAGGGTTTAATTCTTCCATGCCTCTATTCCAACCAAACCAAACCCATAAGGGCCACACAAACCAAAACCGAAAATAGGGAGTTACATAAAAGTTGCTCCGCTCACCTGGGCATACTACAAAGTACAAATGAGAATGTAGAAATGGAGAAAGCCAACCTTGTATATATGTCCACTTGGTACAAATACAATGAATGAGTACATATATATAGATGAGAGAAAGAGAGAGGAAAGTCCTATACACAATGTGAGACTAAAGAGAGGAGAGAAAAACAATAAATTCTATACAAATGGGCCTAGTTTAAGTGGGCTTTTCCAACACTCCCCCGCAAGCTGGAGCGTATAGGTCATATGCACCCAGCTTGGACAAACACTGGTAGAACAGGGTACTTGATAAGGCCTTTGTGAGGATGTCGGCAACTTGATCAGTTCCTGGAACATGCTTCAATTCAAGTTTCTTCAATTGAATCTTCTCACGAACAAAGTGACAGTCAACTTCGATATGTTTGGTGCGCTCATGAAACACCGGATTCTTTGCGATGTGTATGGCGGCTTGACTATCACAAAATAGAACAGCAGAGGAGGGGAGTTTTACTCCCAGGTCAGTAAGGAGACTTTCAAGCCATGTGAGTTCTGAGACAACCGAGGCCATCGATCGGTATTCAGCTTCTGCAGAGGAACGGGCTACCACAGCTTGTTTCTTACTCTTCCACGTAATAAGATGACCACCAAAATAAGTACAGAACCCACTAGTTGACCTTCGATCGTCCAGGGAACCCGCATAGTCGGCATCAGAATAGGCAACCAACGCGGGAGCAGAGTCGGAGGTTTTGTAAACCAGCCCTTGACCCGGAGCTCCCTTAAGGTATCGAAGAATCCGTTCAACCGCTTGGAGATGAGAAGCCCGGGGGGCATGCATGAACCGACTGACAACCCCAACTGCAAACGATATATCCGGCCTTGTGACTGTTAGATAGATCAACTTGCCCACAAGGCGTCGATAGTATTCCGGGTTCGGAAGTAGCAAATCGTCATCCGAAGCATGAGCGCATAGTTTGTGATTTGCCTCCATCGGGGTACAAGCTGGCTTGCAACCAGACTGACCAGCATCTTTGAGAAGATCGAGACAGTACTTTCGTTGGGAGAGCACCAACCCGTCCGGCCGCCGGGCAATCTCGAGACCAAGGAAGTAGCGAAGTTTCCCCAGGTCTTTAGTCTGAAAAACAGTGCTCAGATGTTGTTTGACGTCTTGAATCCCCTTTGAGTCATCCCCAGTGAGAAGGATGTCATCAACATAAACCAGCAGAAGGACGGTGCCAGTGGCCCGGTGTCGGGTAAAAAGGGAGAAATCTGCAGAACTCCGAGTGAACCCCATGTCCCGAACCACCTTGCTAAACTTGTCAAACCACGCCCGAGGGGACTGTTTGAGACCATAAATTGACTTTTTGAGAAGACATACCCGAGACTCCCCGTGGTCTCAAACCCGGGCGGTTGGCGCATGTAGACGATTTCCTGAAGGTCTTCATTCAAAAAGGCGTTCTTGATATCGAGCTGATGAAGGGGCCAGTGGCGGTGCACCGCGACGGAGAGAAGAACGCAGACAGTGTTAAGCTTGGCCACCGGAGAGAAGGTTTCCTCATAGTCGAGGCCCTCCTGTTGTGTGAAGCCATGGGCCACAAGACGGGTCTTCAGTCGGGCAATAGTTCCATCCGGAGCATGCTTGATGACGAACACCCATTTACACCCAACAGGGTGCTGACCGGGAGGTAAGGGAACCAAGACCCAGGTCTGGTTGGCCCAGAGGGCCGTCATTTCTTCGTCCATGGCAGCCCGCCAGCCAGGATGGTGAAGCGCCTCCTGCAAAGAGTTAGGGACCGAAACAGAGGATAATGAGGTGGCAAAGTGAAGAAGAGAGAGAGAGAGGCGATGGAGAGAGACGTAATTCGCCATCGGATGCGCGGTAGAGACGGGAGCCGGAGCAGCAGGGAGCAGAGCACCAGAGGGCGAAGCCGACTGCAGAGGGGCAACGGGAAGAGGAGAGCGACGAGAATAGACCCGGATAACCGGTGGTGGTGGACGGACAGGAGGTAGGGAAGGCAGAGAGGATGAGGAGTGAGGAGCAGGAATGACAGGACGAACGACGGGATCTGGACTCAGAGCGATATCTAGAGCAGGGAAGAATGGAATATCTTCACGGAAAGTCACGTCAGCCGAGACAGTAACCTTGCGGGTAGCAGGCGAATAACATACATAACCCTTCTGAGTGCGCGAGTACCCCACAAAGATATGCTTGGTGGCACGCGGGTCCAATTTGTCCGTGGAGGGACCGAGGTGGTGAACGTAGCAGGTACACCCAAACACCCGTGGACGAACGGGAAAAGGCGGAGTTGTGGGAAAGAGGAGGCTGAAGGGAGTAGCATACTGGAGGACGGAAGACGGGAGGCGGTTGATGAGAAAGCAGGCCGTGGAGAGCGTGTAGTTCCAGTATGGTTTGGGAACCTGCATTTGAAGCATAAGGGAGCGAGCGACATCAAGAAGGTGACGATTCTTGCGCTCGGCGACACCATTCTGTTGTGGAGTGTACGGACATGAGGTTTGGTGAAGAATGTCGAACTCAGAGAAGAGAGTGGCAAAGGTATGCTTGGTGTACTCCCGCGCATTGTCAGTACGAATAGTGCGAATAGGCGCGGAGAACTGAGTGCGAGTCTCAAGTATGAAAGCCCGGAATACGCGGGGAAGTTCAGAGCGATCCCGAAGGAGATATAACCACATCATGCGAGAGTAATCATCAATAAAAGTAAGAAAATATCGATAGCCAGAAATACTAGTAAATTTGTACGGACCCCATATATCGGAGTGTACTAAAATAAAAGGAGCGGAGCTCCGAGTACAATGAGGAGGGAACGATGAACGGGATTGTTTGCCCGAAATACATGTGTCGCAGCAAAAAGCAGGGAGACTAACATCAGGAAGAGCCTTCCGGAGGACTGGAAGAGGAGCATGTCCCAGACGGCGATGTCAATCCGAAGAGGAGATAGAGGCGAGGACAGTGGGAGAGTCGTCAAGAAGATAGAGCCCATTCTGCAGCCGTCCTCTACCAATGATAGTCCACGTCTGCTGATCCTGTATGTGAAAAGAAGAAGAAGTAAATGTTACGGAGTAATTAGAATCAGCAGTAAGGCGACCAACAGACAGTAAATTGAAAGGAGAGCCCAGAACATGTAGAGCCGAGCGCAGGAGGAGAGAAGAGGTAAGAGAAATATCAGCACATTCAGAGACTGGAACCGATGCCCCATTAGCGACAGTAATGTACTTCGGGTGAGGTGAAGACAAGTACTGAGGTGGCCTAACAGAGGTGATATGATGAGTGGCACCAGAATCAAGGATCCAGCGCGTGCCAGAGGATAGGCAGGCGATACCTTCATTGGAGATAGAGGCAGCAGAGGCAACCGAGGCAGGCGGACGGCTGAGCAGGCCATGAAGATGCTGGAGCTGAAGACGAACCTCGTCGAGATCAGTACGAGGGGAAGCAGAGTCGGTAGTAACAGCAGAGGCTTGCGGACGAGGAGGTCGGCCATGTTTGCGATAGCATGTGGCCTCAAGATGTCCATCTTTACCGCAGAACGAGCACTTAGGCCGAGACCGGCCACCCCGACCCCGGCCGCGAGAGTCAGAGCGGCCGCCACAGGCAGAAAAGGGGAGAGGCAATAACGGAGCTGGTTCCTGTTGAACAAGGGCCGGAGAAGGAAGTCCGGGCACATCCGGAGGCGGGGAGACTTTGAGAAGCATTGAGCACACATCGGAAAAAGATGGTGTAACGGTAGAGGAGAGGATGTGAGCCCGGACACTGTGAAGATGAGGCGGTACCTGGGCCATCATCATGGCGATACCCACAGCTTCCTTTTGGGTACGTTGAGCAGCAAGATCTAAAGTCGGAGGCTGATGGTGGATCCAAGCCTCAACCAGAGACCGGGCCTGAGCAACAAAGGACGTCAGGTCGGTTGCGCCACTGCTATCAAGGGCCTGGAGAGCAGTGATGATGTCATATAGATGGTGGAGACTATCTTTGCCAGAGTAGAGGGTGTGAAGTTCGTCTCACATGCCTTTGGCCGTCTCATGATACATGGCCAGGCGATAGGATTCGCCATCAAGAGAGTTGAGAAGCCAAGTCTGCACACGACCATCATTGCGTAACCATTCCTCAGTAGGGTTACCGATAACGGGCTGAGTCAAGTGATGAAGGAACCCCTTTGACTGCAGGACACGGCGAACCGAGTGTGCCCATTCCACAAAGTTCTTCTTGCCAGTGAGAGAGATTGTAGTAATCCGAAGCTCGTCGCGGACTTCCTGGAGAGAGGTCGGGCGTTCAGGAGGAGGAACTGCCGTGCCGACAGAGTCCGCAGATGTAGACATGGGGCCGACCTGGAGGAGAGGAAGCGGGAAGACAACGGACTGGATGAGGCCGAGGCGAGCTGGAGGAGGCCGCGGCGGACTGGAGGAGGCAGCTGCGGACTGGAGGAGGCTGCGGTGAGCACAGACACGCTCAGCAAGGAGCGGGCTATGAGAGGCCGCGGTGGATGGGAAAGGCCGAGGCGGACTAGATCAGACCGCGGCGGACTGGATCAGACCGCGGCGGACTGTAGCGGGCTGAGAAGAGAGGACAAGCCGGGGAAGCACGGCACGTCGCGGGAACAAGAGAGCGACCGCAGCGGGCTGGACCAGTCCGCAAGACTGAAAAATCGCAGAAAGGCGAGCCCGCGGCGGACAGGGAAAAGAACTTGGCCGCCTGAAGAGGAAGGAGAGCAGCCGCAGGAAGGAGAGAAGTGCGGACAGAAGGAGGCCGCCGCTCTTACGGCGGACGAAAGAGAGCAAGAAGAGGAGGCGAATACCGAGTTCGCAGCGGACAGAAGGAGACCGCGGAGCTAGGGATCGAGTTCGCCGAGGTCGCGCCGGACAAGAAGAGGCCGCAGCAGACTATGGGAAGCAGTGGACCCCACAGGATCAGAGAGAGAGAGGGCTATAAAGAAGGGCCTGAAGAGAAGGGAAGAGGAGGGAAGAGGAGTGGTTCCACGGGATGAGAGGAAGCGGTTTGGACAAGGGAGGCCGCAGGGGGGGATGCGACTAGGAGGCGCGGATACACAAATGCAGGCCGCAGAGACCGCGGGCCGCAGGGCGGATAGAAAAGGGAGTCCGCAGGAGTCCGGAACCTGGCTCTGATACCATGTAGAAATGAAGAAAGTCAACCTTGTATATATGTCCACTTGGTACAAATATAATGAATGAGTACATATATATAGATGAGAGAAAGAGAGAGGAAAGTCTTATACACAATGTGGGACTAAAGAGAGGAGAGAAAAACAATAAATGCTATACAAATGGGCCTAGTTTAAGTGGGCTTTTCCAACAGAGATAAACATAAATTAAAACTTGCAAATAAACGTGCGAAAAAAATTAACGACTGGAGCACCCCCTTCATTCGTTAGCCTCGTGTTAACGTCGACGATACGTATGACCACACATTGGGTCCATAATATCTCCACTCTCTTCGGAAAACAGCTTGTCTTCAAGCTGGGGCAATAAGTTCACAAGAGGTTTGGCTGGAGGGTATCCCACAAGAGGTTTGAGTTGGGACACGTGGATGCGCGTCCCCGGCGGTAGGTTCACTTGATAGGCGACCTTCTCAATACGTTGAAGAATCGGAAAAGGGCCATAAAATTTGGGGACTAACTTGTTGGAAGTTGGGCGTGAAGCAATAGTTTGGCAGAATGGTCGTCGACGTATCCAAACCCAGTCGCCCACAACAAAGGAGAGCTCTTTGTGGCCCATATTGTAGGCAAGCTCCATGCAGTTTTGAGCTTGTACGAGGCGTTCTCGCGCAGCTTGCAAGAACGGTGTTGTTTGGACTGTCATGTGGTAAGACGTATTGTAACAATACTCCGCCCAAGGGAGCCATTTGAGCCAATCTCATGGTCTGTCACACGTGATCCATCGCAAGTAGATTTCCCTAATGCGGTTAACCACTTCCGTTTGACCGCCTGATTAGGGATGATAGGCGGATGAAAAGGAGAGTTTCGTGCCGCTGAGAGAAAATAGCTCTCTCCAGAAGGTGCTAGTGAATACGGAGTCCCAATCGAAGACGGTGTTGTTTGACATGCCATGTAGACGGAAAATCTCTTCGAAGAAAACTCGTGTGACGCACTTGGTAAGGAGTGGGTGGGATAACATAATGAAATAGGCCCCCTTGGAGAAGTGATCGACCACCACCATTAGTACCAACTTCTCCTTGATCGTAGGGAGGCCTTTCATAAAGTCCATAAAATTATTGGACCATATTTGTTGCGGAGCAGGTAGGGGATGCAAGAGGCCAACGGGAAATAGGTGATCCATTTTATTTTTCTGACAGCTAGAGTAAGTGGAGATGATGGTCTTCACATGTGAGTGTAGCCCCTTCCAGTACAATTCAGCCCGCACAAGCTAGAGGGTTCGATGTACACCTTCGTGTATGCGACCGTGAATATCTTCTAGAATCAGCGGAATCAACGGGGAGTTTGAAGCCAAGTATATGTGGATCTTGTAGAGGAGGAGACCATCATGGTGGCTCCACTAGGGTGAAGACGTCCCTCCGTGCTGCGACAAAATAACTCGGATAAACTCGGTGGAGTGAAACTCACGACAGATATCATCGAGAATATCCGTTATTGCGCCGCAGAAAGCGAACAAGGTGGTGTTGGTACCACGTGCGCGGCGGGAGAGAGCCCCCGCGGCACGGTTCGAGTGTCCAGATGTGTACTCCACGCCAAAATGAAGCCCAACAACTTGCTAATACATTGTTGTTACAGTATCGTGCTAATCCGTTGTTCCCATAAATATTAAAGCCAATGTTGTAATGCCTTCGCAAGACCAATTAATTCTTGTTCATAAGTTGAGAGTTTGTGATGATGGAGAGTTGTCCGCCTCCAAAAATAGGTAATGGGGCATCTGGATTGCTAGAGGACCGCCATATATCCAAGATCCGATGGGTCACATTCAATGTGAAAGGGCCTAAAAAAATCCGGTAGGCATAAGACAAGGGCCGTCATTAGGGCCATTTGGTGAGTGGTGAGCTTAAAAGGTTATTTGCACTGTTTCGGTCCACGCAAAAGCGTTCTTGCGAAGAAGAGCCACTAACGGTTCCACGATGAGGCTATAATTCCGTATAAAATGATGGTAATGGCCGCTAAGACCAAGAAATCCTCGTAGGCCACGTTGCTACCCCTTATAATTTGTCCGGATCAACGGAGACCCAGTCTGCATGGACCACGTTGCCAAGGTAAGTCACGCTTAGAGAGCCAAAGACGCATTTGGACTCCTTCAAGACCAAGAGGTGTAGTTGCACCAATCAGAAAATTGAGGGAAGTTGATGTAGATGGTCCTCCCAAGATTTGTTGTATACCAAGATATCATCGAAGAAAACTAGCAGAGATTTACGTAGGAAAGAGTGGAATCTCATTCATTAGCGCTTCTAAGGTGGAGGAGTGTTGGTTAAGCCGAACATAACAAAAAATTCAAAATGTTCATGATGAGTGCAGAATGCGGTCTTCTCCACGCCCGAATGTGTCATGCGGACTTAATGGTAGCCGGAGAACAAGTCAAGTTTGGAGAAAAAACACGCGCCAAGTAGTTCGTCCAATAATTCTTCAACCATAGGAATTGGAAATTTGTCCTTGACTGTTTGTGCATTTAAGGCTCTATTGTCCACACAGGCGCCACAGGCGGTCTTTGTGAACTAAGAGTGTCTGAGAGGAGAATGGGGATACAATACGGTGAATGAGACCTTGTTGGAGCATGACTTCACATTGTCACTCAATTTCGTCCTTCTGGTGGTACGGGTATCGGTAAGGACGTACCACGATGGGGCCCGAGCCCGGAAAGAGGTAGATGTTGTGATCTTGGCCATGCGATGGAGGAAGACCCGCCAAGGGTGTAAAAATGCTACTGAATTCCTAGAGGGCGCTCATTCCGGGCGTCAAATCTGGCCACTGAGGAGCAAGGGTTGCAAGTTTCTTGGCCTGGACGAAGGAACATGATGTAGTATTTGGTGCTTGACCTTGTCATTCAATTGTTTGCATGGTTATCAGGATCGCGATCCGGATCGTGATTTTGTAAATCGATCCGGATCTTACCTAGGACCTAAATCGGCACATCTACGAATGGGATCGTGATTCGGATCTTAGGATCTTTAGGATCGCGATCCTGACCCCATTCTACTGGTATGATCAAAGGTAACTAGAAACATGTCCAACCCTATTCTGACCCCATTCAATCGGTCCAACGCCCATAACCCACTGTTTAACCTTATCCCAATCCCGCCCTCATACCCCGTCATAGAATCATATCATACTGTTTTACCGTATCCCAAGTGTTGATTGCCGAGTACAAATAGAGGCCAAGAGCGGCTTCTTCAGTCGCTTTCAATACATATTTATTTTTATTGTTAGTAAACATTGAGTGTCTTATCTGAAACCGAATTTGAACTTAGTATGACATTATATTTTTGATTTAGTTATTCAAAAAATTTAATATAGCTATTCACATACTACTCAATTTATTGATTTGTTTTATTAATTGAGCATGTAATTTAATGATACAAAATTCAATTTTATTTTTTTGTCTTAGTTTATGAATGTTGTAGGATCTTGCGATTCTCGATCTGATCTGATCCAACCTCAAAACGATCTCATCTGGGATCTCGATCCTGACAACCTTATTTGTTTGGTTACCTGAGTGCTTGTGAAACGGTCAAAATACCATGTCAAGGGACCGAGGGTGCGTAGCCAATGGACCCCCAAAACCACTTCAAAGTTGCACAAGTCGATGGTGAATGGGTTGGCCTGAGAGTGATAGCCATTTACGGTGATCAGTACCTTGAGACAAACACCAGAACAGAGCATTTGCTAACCATTGGCTATGACCACACACATGCTGGCACGGGACATGACTGGTAAACGTAGACGAGAGGACGTCTCACACCGAATAAAACTGTGTGCTCCCGAAGTCCATCAAGGCTAGTATGGTATCGTCACCCACATGAATATCCAGCTGAATAGTGTACCCCTCTTGAGGGCCGCCAACGGCATGAAGTGAAATTTGTAAGAGCGGAACGACTTTCTTGTTTCCGTCGTCGTCTTTATCGGAGGGATAGTCCACCCACAACCAGAAAATCCACTTGCAACGATGTCCCAGAGCAAAAGCTTCATAGCAGTTAAAACAGATCCCCTTGGCACGGTGATCTGCCATATCAAATGTGGACAGCCGGCAATGGAAAGGAGTTCTAGTTGAGCCCTCCTGATGGTTGGTTTTGGAATCAGGCTTGCCAAAATAAGGACCACTGCGTTCGTGATTAGACGGTTCCTAACTGGTACCAGAAGGGAGGTCTAGATGTATTCGCCTTTCAAAAGCTCTTGCCAGGTTCACAGTCGTGGATAAATCAGATGGAACTTGAAACTCCACAACAAATCACAATCGATCATGTAGGACGGCAAAAACGAGCAACACTTGTTGGGGCAGGAGCATTGATGGAGTGCAGGCGAGCGGGAGGTTGAAATGCTCGAGATAGTCGTCAATAAAGTCGGTCTGCTTAAGGGCTAGGGGTGGACCGAAGCGAAGAGTGCAAGATATCTTGAATGTCCCAAGTAAGATCCGGGTGTTTTGTGTAGAGTTGGGAGAACCATAGTTATGCAACACCCAACAAATGGAAAGAGGCGATACTGAGACATTCCTCTGGTGGCACCCGTTGGTTAGCGAAGAAGATGTCGCAACGCGTGAGCCATGCGAGGGGGTCTTCCCGGCCATCAAAGAGAGTAAAATCCATGTGAGTATAATGAACGTGGGGGGTATTATCATGTCGTGGTTCACCTGCATCCACGGACGAACTCGAAGTCTGATGGAAGGGTGGTGCTGTCGAGACCTCGATGGAAGGAGGTGTTGGGGAAACCTGGATGGCGTCTAAACGAGTTTGGAGAACTTCCATCATTACGTTTTTCTTTGAGAGGCGTTTGCGGTAGGAACTGTAACAAGTCCACAATCTGGTCGAGGGTGCGGCCTCCGTCATCCATGGTAACTTGTGGTTGAAATAAGAGTTGTGAAGGTAGTGCGGGCAGGAGACCTGCAGACAGCGAGACGCTTGCAAGCGGCACAGATCAGGCTAGAGAAACGAGCGGTGGGCGTAGACGCGGAGGAACGTACCTGGCCCGGTCGATAGAGGAAGGGTTTGGCTCTGATACCAAGACATTATGGGCTCTGATGAGGGATCAAGTGATAGGGCGAGATCCGGAGGAACGCGACAAAGTTTTGAGCTTCCCTCTTCGAGCGGTAGGAGGAGCTATGATGTAGCTACAGATTTTACCCTGCGGCAGGCAACGAAAGACCGGCGGCGGCAGATGGCTGAAGGCAGCCAGAGAAGTGGTGGTGGAGGAATAAGGTTTACCTCGTTTGGAAGAGGGGTAGAGAGAGGAGGGAAAGAAGAGAGAGGTTTGGAGGGTTTAATTTCTGCTTGCCTTCATTCCAACCGAACCAAACCCATAAGGCCCACAAACCAAAACCAAAAATAGAGAGTTGCATAAAAGTTGCCCTCCGATATTTAAACCCGGGGCCAAGAGGGGGCCGGCCGGTCCCCCCCCCCCCCCCCCACACACACACACATATGGAGCTGAACCGGGTGGTTCAGCCCCACACCGCTGGTATCAGAGAGAGGGGGTTGGTTCAGCCCCGTTGTCACCTGTCTTCTCTTTCCGCCTGCACGTGTAATGACGCCCAAATAGCCGGACTCCATCCGGAGGCGTAACATTCTCTTCTCCATCAAGAACCAGCTTGTCCCCAAGGTGGTAGTCCGGGTAGAGCTCCCTGAACTCCATCAAATCCACCTACATGTTGTGAGCTTCGGTTAGATGCTTCCATTTGACAAGTATCTCGGGACGGTACTCTGTGTCGCGATGCTTCCACTTGATCATCAGGATCTCCTCGGGAAGAGGGCGTAATTCGCCTACTATTGTCGCCTCGGGCAGGAAAGGACTAGCCTGCACTGTGTTGTCGATCTTTCACTTCAATAAGGATACATGAAATGTCGAGTGAATTCGCGAGCCCTCAGGCAATTTCAAGGTGTATGCGACAGGACCCGCAAGACGGAGGATGCGAAAGGGACCATAATAACGAGGTGTCAACTTCTGGATTGTCCGTCGGGCAACGGACAACTGCCTGTAGGAACGGAGCTTGAGAAAAACTTCATCGCCAACCACGAACTCCAGGTCCTTGCAATGTTTGTCCGCTTGAGTCTTCATGCGGTCTTGTGCTGTCCGGAGATTCCCCCGCAAGGTGGCTAGAATGCGGTCTCGATCACGAAGCACCCGATCAACGGTTGGCAACGCTGTACTGCCCGGTTC
Organism: Platanthera guangdongensis; assembly: GCA_039583875.1. Classification (NCBI taxonomy): domain Eukaryota; kingdom Viridiplantae; phylum Streptophyta; class Magnoliopsida; order Asparagales; family Orchidaceae; genus Platanthera; species Platanthera guangdongensis. The sequence continues at coordinate 21,796,793 of CM077151.1, forward strand.
ATAACTGCTCAGTGATGGCGGAGGGTGACCATACACGACCTCGAATGAGTTCAACTTGTTGGTTGAATGGTAAGAGGTGTTATAGCGGTATTCGGCCCAATGCAGCCAACCTGTCCAAGTCTGAGGCTCGTCCATCACAAAGCAACGAAGATATGTCTCGATGCCCTGATTGAGAACTTCTGTTTGTCCATCTGTCTGGGGGTGATAGGTTGTGCTGAAACGTAAGCAAGTCCCCTGTAAGCGAAAGAGCTCTCTCGAGAAATTACCCACAAACGTCGAGTCTCGGTCGGAAATGATAGCACACGGTATGCCATGAAGGCAGACGATTTCTCGGGCGAAGAGATCGACGACTGACTCGCTCGTCGGTGTATGGGCAACCTAGTGCTAAGAAATGTCTATATTTGGACTGCTTATCCACCACCACCAAGATAACGGACTTGCCCAAAGATCTGGGCAGGCCGTCGATGAAATTCATGGACACGGTGTCCCAAATCTAGTGCGGGGTCTCCAATGGTGTAAGCAGGCCGGCTAGGGAACTCGTCACATATTTTTGCCGCTGACATATCTCGCACTGTTGCACAAACTATTGTACGTCGCGCTGTGGCTCTTTCCAAAAAAACATTTGCACGTGCCCTCTGGAGGGTGCGGAGCACGCCCGCGTGACCGCCGGTCGGAGAAGAGTGGAACTCGTGCATCATGACTGTCTTCTAAGCGGACTGGGAGGGAATGACTACTCGGCGGGATAGTACAGCTTGTCATTCTGGAGGTGATAGCCGGTTGGAGTGTCATGTCCCTGTCTAAGGGCTTCCACAATGGTACGCAACTCTGGATCACGCATGACTTCCTCCCGTATGTCGTCGAGGGAGTTGAGCAGGGGGACCGAAATTTGGGCGACGGTGCCCTCCGGTAAGCGAGACAAGGCGTCAGTAACCAGGTTCTCTTTTCCCTGCCTGTAGAAGATCTCATAATCATAGCCCAATAATTGCGTTACCCACTTCTGTTGGAGAGGAGAGGAGACTCGTTCCAAAAAATTCTTCAGGCTCTGGTGGTCTATACGGATCTTGAAATGTCACCCTAACAGGTATGGCCTCCACAGGGTCACCGCATGAATGATGGCCAACATCTCTTTTTCATACATGGAGAGTCCCAACGTGCGGGGTGTCAATGCCTTGTTGTAGAAAGCTAGTGGCTGACCCTCCTGCATTAATACGTCATCAATGCCCATGCCCGACGCATCGGTTTCAAGAACAAACTCCTTGGTGAAATCCGAAAGAGCAAGAACTGGCGTGGATGTCATGACCCCCTTGAGGGTCTGAAAAGCCGCCTCTGCCTCGTCCTGCCAAATGAAGGTGTCCTTCTGTAAGAGCTGAGTGAGAGGTCTGGCGATCTTGCCATAGTCCTTCACGAATCGCATGTAGTAGCCGGTAAGGCCCAGGAAGCCCCGCAATGCTCGCACAATCTGGGGTCGCGGCCTCGATAGCATGCTCTCAATTGTTTTGGGATCCGCCTTGACGTCATTCGCCGAAACCAAATGACTCAAGTACTCTACCTTCGCCTGTCCGAAAGAACAGTTGGACTGCTTGGCGTAAAGTTGGAGTTGGCGGAGGATGGTGAAGACTTGCTCCACATAAGTTAGATGCTCCTCCCAACTAGTACTGTAGATGAGGATATCATCAAAGAATATCATCACGGAATGGCGGAAAAGAGGTTGATATATCTAATTCATGACTGCTTGGAATGTGGAGGGGGCATTGGTTAGCCCAAAAGGCATCACGAGGAACTCATAATGCCCATCATGTGTGCGGAATGTTGTCTTGTGTATGTCCTCATGCATGCGAATTTGGTGGTAACCCGACCTGAGGTCGAGTTTGATAAAAAGAGAGGCGTCGTGCAGTTCATCCAACAGTTCTTCGATCAGTGGTATGAGAAACTTGTCCTTGATGGTCGAGCTGTTTAAGCCGCGGTAGTCCACACAGAAACGCGACGACCCGTCCTTCTTGACTAAGATGATGGGAGATGAGAAGGAACTAGTACTTGGACGGATGAGTCCGGTCATTTCCCGCACGCTGCGCTCAATCTCGGTCTTCTGGATGTCGGGATATCGGTACGGTCGAATATTGATGGGCTCCGCCCCGGTCTTGAGTTGGATCTGATGATCTCGAAATCTCGGAGGTGGAAGTGTCTGAGCTGTCTGGAATATGTTTGCATACTGAGTCAGCAACGCCCGCATCTGCTCAGGCAGTACCGGGGACGCTCCGGAAGCCGTCGTAATCTCCATAATCATTGTCATCGTACTGCCTTGATCCTCCGGTCATTCCAGGCTGCGAAGTGATATCTCCTTCAGTGGAGATGATTTGAGGCCGCCCAGACAATACTGTCGTCCATGCTGGAGGAACTCCATCGTCATCTAGTCCCAGTCGAAGGTCACCCTTCGCAGTTGCTGAAGCCACTGTACCCCAAGCACCGTGTCTGACCCTCTGATGGGTAGGAGATAGACGTCTGTGCGTCATGAGTACCCCTGTATCCGCAACTCCACCCCTTTCATAACCCCTTCACAGTGAAGTTTTCTCTCATCGGCCACCATAACATGAAATGCAGCTGCTCGATCAATCTCGTGCCCTACCTTCTGTGCCACATCCAGATGAATGAAGTTATAAGTACTCCCGCTATCCACCAGAATTGTCACCATCTCCTGGCTGACTTTCTCTGTCATCCTCATCGTGAGAGGGGCGTTGCATCCATCCATCGCCTGTAAGGACACGTCGAACTCCGTCAAGTCCAAGTCCACGTCCCACTTCGATTCGGGAGGGCACCTGTCCCTTGTATCCTCACGAAGCATAAAGACTTGTATCTTCTGGTATTTGTGTCCCGGTATGAACTTGTCGTCGCAGTTGAAGCATAAGCTCTTCTCCTTTCTGGCATGTAGTTCGGCCCATGAGAGTCGTGTCACAGTCGGTTTGCCACTAGTCGGGGTTTCCCTTCTTACGCCTGTTGCAGCCACTGTCGGCCTCCCGGTGGTACGAGTACGTTGTCTGTTGAAGCGTTCTCCCTAAATGTGGACTAAGGTGATGACATGATTTAGGTTGTGGGGCATGTGTGCTTGCACCTCATCACGAAGGTGCTCCTTGAGTCCCGAGACAAAACAGCTAAGCAGCGTTCTTTCTTCCCAATGCACCCTATTCGCCAATTTTTCAAAGTCGGTGCGATACTCCATCACCTTCCCCTTCTGTTGCAACTTTTGGAGGAGGGCCTCGAAATCCTCGTACTCCAATGGCCCGAACCGGGCCGTAAAGCCCTCCACAAATTCTGCCCACGTACATAGTCCCGGCCTCGCAAAAATCACTGCGTCCACTGAAAAGCATCGTCTTCCAGGTGGAACGATGCGAGCTGCACTCATTGCCCTTCCGGCACGTCCTGATAACTGAAGAAAAACTCTGCTTTCTACACCCACTCCAACGCGTCCCCCCCACCGTTGAATTTAGGAAAATTCATGCGAGTTAATTTTGGGGGGATGTATGCACGCGGAGCGGCCTGTCCGTGCCACCCCTGCTCATGCCCATAGCCTGCTGGCCTCCTTTGCTCCCTAGGTTCGGGATAATCGCCCGGATACACGTGTTGATGCATTGCCCCCAACGGAGGAGGCTCGCCGCCCAAAGGAACTCAAACCCCGAAGCCTCCCTGCGGTCCGTAACCCCCTCCGTTCCCCCCGGAGGAAACACGGTCTGCCCTGGGGGTCGCCCGATCCCTCCTTGCTCTTCTCCGACTCGCCGCCATGGGGCACAGCCCGTGAACGGGTCCCCGGTTCCGCCCTGGGATGATCCCGCTCCCAGCGAGTTCGGGCGGAACCGGTCACCGGCTACAGCCGACCAACCGTCGGTGTCGTGCCCTTGCACTGTCGCGGCCGCCCCCTCCCCTCCCGTGGGGACAGATGGGTGAGATCCCGCTGTTTCGGGTCCGGGATTCGGTGATCCACCAGTCTCTTTGCCCGTTATTTCTTTCCCCTTCAGATTTTGTGCTAGCAACGCCTTGATTTCATCCATCCGAGCGTCGATCCATTCTTCCAATCGTTGCGTCGAAGCCCTCATGTTTTCCTCGATGGCGGCCACCGAGTCCGTCAATCCAACGTAGTTTTCTTGCAGGGTTTCCAATCGGTTGATTTCCTCTTGCATACGTGTGGTAACCATGGCGGAGGAGCGAGCCTCTGATACCAAATGTTAAGAGAATGAGAGAGGGGAAGAGAGATCTAGAGAAAAGAGAGATAGAAAATAGGATTTGGAGGATGGAGGAGAAGAATACCTTGTACATTCATGATGAACCATGGAGAACCGCCCCGGGGATATTTATACCCGGAGCCAAGAGGGGGTCACCCCCCCCCCACACACACATATGGGGCTGAACCAGGTAGTTCATCCCCAAACCGCTCGTATCAGAGAGAGGGGGCTGAACTGGTTGGTTTAGCCCCGTTGTCACCTGCCTTCTCTTTTCGCCTGCGCGCGTATTGACGACCAAATAATCGGGCTCCATCCGGAGGCGTAACAACCTATCATACATCAATTGGTACCATAACCCAATGTTTGGGCAAAATATATATATGTAGTGGTAAGTCGCATAGAATTGATAGGTCGTCCATGGAAAATCATAATGATCGTTTGAAACGGTTTTATGGTGATAGGGCTGAGAATCATTCGGGTCATCGTCATTACACATCTCCGCTATTTGAGAAACCGTAGGTTGTATATACTCGACCCCATAGAGCCTCTCCGGAGAAATCCTCATACAATTATGTTGATCATCCTTGCTCGTTGTCACACATTTGTAGGGATCACGTCTACCCTTGTACACAATTTGATTATATTTGGGCGACCATTTAAATCATTATCAAGAACCCTATAGAGCTCATCATCATAAGGATAGCCACGCGTGTATAGATCATCCAGTATTCCAAAAACAGAGATGTTGGAAGCCAAATTTCAGTGATTGATCTTGAGCGATTTTATCGCATTGATGCCCACTTTGATTGTCTGAAAACTGCTTTTAAAGGAACCAAAATGATAAAACATCACGATTTAGGTCAAGCCACCAATGCTTCTAGTAGTGCTTCAACTGGCATGAGGGACCCGCACATAACTTTGATACATCTCATCTTGATGAGACTCAATGCCCACTTTATTCTGTAGTGAAGTCTGTTCATGACACTATGTTACAGGTGGAGAGCGACATTAGTAGAACTAGTAAGTATGGTCACGGGAGTGAGGACGAGCAACCCAGCAACATGGAAATGGTATATCCATCCCCTACACCCCATTTAGACCTAGTTACTCCTTCAGCCAGAGACTCATTCCTCGACACTCTACTTATTGACCCGCTCGTGAGTATGAGCTCTTCCCACTCTTCCCACTCTTCTCGAGCCACATAACGACTGAGAACCAAGACCCTAATGTTGATCTCGTAGTGGTTGTCGCACCCGTTTTTGGGGACAACCCCATACGATGGTGCTCATCTGGAGGGTCATAATCGTATTGACGAATTCTTTGACGAGCCTCATGTTGAGCCTCCTAATGGGGAAAATTTTGGCTCTGTTTTGGACAGCTCTGGCGGATGGAAAAACTATATTCCAACCACCAGAGCTGTTTTTTAACTGTTTGGGAGAGCTTTTCATGTCCAGTTTTTTTAAAATCAATTTTGATAGAGCTGTTTTTTGAGAAGCTATGAGGGGTCAGCTTTAGCGGTTCGTAAATAGATTTTTTATTGGCGTAGACGCGATTTTTTGCTCGTATACGATTTTAACGCTAATACGCGGTTTTTTTGACGAGACACGATTTTTTTGCACAAACGCGATTTTTTTGCCCAGACATAATTTTTTTGCCCAGACGTGATTATTTTCGCCAGGGTGTGATTTTTTTCGTACGGGCTTGATTTTTTTTGTACGGGCGTGATTTTTTTCGTTCAGAGACGATTTTTTCTCCCAAACGCAAATTTTTCGCCCAGACGCATTTTTTTTGCCCGGTCGTGATTTTTTTCACCTCGAGGTGATTTTTTTGCCCAAATGTGTTTTTTTGCCCGGTCATGATTTTATCATCTGAATGTAAAAATTTTCTCCCCGGATACGATTTTTTCGCACGTGCGCAATTTTTTCGCAAGACCATGATTTTTTCGCTGAGGGGCAGTTTTTTCTCCCGGGCGCGATTTTTTCGCCGGGATGCGATTTTTCCCCCGGACGTAATTTTTTCACGCGGACATGATTTTTTTGCATGTGTGCGATAATTTAACCCGGACGCAATTTTTTCTGCTCTGAAACGATTTTTGCACACTTGCGCAAATTTTTCGCACGAGCGCGATATTTTCCCCCGGGCGCAATTTTTTCGCTTGGGCGCGATTTTTTCGCCCGAGTGCTACTTTTTCGCACGGGTGCGACTTTTTTGCCCGGACACGACTTTTTCGCCCGGGAGCGATTTTTTTGCATGGGCGCGATTTTTTCGCCCGAGTGCGACTTTTTCGCCCGGGGGCGACTTTTTCGCCCGTACGCGACTTTTTTGCCCTGACGCGACTTTTTTGCTCAAGCGCGAATTTTTTCGCCGGGGCGTGAATTTTTCGCTCGGGCAGAACTTTTTCGCCCGGACGCGACTTTTTCGCCCGTGCGTGAATTTTTTGCTCGGGCGCGATTTTTTCGCCCGTACGCGACTTTTTCGCCCGGACTCGATTTTTTTGCTCGAAAGCGATTTTTTCTGCTTGTACACAATTTTTTCGCACGTGCACGATTCTTTCGGCCAGGAGAAATTTTTTCGTTCGGGCGCGTTTTTCGGCTGGGCGTGATTTTTTCGCACGTGTGCATGTATTTTTTCTGTCGGTCGAGATTTTTTCACTCGGACGCAATTTTTTTGGCAAGGGCACAATTTTTTCACCCGAGTGAAAAATTCACGCCCGAGCCAAAAAGCTGCTTCCAGGACGAAGAATTTCGTCCGAAAGAAAAAAAATCCATCCGGGAGAAAAAAATTGTGGAACTTTTATAAGAGCTCTCAGAGTTTTTTCAACCAAACAGTCTGCAGCTCTATCTGTAGAGATTTTTTAAGAGCACTTTCTAAGAGCTCTACTCCATCAACTATTTTTCCATCCGCCAGAGTTGTCCCAAACAGAGCCTTTATATACGTGCAACGTATAATGAGGATGGTGTGTGGACGCTTATTTCTCAAAAATACTGTTCTAAATTACAATCCAAAAATCATAGTTTAAAATTTTTTCCCGGACTCATTTTTGTCAGAAAATTACAGTTCAAATAATAGTTGTAAATCCAACTATATTTTTATCGAATCATTTTCAATTTCAAAATATATACATATGAGAACTTAAAATGACCGTAAAATACCATAATTTATAATCTGCAATTTATTTTTTTCTTTAATACCACTTTAACAAAATAAATCCAATTTTCAGCTTAAAAAAGCCCTCCAACACACGATGCTCCCGTGCGTTGTTCGTATAGAAAATTCTTACCTCCTAATGAGCCATTGCTTCTTTGTGAGGATAAGATTAAGGTAAACGATTCATTTAAAAGCATTGAATTATTGACATCTCTACAAATCTCACCCGAGATCTTGCCTAGAGAGTGAATCCTAAGTGTAGCATCAAGCACGTAGGTCTTTCCTTAAATACATTTGAATATATTTTTGATGTTTCAAGAGACTACAATCTGACCCCTCGCACTATTAATGAGTTTTGGGACACACTGACTACTGACTCACCGGATGAGTTTTTCTTGTTCGGGGCACTTGCCACGCTCTAGAGTCAAATCCAGTTGACATTATCTCTGGTACTCACTTAGGTGATTGTTGCATTGGCGACAAATTTTCATACCTGCTTCCAGATGAGCCCCCTACCGCATCATGTTCCCTGAGAGATATTTGACACTTTATGAGCTCGTATTTGAGTGTTGATGTCTGATATAGTCATTTGGATACTTGTCGCACACTAGAGGAGTTTTTTTACACTCCTTGATAAGCCAACCAGTTTTGGAGTTAGTCAGTTTGTTAATGGATTTCCTCCTAGAACACGTGTCATGTCTATTGCGCTTCATCATGAGTAGGATCCATGAAATTGTCTACGAGATTGATATCTCTAAGAGTAAGGGTATCCATCTCGCATCTAATATTGAGGACCTAATGTCATGCTACAAGCCTCCTGAGTATGTGGACCCGTATTATGGAGACCTTCCGGAGCATATACAACCACATCAATGTTGGATCATAATGTTCTAACAATCCCAACCCCACGCCCAGTCCACTCGTGAGCACCACCCACCTTTTGGCCAACGTTTATGGCTTCACCGTCTGCACCTATGATCGCACCAGGAGTCCGGGACTATTAGCAACATCATTTGACTTTTGGAAGCATTATTAGCATTGTAGCACACAAGTGCATAGCCACGCCCGGCGGACAAACACGGGAGTACCATTGGAGGGGAAGCTTCTCCATTGAGATACTTGGACAATCATCGATGGTCCACATCGATTCTTACCTGTCATGCACCGAGAACATTCCTATCTCTATTCATCAGGAGATAAATTCTTTCAAACCGGGGAGAATGATGAGGATCAGCGAAGCGGGCCCTCGATGGAGTGCGAGTTTTGGGCCCTTTCGGGGTTGATTGGCTACCTGTCATATTTAGCGTCTCTAGATCAAAAATCCAACTTTGTGGATGCGTAGGGATTTTCGTCTACTTGCATTTTCATATATTATATATATTTTGTTATTATTTAATGTAATCGAGTTTGTTATATTAACGGTCAATCTTAATCGTTGATGCAAGAGCACGAGAGGTAGCTGTCATGGGATGACAGATTTGGAGAAGAAATTCCAGAATCCTCTCACAATGACGAGTCCGCAAGGTCCTAAATGATGACTCCTACGTATTTTCCTGCATCTCTTTTGTATCCCCCACCCATAGCCGCAACTCTCCTCTCCCTGACAGCTCTACTGAAACCCAACGATACTTTATTTTTTGTCAGCCTGCTACTGCCTCTTCAAAACCTCCCTTTTCCTCTTAGGAAGGCTACAACTAAGCTTCCAGCCAGCCCCTTTGAGCCTTCCAGGAGTTCGTTCCACCACCCACTGAGACCCTCCCTGGTATCCCAGGAAGTCCACGACCCTATTACTACCAAAGGACTCCAAAATCTTCCAGCTTCCTGCAGCCCACAAATACTATTGTACCTCCAAATCCTCTTCAGGAACCCCTCACCTAATCTTCCCTACCGAACCCCAAACCCATCTCAGGGAACCTACGCCCCAGCCACTGGAAGATCCAATCCCCAACTCCTTTCCCAACCCAACCAGCAACTCCACTTGTGGATCCCCTTTCGCCCACCAACAAACAACCACCATATAAAGCCCTCGCCGTCATTCCCCGACCACCACCACCCCGGGGACGCACCTACATCTCCTACTATTGGATCTGTCACATCCACGGCTCCCCCTTACAAAGTGTTTTATTGTTGTGTGGACTTTTGTTTTCAATATTAAAATATTGTGATGTGATTTCATATTTATTTGTGTTGGAAAAGCGCATGTAAAGTGACTCATTTATTTGTATTTCTTCCTTTCTCCTCTGTAGTCTCACATCTGGTATAGGACACACTTCTCTTTCTCCCTCCTATAAATGTGTATTCATACTGTGTATTTCATTATTGAGATAGTATATATAAGGTTGAGTTTTTCTCTACATGGTATCAGAGAAAGACGGTCTGAACTGTTTTTTTTGAAACCGCCTGTTCTTCCGGCTTACCTGCCGGCTTCATCTCCTGCTTAGCCGCAGTGTCGTGCGGCCTGCCCTTTTTCAAGGCGCAGTCTCTGTAACCGCGGCTTCCCGCGCGGATAAGGTTATTCTAACCGCTTCTTCTGCTCTGTCTCTCTCGTGGCTTCCACCTCTTCTTCTCCTCCTCCTCCCCCCCTCTTTATAACCTTTCTAATAGGTGGGGCCTCCCCTTCCTTGTTTTCCTCTGCAAGCAGGGTCTCTCTATCTATCTGCGTGGTCTCCCTCTCACTACTCTCCATATCATCTGTTGGATTCATTGCCTACAATATCCTAGATTTGAGGAAGTCAATCTTGTCAATGATATACATATATCAGTAGATGACAGTGATGGAACAGGTACCCTAAGTGGCTAAGTCAGGAAAACTCTTACCTAAGATATGGTTTGAGAAATTTGGCTAAGTCCACATTTGTCAAACTAAGTTCAGAGTTCGTCAAGCTGAGCAAATCGTTCGTCGAACTAAACTCAGAGTTTGAGAAATTTGGCTAAGTCCAAATTCGTCGAATTGAGTTCAGAGTTCGTTGAGCTGAGCTCACTGTTCGTCGGACTCAGTTCAGCATTCGTCGAACTCAGTTCAGAGTTGAGTGTGGCTGGCTGAGACAGTCAATGCCTAAGGTGTAAGAGGCAGAAAATGACTAATTCCACAGGCGTTGAGTGAAGGTCATTCACTCTATGTCATAGCCTCATAAGTGTTGAGTAACACTCAGTCAGTCAAAGTCAGTGTTTCTAAACACAGAAATTTGGTTAAGGCAAAAAACGTTGAGTGAGGCGTGGTCACTCAACGCTCTCAACGTCATAACGCAGAATTTTTTAAAACAAAAAAGCGTTGAGTGAGCATGTTCACTCAACGCTCTCAACGCCAAGAATGCAGAAGAGGCTGTAGAAAGGGTTAAGGCAAAAAACGTTGAGTGATGAAGACACACTCAACGCTCTCAACGCCTAGTGAAGACAAAATTTTGTCTAAGGTGTTTAGGGTTAAGTGATGCTCACTCACTCAACGCCAAGCAGCAGAAAGCTGAGAAAACAAGTTGGCGTTGAGTGAAGTTGAATCACTCAATGCCTAGAAACAGATTTTTATTCCAAGTAGTTTGGCGTTGAGTGAAGGTAACTCACTCAACGCCAAGAGACAGTAAACTTGTCTAAGTAATTTGGCGTTGAGTTAAGGACACTCACTCAACGCCTATACTACTGATGCTTGAATTTTGACTAAGTCTTCAGGTGCTGATGTCAGCAAGTCAAAAAGTCAACTATATTCAAATTGTTAGCGGCAAAGATACAGTACACGACAAAAGGCGCCGCAGGCCTACAGTACGACAGATAAGCGTTAAATCAAGACAGCTGGAAGTTGCAGGTGGGACTCACTGATCTCTAAGAGTCGTTGATCAACGAACTACAAAAGGATGAGATGGGCCAAGATACAAGATAACTTTTAGGGCTTCATCAACTTCAAAAGTTAGCAACCGACTTCATCTTCCTCGTCATTGCTGCATGTAAAAAGCTTGAAGCACTCCAAAAAGAAAAGTTCAGATAGTTGTGTCGTCTCCATCTAGCACAGCAGGATGAGATATAGCTCTGAAGAAAGAAGAACCTTGAGCCTTCGGCAGGTTCAGTTAGCAGCTTGAAGACTCAAGATCAACAGATCTTTAGTCATCTACAGCAAGTTCAGGAGTAAGCTTCTGAGTTCCTCCAGCAAAGTTTTCCCCTGCTGTGAGGAGAGATAAAGCAGAAATTTCTCAGCTTTAGTTGTTGACACAGAGAAATTTTTTGTGTCAAAGTTAATTAAATTATTTCTTATTGTAGGATCCTTCTGAATCTGAGCTGTATGAGAGGTTTCCTCTCTGAGTGTAGGATCCTGCTGGGATCTGAGGTACGTGAATTTTACTCACTGAGAAGTAGGACAATATTGTCTGAGCTGTAGGAGAGTGTGTCTCTCTGAGTTGTAGGAGCAAGTTTGCTCTGAGGTAGGGCTATCCTCCATAGCTTGAGTGGTATGGCTTAATTGTCTGAGGAAGGTATACTTGTATCACTGAGTGTAAGTCTTTGTGGTTGAGGTGTAAGTCTTGTAGGAGACTGAGAGATCCTGAGGGATCTGAGGTGTAAGCTCCTTGGAGCATTGCTTTGGAGAAGTGTTTGACTAACAAGAAGTTAGCAAGGTAAGAGCATAGTGGATGTACTCATAATTTTAGGGAACCGCTATAAAAATACCTGTGTGCTTTTTTGTGTGTGTTTTCTTTTTGCATGTTCATAAAAAGCTCTCAATCACATAGTAACTCAAGAAAAAAAAAAAGAAATTCGAAATACCTACAAAAACCTATTCACCCCCCCCCCCTCCTCTAGGTTGCTAGCTACCTTAAAAACAAGAACTTTCATCATCTACCCGCCTTCCTTCTTCCCACTCACCGCGACTTGTCTTAGTCGTCGCGACTTACCTTAGTTGTCGTGGTTTATCTTCTTGCCGCGGGTTGAGTATCTTACTCGGTGTGGTCTCCTGTCTACCCGTCAAGCTCTTCCTTCTCGCTGCTCTGCTCCCTGCTCGCCGCGACTTGCCTTAGTCGCCGCGGCTTCTCTTCTCGCCGTGCTTTGCGTCTCTTATCCTGCGGCTTCTCCTCTTCTCGGAAAGCTCTGCATCTAGGTCGCGGCATCTCCCCTTGCCGCTGGTGTACTGACTGTGACCGTGCAGTCCTCTCGTCTGGCCTCTTCACCGCTTAGTCGTTGCGACATGTCTTCTTGCTAGCGGTTTCCCCTCTCTGTTGCGGGATCTGCATATTGTTCGTGGCATCCTTCTTGCCGCTAGTGTATTATCACTTGTGACCGTACGGCTTCTCCCAGCTATCCGCTCCGCATTCTGGTCGCGGCGGCCTCATTGCCTTGCCGCTGGTGCGTCGTCACCCAGACAGTGCGGTCTCCTGTCTGGTCGTTGTTTTCCTGTCCGCCGGCCTAGCCTCCTGCTCGTCTAGCCATGGCGACCTCTCCTGAGTCAACCGGACAGACGGCTTCTTCCTCTGCAGACCGCCCGGCCTCTGCCACTGAACTCCGTGATGAATTACGGATTACTATCATTTTGCTAGTCGGGAAGACTATCTTTACCGGAATATAGAGACTGGAGTTCATCCCACATTGCCTTGGCAGTTTCGTGATACATGACCATGCGGTAGGATTCAGTATCAAAGGAGTTGAGGAGCCATGTCTAAACCCGACCATCGTTGCGCAACCAATCGTCAGTAGGAGCAGCAGGAGGCGCTTATGTCAAGTGATGTAGAAAACCTTTGGACTGTAGTACGCGGCAAACAGAGTGTTCCCAATCCATGTTCCGGGCTCCCCGTTTAATTTGTTTTTTGTCGGTCGTCTGACTAATTATTTAAATTGCTCTGTAACCTTCACTTATTCTTCTTTTCTGATATAGGATCACAGGACACGAAATATCATTGGTAAGGGGCGACTGCAAGCCTACTACTACTTTATCACTTCATTGGTCTGGGACATCTTCGTTACTTCAAACAAAAGATCTGGGACATCTTCGTTACTTCATTGGTTTTAAGGTCGCAAGACAACCGGATGGACTCGTCATCTCCCAAAGGAAGTACAGCCTGGATCTCCTTCAAGATGCTGGCTACTCGGGATGCAAGCCTACTACTACTCCAATGGATGCAAATCATAAGTTGTGTGCACATTCTTCTAATACAGACCTCCCGCTTCCAAATCAGGAATACTATCGACGACTGGTTGGAAAATTGATCTAACGGTCACAAGACCGGATATTTCCTTCGCTGTTGGGGTGGTCAGCAGGTTTATGCATGCTACACGAACATCTCACCTTCAAGCTGTTGAGCGCATCCTTAGATACCTTAAAACAGCCTCGGGTCATGGATTAGTATACAAAACCTCATCCTCTACTCCAACATTGGTTGTGTACGCTGATGCAGACTATGCCGGTTCCTTGGATGATCGTCGGTCAACCAGTGGTTTCTGTACCTATTTTGGCGGACATTTCATCACTTGGCGAAGTAAGAAACACGAAGTGGTTGCTCGATCATCAGCTGAAGCAGAATACCGATCGATGACATTTGTTTGCTCTGAGCTTACCTGACTTGAAAGTCTCCTTCCCGATCTAGGCGTAAAACTTCCTTCACCCGCCATCTTGTTATACGACATCCAAGCGACAATACATATTGCGAAGAATCCAGTCTTTCATGAAAGAACAAAACATATCGAAGTAGACTGTCACTTTATCCGGGAGAAAGTCCAAATGAAGAAGATAGTATTGAAGCATGTTCCGAGTACTGAACAAGTTGTTGATATCCTTACAAAGGCTCTACCCAGTACCCCATTCTACCAGTGTCTGTCCAAGCTTGGTGCATACGACTTGTACGCTCCAGCTTGCGGGGGAGTGATGGAAAAGCCCATGTAAAGTGGCTCATTTATTTGTATTTCTTATTTTCTCCTCTTTAGTCTCACATCTTGTATAGGACTCTCTTCTCTCTTTCTCCCTCCTATAAATGTGTATTCATGTCGTGTATTTCATTATTGAGATAGTATATACAAGGTTGAGTTTTTCTCTACAATTTGAATCTATACTATCGTGGTTATTTTCTCTAGACAATTTTGTGATTAGCAGAAACTATTCTCAGTGTGCTATTGCTTTGGTCCTCCACACGGAGGAAAACCTAAGCTTGTTTTTTCTAAAGAAAAAAAAAATCTTGCTAAAATTATATACGTGTGATTTAATATCTTATTAGTTATTTTTGGTCTCTATGTTGTCCCATTTGCATGCTACATATTATTAGAAGAAAATCTTGTAAAGGCATAAAATAAAGGACCATCTTAGGCCTTCTTCCCTCTTATCGGTTATTTCCCTCTCACATCTTGAATGGAGATCTCTCTCCCTCTCTCTTCCTATATATGTGTACACACACTTGTATTTATGGATTGAAAAAGGATTAATAAAACATTATCAGTTATTTCCAAATATTCTAGGCATTTCTTTACATGGTATCAGTCACCGGTCCTACACCTATTTTTCTCATCTCTCTGCGGTTAGGCATACTCTAACTGCAGGTCTCCCTACTTCCTGCTTTCCTGCAGCCTCTCTTATCCTACCCGCAACTCTTCTTTTATCCGTTGCTCTCTCGCCTTCCTGCGGCCTCCCTAATTCTTCCCGCACTTCTTACTCCTTCCATGATTCCACTCCAACCCTTCCCCCCTTCTTCTGGCCTTTATAGGTTTGCCCCCTCTGTCTAGTGGTGTCCACCGGTATCTTCTTCCCGTTGTGGTCTCCCGCCCTTGTCGCTCCCTCTGCTCGCCGCAGTCTTATATTCTCCCCGTAGTTCTGAGGTCGCCGCTCTTTTCTCTCTACCCCTTCACGTGTCGCTGACTGCTCGCGATTTCTATTCTCTGTGCAGTTCTGCGGTCGCCGCGGTCTTCTATTCGCCCTGCAGTTCTCCGCGTTCTTCTATTCTCACCCCAATTTGTCGCGGTCTTCTATTCTCCCCGCAGTTCTGAGTTCGCTGCTCTTTCCTCTATGGTCAGTATCAAGTGTGTGTCGCGGTCTCCCTTAGTCGTGCTTGATGTGCCTTTGGCCGCACACTTGGCTTGTTGCTTGACAGCCCATGTCGTGCTCTTGACCTCCAGTTCTACTGCTGACTGTTGTTAGGTCACCGGTGTTCCAGTTGTCGCCCTATTTGTTGTATGTAGATCTATCACTTGTCGCTCAGTCCACACTCCAGTCCGTTGTTATCCTGTGCAGTGCCAGAACGCATGTCGTGTTACCAGACTGCAACCTCTTAGTGACCTAACCACAAGTGTTTCCCCCAAGCCACCTCTGGGTTTTATGGGGTCTTCTGAAGCGCCTTCTCTTCCTGATCGTGCGGCTATGCCACGAGTTGCGCATCACCAACATCTCTCTTCGTGGGAAGACAAATTTTGTTGAGTGTGTGCACTCGGTCAGCCGGGTTCTTCAAACGAAGGGTCTCCTGCACCATTTGACTAAGGAAACTCCTTTTGCACTCACTGATGACTGGATTCGTGACGATGCTAGTGTTCAGACTTGGCTCCTCAACTCCCTGGATGGAGAACCCTACCGTATGACCATGTATCATGAGAAGGCCAAGGCAATGTAGGATGAACTTCATTCTCTTTACTCTGGCAAGTACAGTCTCCAACACTTGTTTGACATCATCACAGATCTTCAAAACCTTGACTCAGGTGGTGTTCATGACTTAACCTCTTTTGTTGTGCGTTCCAAGACTCTGGTTGAGACTTGGATTCAGCATCAACCCCCTACTACTGACCCAGCTGCTCAGCGCGCACAAAAGGAAGTTGTTGGTATTGTCATGATAATGGCTTGTATTCCACCTCATCTTCACAGTGTTCTGGCTCAGATACTCTCTTCCTTTACTGTTCCCTCCTCTGGTGTTTACTCCATGGTGTTAAAGGTCACACCTCTTGAAGCTCCCAACCCTCCCTCACCGGCTCTTCTCCAGCACTCTGCAGCTCCACCCCTCCCCCTCCCTCCTCCCTCTATCCGAGGAGGTCACTCAGGCTCCCGCGGGAGAGGTCGTGGTAACCGTCCAAGGCCTACGTGTACCTACTGTGGTAATGATGGACATCTTGAGATCACTTGCTACCACAAACATGGTCTACCTCCTCGTCCTACTGCCTCTATTGCTGCTTACACATCTTCTCCCTCTCGTGTTGATCATGATGAAGTGTGCCTCCAGCTCCAGCAACTTCAAGGGTTGCTCAACTGCCCGTCGTCGCCTCTGTTGCCTCCATCTCCAATGAAGGTATTGCTTGTATCTCCACTAGTCCGGGCTGGATAGTAGGCACAGGTCGCTACTCACCATAACACTTTGCTGAAACCACCTCAGTACTTGACCTCTCCGCATCCCAAATTTATCACAGTAGCCGATTGTTGGTGTTACCATGGTAATCTGGAAGTGATCAAACATGTAATCTCAATGTCAACGTAATATGAGCTTATGGGGTCGCACATAAGAGCTTTGAAGAAGTTGGAAAGGTTTGTGTTGGCATTGCTCATATGTGATACGAGTGGCAGGCCAAGCCTGTGACATCACGGACTTGGAACTAGATCAGCCAAAGGACTTGAATTTTGAATTCGAAGGGCATTCTGGAAATCGTCGGAAAAGATAACTCACTTCGTCGAGTATTCTCAACGAGTTCGTCGTGTACACTCGACGAATTCGACGTGATAGTTTGTGTTCGTCAAGATGGTCTCGACGGATCCTTCGGGAGATCCTTCTATTTGTCAAGTATACTCGACGAATTGTTCTCGACGAATTTGTTACGACGAATCTGATATTCGACGAATCTGATATTTGACGAATCTGTCGAGTGGACGTGTTGTTCGTCGTGTAACACTCGACGAATTCCACTCGACGAATTCCACTCGACGAATTCCTCTCGACGAATTCCACTCGACGAATTGTTCTCGACGAATTGGCGCGAATCTGTTTTTCTGATAGTTCTTTTTCGGTCTGGTCTGCGGGTAACGGATGTTTCGATCCTGGAGTATATATATTGACGAGATAAATGTTATCTTGTACGGTTTTAACTTATTCGATCCAGATAAGTGCGGAGATTTCTTCCCCGAAGGACTTGTTCCACTATGTCGAAGTCGCAGCCCCGATCCGTTGTCGCCGCTCATTCCAACACGTCGTCGTCGCCAGAAAGTATTTCCTAGGCTTCGTCTTCGTCACTGCCGCCTCTCTGTTAATGGTTCTAGCAAACCGTAGAGACGTTGAGGGCATACCTTCTTCCAACCTAGATCTTGTGTGACAAGAGTCTAAGGGTTCTCCGTACTCGTGTGGACATCCGTAGAAGCGTGGACACAATTCTACGCTGGAAACTCCAGCTGCTAGTGTCCGCCGGATTTCTTGGAGCATCTCGGTTGAGTAGTAACTCAATCTCGCAAAGGTAAATTTTATTTACAGCAACTTTATTTCTTGATCAATGTTCATCGCAAGATCCGTATTTCTTTTGGGTTTTCATGTTCCCTAATTCCGCTACGCACAAACATTGTGATGTTAAGCAAAACCCAACAGTGGTATCAGAGGCTTGGTTGCGCGATGGTCATTGTTTCAGAAGTTGCTTAATTTATTGTGTAGATCTGAAAATTTAGAAGTATTCTAAATGCTTAAATATATTCTCGGAACCCCGCCAAGAACGCAAGTGATTTCGTTGTGCTATCTTTGTTTCTCTTTAACAGTAATCATGTCTCTTGTTGGTTTGTGAAATCAACTGTGTTAGATTTTGAATCTCACATACAGAGACGAGCTTGTCTACTGTGTAAGTGAAGTTAGTGTTGCTCATGTCCAGTGCATGTATATCTGAAGATTTAAAATGGTGGTTCTGGATGTTCATATTTAGCCCAGTTCGTCAAGTGTTGATGATATTTCTTGTGCACATCTAAGATACATTTGAATTGTGAATGCTGTTAATTTTTCTTGTTAATTTTTCTTGTGGATGTGCATATTAGTTAATTATTAACCATGATTAAGTGTAAATCAATTATTTTAAAATCTCTTAAGCAATATTAAGTAATCGGATGTCTTCCGATGGATGACACTCTTTCTTCCTCGATCGATGAAGTGTGGGTTTATCAAAGCAGGTGCATTAATCTATCTTGGTAAGAATACGAGCAGATAATTGTGATATCCCACTGTCGACATCAGGTCAAACTTAACTTGGTGACCTCAAATGTTGAGTGCCTAGAGGCATAGGGTTGGCATGCATCATATGATAGATGTGAAAAAATAGTTATTCACCAGCCATACAAGAGTTGCATAATGATGCAATCGGCAAGCGTTGTTGACCTAAATAACTATATTGTGAGAGAAAACCAAAGCTGACTCATGGTTTTGGCGAAATACGGATCATGTACACTAAGAGAATAGCTAGCATAAACTCTCTGAATTGATATTGAGAGTTATCAGTTTAATTAAAATATTGAGAACAATTTTAATTAAAGTCCTAATTAAAATAAAAATATATTTTGAAATGTAATACTGAGTTTTATTTGCATAAATTCTTGTAGAATTTTCATAGCAAGTAGATTTCACTCTACTCTGTCCCTCAGAGCCATCCTTGAGAAGGAGAAACTGAGCGGGACAGTATTTGGACTGGTACAGAAATCTGAAAATTGTTCTCAGGCAGGAGCGTAAGCTCTATGTTTTGGAAGAGAAATCCCCTGAAGAGCCAATCGGGAATGTGTCTTGAGCTGATAAATATGCTTATAAGAAGTATCAAGACGACTCCTTGGATGTCGAATGCCTCATGCTGGCAACCATGATCTCTGAGCTTCAGAAGCAACATGAAAACATGGGTTGTAAGGAGATTGACGAGTATCTTAAGAAAATGTTTCAAGGGCAAGCTCGACAATAGAAGTTCGACGTCACCAAGGCGTTGTTTCAGTGTAAGATGGGAGCTCGAGACCTAGCAGGGACTCACGTACTTAAGATGATTGATTATATAGAGAACCTAAGACTAGGTTTTCCTCTAGGTCAATAGTTGGCTACAGACCTGATCCTGCAATCATTGTCGGACAGTTACGAGCAGTTCGTCTTGAACTACAATATGAATGAAATTGACAAGACACTGTCCGAGTTCCTAGGTATGTTAAGAACTGCCGAAATTATTATGAAAGAGGTCAAGCCTGCTAGGCTCATACTGATGGTGCATAAAGGCAAGGATAAGGTCAAGGGTTTCAAGAAGACTAAGGTTGTCCCTAAGTCATCTCTTGAGCCCAAGTCTTCAGCACTGAAGAAGAAAGGCTTGGCGAAAAAAGGGAAATGTCACCACTGTGGTAAGGCTGGTCATTGGAGGAGGAACTATCATTCTTATATTGAGAGTCTGCAGAAAATAAAGGGAGGTATAACTTCCGCTTCAAGTATTTATGTTATAGAGATAACTTTTTTGCTCATTCATACTGGGTATTGGATACCGGATGTGGTTCTCACATTTGTATAAATGTGCAGGAACTGAGAAGGAGAAGAATGCTGAGTAAAGGAGAGGTAGACCTGTGTGTTGGCAATGGAGCAAGAGTTGTTGTTGTCGCCTTAGGAGTTTACCATCTTTCTTTGCCCAGTGAGCTTGTAATAGAACTTGATAATTATTATTATTATATTTCTTTCATAACTAAAAACATTATATTCATACCATGTCTTGACATGAAAGGATTTTTGTTTATAATTAAGAACAATTATTGTTCAATTTTTTTAATGATGTTTGTTATGGTGTACCTCAAATGTTTAATGGTTTATATTTTTGAAATTAAACCATCAGATCTATAATATAGAAAATACTAAAACACTAAAAACGAATGACTCAAAACTTACGTACCTTTGGCATTGTCGTTTGTGTCATATAAATGAGAAACGCATATCCAAGCTTCATAAAGATGTACTACTGGACTCATCTAATTATGAATCATTTGAGAGATGCGGACTTGTGAGTTTTATGGCTAAAGGTGGGTACTTCTACTTTGTTACATTTACTAATGATATCAGTAGATACAGATATGTGTATCTTATGAAGTGCAAACTCAAAACCTTTGAAAAGTTCAAAGAATTTAAGAATGAAGTAGAGAACCAGCTGGGTAAGGGAGTTAAAGCACTCTGATCTTATCGAGGTGCTGAATACCTAAGTCATGAGTTTTGTGATCATCTAAAAGAGCGTGGTATTGTATCACAGCTCACTCCACCCAGAACGCCGCAGCATAATGGTGTGTCTGATCGAAAGAATCGTAATTTGTTAGACATGGTGCGATCGATGATGAGTCATGCAGATCTGTTTGTTTCTTTTTGCGGTTTTGCTCTAGAGATTGCTGTTTTTACACTAAATCGTGCTCCAACAAAAAAGGTTCTAAAGACATCATATGAGAATGGACTGAGAAGCGTTCTAGTATGTCTCTCATTAAGATTTAGGGCTGTGAGACATACATGTGACGTCAAATGCCTGACAAACTGGAACCCAAGTCAGATAAATGTTATCTTGTGGGGTATCCTAAGGAAACTAAAGGGTATTATTTCTACCTACCGTCTAAGGGCGAAGTATTTGTCGCGGGTACTAGTGTCTTTTTTGAGAAAAAGTTCTTAAATAGAAATACTACAAAAGTAGAACTTGAAGAAGTTCAAAAACCACAAATAATGAATGAACCGAAATTGGAACTTGAGCAAGAACTACAAAATGTTGTAGCTAGTAAAACTGCTCAAGAAACGCAAGTCCTATGTAGATCTGGTAGACCAAGATTTGAGTCTGAGAGATATGAATTTCTCGAGTCTCAAATAGGTAATGTGTTGCTTGTGGATTATGATGATCAGCCTGCAATCTACCAAAAGTCTATGAGTGAATCACACTCCGAGAAGTGGCTTGAGGCCATGAAATCTGAAATTGACTCCATGTATGTAAACCAAGTTTGGACCTTGGTGGAACCACCTGAAGGGGTAAGACCCATATGGTGCAAGTGGGTCTTCAAGAAGAAGACCGACATGGATGAAAATGTACAGACATTCAAAGGGCGACTGGTAGCTAAGGGTTTCAGACAAATTCATGTTGTTGACTATGATGAAACTTTTTTCTTTGTTGTTATGGTTAAGTCCATCAGAATTCTGCTTGTTATTATTGCGTATTATAACTACGAGATCTGACAGATGAATGTCAAAACGGCTTTTCTAAATGGAAACCTCCTTGAGGAAGTGATATGACATAACCCGAGGGTTTTGTATATGCAGGTGAAGTCACTAAAATATGCAAGCTGCAGAGATCCATTTATGTATTAAAACAGATTTCTCGAAGTTTGAAACTTATAGCAAAAATGGTTTGATCAAAGAAAAAGACCGTATTTTATAGAGGCTGTAGATCCCTATTAAGTGATTCATCATGCCAGAATTTTTCTGCGGCTGAAGGAGTAAAATACATGCTGCCATCGGGAATAAAAGGACTGATTTTTAAAAGGTTAAACAAGAGAACTGATTTTTTAGTGAAAGGCAGAAGGAAACCAACTTACCTATTTAGATCTTTGGTTGTAAATGATTCAAACTTAAATGGGAAATCTTACTTGAACTAAGTTTTGCTGCCATGTCCCAAGGAGGGAGTGTTCTT